>WBNO01030455.1:41006-103734 GCA_013400575.1 Peucedramus taeniatus
GGGAGCCCCGGCAGCGCTGTGGGGCAGGGCTGGGGCACCGGCGGGGACAGCCCGGCTGGGACGCCTGCTCTGCGGGAGCAGCCACTCGTTTGCTGGCTGGGGAGCGCTGGGTGCTGCCAGTGCTGCGCACAGGGCTGCTGACGCTTCCTTTGGGTTTGAGTGGAGGAAAAGGGGAAGTCAACAGCGCTGGTACAGAAAGATTTGGTACAGGAGAATATGATGAGACAAGTATTTTTAAATTTTTGTTATTCTGCTTTTCTACTCACTACATACTGTATGCATGCTGCTTCTCTCTTTAACACGCCACTACTCTAAACTTATAGTTCTTAATAAAAGTATTACATAGGTAGTTCTGCCCCAGGTTTTGTTAAAATAAAGTTGTCTTTTATCACTTTTCAACTATATTCAAAGTATATTCAGCTGTAGTTTGCCATTTTGCCTTCCGAGTTTGTTATCCCGCTGCTCTTGCCATTGGATAGAAACCACAGCTTGGTTTCCCAGTATTCATTATTACTTATTTACATTATTTTAGGATTGCAGAATTGGGAATATTGTGATTCCTTCATTCCTCAGTTCCCAGTCTGCAAGATGAAGGTGCTGAAATGTTCCTTTTTCTCCCTCCTTTTAACTTTAGGCATTAAAGTCTACTGAGAACAGTGAATTTTACACCTACCCAGTAAATCAATAGGCCTTTGCATAAAAATACAGACAGTTGAAGAAATTTAAATGTGTGTCTTCTTGTCAATATGGATCCCTCTAAAAGTTTTAGCTACGAACTAACTCTTAGATGCCCTCAGCTCTTCTATGCAGAATCACTTAGTATTCCAAACACTAGAGTAAATGAGTAAAGTGAGCAACTAAAGCAATAACTGTCAGTTTAAGGGATTGCATAAGCTACAGTGCCTCGGATTCTAAAATCATATAGGACAGTTTGTTTCGTGCAGGTTTCTGGCAGTGTACCCCCTCTGTACTGCTGAGGAGTCAAAGACCCATCCCTAATCTGTCATTAGACCTAAAGAAGCCCTTCCTTTGGCTGAAGTACCTTAAATCATAGATTATGCAACTCACCTCTTTATTTTGCAAAAACATCACTTCCTGTTTTGAGGCCAGTTTCCAGGTAGGTTTAAAATGAGCAACAGTGTGAAACATTCCCTAAAAAGTAGCATGAAGGCTGTGCAATCGGTCCTGTTTTGACTGTCTCAGCCACTGGTCCTTGAAAACTGTCTGAACATGAGGAAGAGAGCACAGAGACTTTGTGCTGTGAATCCTAGTCAGATGAGTAAACCTTCTGTTGTGTAAGAACCTAAAAAAATCAATAAATGGTCATCTAGCAAGATACCTTTTCTTAATAAATTTGTGGGTTTATAATTTTGTATTGTTTTATATATGCAGTCATTTTGCCCTGTAAGGTATTTGGCGACTTTTTTCCTCTGTCATCTGAATAAATAGTGAGTAATTTCAAAATAAGAAAGACCTTTTGGAGACAGAACTAAAATGTTGTCATAATAAGCCATAATTGTCCCTATGGATAGGGCCAGCAGCACATTCCTGAAAGTCAAGAGGAGCTGTTTCTATCAATATATCTTCAAGGCTGATGAACAGACACAGCCCAGGAGTGTTTCAGGCTGGAGCTCACTGAAATCACCCCAGTCCTGCACAGATCTGAGAACTGCCAGGAATATGCACAACTGAGGAAGGATTAGCACCAGCTATAATAAGCACATGTGGCCTCTGTTGTCTCATAGGCACACTGGATGCTGTTGCACCTGTCAATTATTAAGTATTAAATATTGCTTCATATTTATCACATGCCTTCAAAAAGTGTTGCCTACAGCAGCATTATTACATCACTGGTAAATAATTTCCAGAAAGGATGGTATCACCTCTAAACAGTAGTGGCTCTTTAAGGTTATCAAGAGGGATATTTGATATATAATTTCTTATTCTAAAATGTGTCATTGGAAAAATTTAATTTCTTCAGATAGAGTCTGAACAAATCCTGAAGCAATATTTCATGCCTCTTGAAAATGATGTTTAAGGGATTAAGTAATGCTGGAAACCACTCAAATTCCACATGAACTTACCTGAACGGGAGGGGGGGGGAAGGTATTTTGTCAGAGAGATGCTGTGTTCTTCAACAACTAAAGAAAACACATCAGGTGTTCAGCAGATAGTTGGATAAGGCCTGAAATCAATGGCTGAAACTTAATTTTATAGAAAATAAAGATACATGATTAAAAATTAGAAGTTGTCTTACCATGGGAATGTTAATGAAAGAGCTAAACTCCAGCTGATTTATCCTTTCTTAACAAGGCAAATTAATTTTCTACTGATAAGTCACAGACAGTGCTGTCTTAAAAATCTTTACCTTGAAACCTCCAGAACTTTTTTATGTAATTAACAGGTTCAATGCACTCAGAAAGCAGATAAAGACATACATGTGAGGGTTGCTTTCAAGAAATGATGCATCTGTGAAGTAAAATTAAAGAGGGTGAAGAGTACTGTATTTATAAAATAAAATAACATTTATTATGTAACAGTTGCATAGTTGTCAAATCTCTTTCACACACTATTCATAGGAATTCCTAAACAGCCTAGCTTGGTGAGATTTCAAGTGAATAAAGTGCAGTTTCCTCTGAATTTTATACTGTCTTCCTTTCTGTAATTTATTATGGATCTCAGAACTGCAGCAATTTCTATATATCTATGCACTGATGTCATATATAACTGTGGTTGCTGTTATAATACTGGGGTGAAACCAATGCAAAACTGAATGCCACACTGAAACTTTGAACATTTAAATTTAATTTTCCAGTTGCAAAATGGAGGAAAAGTTTTTTTCCGCTAAAATTTAATTTGATAGCAAATTCAAATCTATAGAAAAATTATAGTAAATTATATTTTTAAATCTATGTTTAAAAGAGAAGGGTCAGTACAGTATCTACTGCTTTAAATAGTCATTATATTCTGTTTTTACAGTGTTGTTCATTTACTTCACATGTATATCTACTGTCCAGACTACTGACTGTCTGCACTTGAGGGAACAATGTATAAATGCTGGAAATGGATGTGAGAGTGTCTGGAATGTGGTTGAAGATGCCTGCAATATTTCAGGTAATTCTATTTGGTGTACACACCTTAATTTTTAATTGCTGTATGCAATTGCATATTCATAGTTTATTACAATATTGCTGTGGTAACTAAATGAAGTCAGTGAGAATTCAAAGAGAAAAATTATGGCAAAAGACAGTCAGCTTCTGAAATCCTTTACAATGGCCAATGCTACTTTTACTAACTGTCACACTGTCTCTTCAAGAAAGTGGTAAATGAAATTTCTGCACTGTGCACAAAGTCATAGTCATTCTGAACCTGCTCAAGTAGTCTGAATTCAGCCAAAATTAGGCTCTTGTGGGATCCTGTTAAATAAAGCCTGCATGCAACTGGAAGAGAAGTTCCAACTTTGTTTTACACAACTTGGAGGAGTTGATCTGCCCCCTCCCTGGCAGTGTTCAAGGCCAGGCTGGATGGGGCTTTGAGGAACCTGGTCTGGTGGAAGATGTCCCTGCCAATGGCAGAGGGCTTGAAGGTCCCTTCCAATCTAAACCATTCTATGGTTCTATAATCTCACACAATACCCAGAACAATGTAGTAGTTACTTAGAGTAATTTTTAATTATTGTACTAGAATAAGAAACAGATCAAACATTCACCTGTAGTGTGAGCTACCTGATTGAATGCCTCTGTTGGTCTGATCTGTTGCATGTATTTGATGTCCCAAATGTCCCAAGTCACAAAACAATATTTAAAATAATTAGAGTAGAAAATTCTCTTAGGGGTCTTTCTTAGTGTGTCCTTTTCCAGATACTTATCTACTTTGCATAGAATGGCTGAACACTTTTAAGAACAGATGAAATAAATGAAAAATACATGATAATATAACAGTTAAAAGAGTCTCCAAAGCAGCTGTGCTTCAGCCCATGTTCTATTGAACTGTTAAATATTTTATGTGAAGTGAAACAGTTTCAAAATACGTGGGTGCTGTTTACAAAAAAAAAAAAAAATTTAATATGCAGTTCTTTCTGGCTCAAGTGCCCTAAAGACGAGCTCTCTAGAACCAAAACAAAACAAGCTGAATTTGTTTCTCTTACATCATTCAGGAACACATTAGCACCAGGAATACTTGCCACAAAGATATATATTTGTGCTGTAGCCTGTTAATCTTGATACCCTGCAGCCTGGTGAAGTGGGCCAGCATGATTACTTTTTTTTGTGGCCCCCCCTTTGGATGTAGGACATTGTCCCATAGTATGGCATTTCTCTCTCTTATTGTCCCATGTACTTACTCACTGATATTAATGATATTTGTAACTGGGCCACAGAAAGCTTCCAGAAATAATTTTTCTTGTGATTGCTTGTTTGGATTTGCATCTGTATGTTTCCTTAGGATAATAGCTTTTGGCAAGGACTGTCCAGCATTGCAGAGCACTCAGATATTGTGTTGGGTCTAGGACAAATTATACTAAATGTGCTTATTAAGTACCATGATCCCAGAGCATGTAAATCCAGTCAGACAGCTGATGGTACCTCTCAGACAGCCCACAGAAACAGTGATAGAAAACCTACCAGCAGCTTCATTAGTAAGAATAACATTATACTGTCTGTCATGTGCAAGTCTAGAAACTCCATGGATGAGCTGTAGGAATGGAAAATGTCCTTTGAGCACAAGCATGTTACTTGGAGGCAATAGACAATGGGATAAATATTTGTTTTGTTAGCTTTTTTATGCAAAACCTAACTGCAAATTATAGTAAAAGTCCTTTGGGGTATAAGTTCAATAACTCAGTCCATCAGACTGTAACCTCAAGGTTAAATGTGTACATTATCAAGATCTCCATCTTTTGCTCTTCAGTGAAGGTCTGGGAACACTCTCCAAACTACTGCCTAAGTCACTCCTTTTCCTGTCAAATTTTCCATCACTGCTTCCCCACTAATCCAGCAGCATTTCCAGAGTCTCAGTTTATAATCTTCAGGGCCCAATCCTTCTTTCACCTCTGTGGCCAAAATATGGTGGAAAGAAAAAAACACAGTGTGAAAATGTCTACGAATCAGCATCCAGGTCAGGATAGAAAAGACAGAAATATTGAATTTTGATTAAGTAAGATTTTTCATTTTGAAAAGATCAGAAGAGTTTCAGCACTGCAGAATGGAGACTTTTAGGTTTGGTTTGTTTGTGGGATTGGTTATTTGTTTTCCTTCTGTTATTTCAGTGTAAAAAAAAGAGACATTTCTGAACTATGATTTAACCATAAGTATAAACTTTCTTTATTTTTCTGAATGGGAAACAGGAAAAATGTTCAAAGAAAAAAAAACAATTCAGATCACTTACATTTTAAGGAATTACATTTTGAATTAGATCTGGATGAGTTTACTTTTCCAAGAATAACAGACTCACTGAGGTTGGAAGGATCTCTGGAGATCTATCCAAATTGTGGTCGCCCCAGTGCTAGAGAGGAAAACCTCACACTTTCCCCTGTAGTCTTCAAATTCAATTCCCACTGAGATGACTGAAGAGCTGATTAAGCAAAAGCAGAGATTATCACTGTGGGAGTGTCAGCTTCTACTCTGTCATGCTTATATCTGTGGTCCTGTGTGCATGAATTATGTACCTATAAATAAATCAAATTATGAATAATGGCTGCCAAACATTAGGTTGAGAGAGCACTTTTTTGTAAATGCCTTAGAAGCATATGTATAAGATAAAATATATTACCTAGAACTAATCCCTGGTAAAGCAACAATAATTGAAAACCAGCAATAAAATATTTTCTGCTGTTCGTCACAGCTGAATCAATACTGTGTACAAACAGAGCAATACTGATAATAGGTTATTTCTACACAGTTTTCAAGAAGTCATGCAAGGGAGCCCCATAAATCTGATGTGCTTCCTGATTCTGTCTATTCCCTTTGCATGTTGGTAGCCCCACAACCTCTCCCCCAGCCCCAGCCTTCAGGTGCTGACTCAGCACAGTGAGGTCACAGCACAGGGGCCACTGACCACAGCCCCCAACTCCTGGCCACAAACTTGTCAGTGTCATGAAGACAGGTGAGCTGACTGAGGCTGGGGTGCTGCACAAAATATACTGGAGTATAGGGGTTTATTCTTCTGTTTCTACTCACCTTCACCCTTGAAGTGTAATCTGGACCTTGAAAAAGACAGTCATAAATTTTGTGAATAAGCTAGTTTTTACACAAGCCCCTCCTGATCTTTACTGCTCTCTTTCTACTGGAATATGTTTTCCTGAAATTCTTTTATTTTCCCTTACTTTTGATAAAATATAGATAAAATATAGAGTAGAATATCCACACACTCATCTTCATGGGCCATGTCACCACATCCTTTCCATCCTATTTTTATGGTCAGGGAGTATTGTATGTATGTGACCTTCAATAAATCTCCTGAGTTCCTTGACTTCTGGAACTGTGAGGGCTCAGGGTCAGGGGTCATGATCTACTTCTGACAAAGCAGAAGGAAATTTGAAGATGGGGTTGGAGAGATAAAGGCAATCCCAGCCACCATCACCTCCTTCTTTGCTGATGCAAGAGGTGGAGTGGGAGCAGAGCCTGGGACCTGCAGCTCTTGCTGGCCTGTAACATTCCCCTCTGGTAGTGTATTATTTCATATATCCCCCAAACCCTCCTTAACCAGAAGCTGGAGAAAGGCCAATGCAGAGACTGTTTGAAGAAAGGGGATCAGGACAGGGATGTGAAGTTAGGAATAGCTGATTCTTATTACTTCAGGCACTGGCAAAATGCACTGTTTCCTCTTGTAGAGCTTTGTCTCCACTGCCTTCCACTGCTGTTTGTGTCAACAACATATAAGTGATTCTAAAATCACATCAAAGCTTGCCCATGGCACTGGTGACACAAGACTTCTTGTCACTTTGCAGTTTTACTGACTGCAGAGGCTTTGCTGCTCCACACCTTGGGGAAGCAGCAAGGCAGGAGCCAGGCAGCACCATTCACAGGGCAGAGACATCAGCCTGTGTGCTCAGCAGCCTGAAACCAATCCTCATGCTGCCCTGTGACCTGGCTGGATCTCGTGAGCCACATACTGCTCCTCTTCCATATTGTGAGACATTTAATATCTATGAGGTAAAGAGGAAATGTGCTGGTTTGGGGACATACATACCTGCTTTGACAAGCAGATAATGGCTTTTACAAAATAAAACTTATCTAAATTAAATTAAACTGCTTCACTTGTAGCATTCTTAAGTAATGTGTAACTTTCTTAAGCAATACCGAATCATAGAATCATACAATGTTAAGGGTTGGAAGGGACCTTAGAGATCATCTAGTTCCAAGGCAGGGACACCTTCCACTAGACCAAGTTGCTCAAGGCCTTATCAACCTGGCTTTGAACATTGCCAGGGATGGGCATTTACTGCCTCTCTGGGCAACCTCTTCTGATGTCTCATCATCCTCACAGTAAAAAATTTCTTCCTTAAATCTAACCTACATTTCTCTTCTTTCAGTTTGTACCCAGTACTCCTTGTTCTGTCACTACAGTTCCTGACAGAGTCCTTCTCTGGCATCCCTTAGGCCCCTTCAGATACTGGAAGGTTGTTGTGAGGTCTCCACACCACCTTCTCTTCTCCAGGCTGAACAGCCCCAGCTTTCTCAGCCTGTCCCTGTAGGGGAAGAGCTCCAATCCTTTTATCAACTTCCTTGCCCTTGTCTGAACTTGCTCCCATAGTTCCATGTCCTTCTTATGCTGGGAATACCAGGGCTGGATGCAGCACTCCACGTGGGGTCTCATGAGAGCAGAGCAGAGGTGTAGAATCACCTCCTTCCACTGCTGGCCACGCTGCTTTTGATACAGCCCAGGGCACAGCTGGCTTTGAGCGTGCACTCACTGCCAGCTCATGACGGGTTTTTCATCAACCTTTGCACCCAAGTCTTATTCTGCAGGGCTGCTCTCAATCCCTTCTCTGCCCAACCTGCAGGTGTGTCTGGGATTGCCATGACCCAGATGTAGGACCTTGTACTTTGCTTCATTGAACATCATTAGGTTTGCATTGGCCCACTTCTCAAGCCCATCAGGGGCCCTCCAGGGACATCTCTTCCCTCCAACATGCCAACTCACCACACAGCTTGGTGTCATCAGCAAATTTGCTGAGGATGCACTCAATCCCACTATCATCATAATAATAATAATATTTTTGAAAAGCATTTAGCTCATAAAGTAGATGGTTGATTGATTTACCTTTGTACTACAAACTAGTACATGCTCTTTATTTTCACTGCACATACACGGAAAATATGATCTGACATCCTCTGTGATTGTCTTAACTATTAAGTCCAAGTGCACATGCAAACAGACTTGAAACTGGACCAGCAAACGAAGGTTTCTGCACATTTATTTTCTTTATGTTAACTTCTCCCTCATTTTTATTCTAAAAATCCTAAAAATCAGACTATTCTTGGGCTACTTTAAATTCGTTTTCATTCTTAAACTTAGGCAGTGAAGTTGTTCTATGGGGTAGCAGTTCAAGGGAATGTCCAAATGGCATTTGCAGGCTCACACCATCCTCACATGAGAGAGAGAATCTGACCCAGAGCAAGCTTCTCCTCAGCCTGGGGTTCTCATCACCATTATCATGGGGCTGGGTCTGCCCTCTGTGTCCTGTCTCTCATTCCATCACACAGTGATGCCTCAAGCCTGCACTGTGTGTTCCTGTCCCTCTTCCAGGCACCTCATTTCTACTACACAGGACCAAGATAAATCTCTCAGTTCAGGGTGTGCCCCTTCCACTCCTAGGCACCTTTTTAGTTTGCCTTACCTGGCTAAAATAAAAGGTGTGGGTTTAAGATTTTATGTGCTTTGTAAATGAGAGCAGATTTTCTGGCAGTGGATTAGATCAAATAAAAGAAGTTAATATTGTATCCACAGCTTTATTATATTATTTCAAATATTATTTAAAATTTGTAAAATATGACAAACTGTCTTCTCTTGGCAAAGCATATTATTTTTGTTCTTCAATTGAATTGTTTTATGTAACCATATCCCTTAAGTATTCATAAACATTAATGCAATTATAATTTTAATGGTGAGTTCTAGGTAATAGATGCAAGGCAGAAGACACTGTTGGATGTAATAGAATAATCCAGGTCCTGGCTGACAAATACCCAGAATTTAAAAACTGTGTCTGCACTACAGACAATATCTGTAGCATCACAACTTTGCTTGGGAAACTCTGCGTCATTAATAAAGGTAACTAAACATGAAGTTGTAATTATGAAGACCAAACCCAGTAATTTTGTAACCACCATTTTAAGTGGATTCAACTTTCTTTGCGTATTCTCAAGTCTGATAAATGCACTCAAAAAATTAGTTTTGTCTTTTCTGTGATATTCATGCTCCAGCATGCATATGAAAGAAATTCCACATGTGAGACATTCAAATGGCTTCTAAAACTCTTGTTGAATCCACTGGAAAGCAGGAGTGAATACACGATGTGTGTTGAGGGCTACTCAATGCCCATGGAAATATGAGAGCCACTGGATCTAGGCTGTGTATATAGAGAGACACATCAGTAACTTCTGAGTGGGAGGATGAGTGAGTAGGGGTGCACAGGGGTGCAGTTGTGTCACACTGTGTTGCAAGAGGACCTTCAGTACATCTAGGAGAGGCTGCTGGATGTGTGAAACATAGTCATCTCCTTCATAAAGCTGTACTTAATATATAGAGTGCATCTTTTAAAATTCTATTGTAATCAATAGGCTGAGCTCCCCTCAATTTATTTTTTATTTTTCTGAGAACTCTTATCCTTGCAGAAAGTCTATCTCTGTAATTGAGAATTACTTAGTACATAAAGAAGTTGCAGTTTCTGGTCCAAAGTCTCCTGGCATAACGATTAGCAAAGCTGACACGAGAGATAAAATCAACCAGTGAATGAGAGTCTGCAGAGTGAGTTTCAAAGTGATTCCTGGCACTGATCCATCACACCCTACTGGCATCACACAGCATTCATCACACGGTACTAGACTATATGGCCTTATTGCAGAGGGAATAATAACATCCTGATTTGCCCCAAACTCCTTGCCTCAAACAAGAAGGATGGATATCTGAAACCTAAAGTTGATGTCATTGGAACAGTTGCTTTTGCTTCTAGCAAAATGATACATTGTTTTATTTTTTTTTGCCAGTTGAGATTACATTTCTCAGCACTATAGAAACAAGTTTAGATGGATTTACAGTAGTGTTGAGTTTACCTGGAAAGGATAGCATATGGTGTTGCTAGGCACTTTCAGGAGTAATTCTCCCTGTCTAACTTAAACTACTATTTTAGGTAATGAATCAACCATCTTCTGGAATTGTCATTCTCTCTTTGAAAATGATGCATTTCCTTAAGATGATAATCCATGATATGTCCAAACTGTAGGTGGTTAAAATTATGTGAAGTTGAACTCTTTATGCAGTAATTTTAGTGAGGATTTTTTACTGTTGTTTTGCAGCAGAACTGTTGGAGTGGACTGTACTATACAGCTAACAGCACACAGTAAACATGAGGAAGATTCATTAGTTTGTAAGACTCTGGATTACTTACATGTTTACACACAGCTCAGGATTAAACTAGGGCTGTTTCTCTCATTGTAATGCATTAAGACAAGTACCCTTTTCCTGAGTTTTTATGCTGTGATGGTGATCCGTCATCCATTCGATTTATAATTCTGTTTGTGCCTATTTCTGCAGGCTATTTGGAGTCTTTCTCAAGGTCAGGCACTGAACTGAGTATGAGGCAACAGAGGAACCCCAAGGAGCGGAGGCGCTCTGCGGAGCTGGAGCGCAAGTGCGGCCTTGCCAAGCGGCGCTGCCGGGAGGAGCCCCGCTGCTCTGCCGCGCACAGGAGCTTCCAGCGGGCGTGCCAGGCAGCTGCAGACACCTGCAGCTTCCCCGTGCCTGCAAAGTGTTTGTTAGCCTGGAAAGAACTGAGGAAAACAGTTCTGGGAAGGTGCACGTGCTCAGAGCCACTTCAGACGAGATGCATTAAAATCTGGAAGGGAATATTTAACAACCCTTGTTTGCAATACTCTCAGGAGAGCCAAGCCTCAGGAGCTAGTGAAAATGATGGCAGTGATGGTGACTATAATGCTGATGTTGATGGTGAGAAAAATTTGGTCACTGACACAGGTTAGTGCTATTCCAGCAGTCTGAATGTTTTCGTATGTAGCCGTAGTGTCCGCAGTCTACCAAAAAGGCTTTCTTGCCCATTTGCAATTCAGCATTGGAAACAAGATCGTTTTAGGAGCTTTATTTATAAATAAATTCAGAATTTGATAGAAAATGATAGCCTGAGTGCAAATACTGCTGTCCTTCAAAGTGTTAATTTGATATAACCTGATCTAAATCAGTCGATTTTAGTTTTTCACTATAACTAGAAACAGTATCAGACCAACAAAAATAATTTTCTAACAGTAAGAATTGTCTGCCAGCCTTGACTTTAGGTCGTGTCAAGCAGTTAGTTGAACTTGAAGACTGGTCCATTGATAAACACATTAAGGCCCCTGGCTTTTATGTTCACAAGAACATTATTCACAAGAAATCTGACTTTATAATGCACTGAGAAGCTCTAAAAAACTCTTCTTGAGTCCACAGGATCTTTAATTATGTAAAAATGTTAGGAGCAGCCTTTGATGAACTGTGCTTTGACCCCAGATCTTATGAATATATGTAATAGTGAATTTTGAATTTATTAGTGGGTTCTATTTGGTCAAAATTTGTTTTATTCTTGTTTATTTTTACTCCTGGCACTATGCCAGCAAGACAGCCAATACTTTAAAGTTAAAAAGCTAAGATGTTATTTACAATTTATGTCTGTACTTGTATCTTTTTCTTCTAGACAATATTAGTATGGAAACTAAATTACAATGGGGTTTATCTGCTCTCTCCAAACAAGGTAAGTCTGAGTTTACTTACAAATCCTAATACATAATTCTAGCTCAATTTTCAGACAGTGTACAACATACCTTCAGATTAAAATTAATACTTATCATTGAAATGGATGAGCAGGGAGTTAATAGACCAAACATATCTTCAGTTAAGGTACTGGGTAGAGAAGAACCCAAAAATGTAACAGATAACAGACAAGTAATGTAAATGTAAATCATGTAACAATTATGATTCTGTCAAACTTATAGAGGGAAACCTTATCCCATAAACATTTTAGGGTCTAGAATTTTCTAGATATCTTTGGAAGGTTTATTTCACAGTCTCAAAATACCTAAACTGATGTTGAAAGCACAAAAATGCCATTTATATTCTCTTCTTTATTACTTATTACTTAGCCTAGCATAAGACTGCACACTGGAGATTTCAGCTGTTTCAGGAGGGTCGCTTGTGAGGGCCAAGCAGTGCAAGAAGGAAGTATGAAGTTACTCAATAGGCTTAAAAGAAGTAAGAAGGAAGGAAGAGCTGGATCAGAGATTTGGGAGCCAAGCTTGATTTACTGGGAATGTTGTAGACAGGATACCTATGAGTCATCACTTGAGAAAAATTTTCTTGAGATTTTTTTTTTTTAATTGTTATTCGTTTTAGCATACACAACAAACAGGAGCTGTTTGGATGTGAACAGGGAGTGCGTTGAAGATGAAGTGTGTAACAAACAGTTGTCCCTGTACCTTAAAGTTTGCTCAGTAAATAAGAAGTGCAACATGGAAGGATGTCAGGCAGCCATAAGGTTCTTCTACCAAAACATGCCTTTTGAAGTTGCCCAAATGATGATATTTTGCGACTGTATCCAGCATGATGAATCCTGCCACAGAGCCAAAGAACTTCTCCATGGCAAGCCCTGTGCAGTTACTGCAGTTCCACCCCCATCATGTCTGAATGTAATCCACATGTGTGAAGAGAATGAATTGTGCAGGTGAGTAGAAGTATTTTGCCCACTAAGGTGCTTTTTAATAATTATTTGGTCAAACAATTTCTATTATGCTCTATATATCCCAGCTATAGCAAAATTGTTTTCTGTGCTGTGTCTGCTGTGTTTGACATCTTCACAGATGTCTGGATCAACTGTGGTAATTCCAGCAGTAATCCCACAAGTAAGCTGAAATGATTAATTTTCGGAAAGGTTTAGAATCTAATGTGGGCTTTTCTTCTGCCTGTATCATGACACTTAACACCATTTCTGCTGGACAAACTATGCTATTGCATATTTTCATTACCACTTTCTTCAGATAACACCTGCCTGTCTGCACCTTTGCCCTCTAGCAATTTGCCCAAGCTGTGCAGCAGACCAGACAAAGTTTGTTTGGTAAAAGTAATTACCTTTTGAGGGCAGAGTCTGACCCTTTGTACCCAACAACCGTGCAACCAGCTTGGCCTGTTCAAAAAAATTTTGTCTTATTCTCTTCATGTCAAGGATACTTGCAAGAAGCTTTTAAAAATCTGGCCTGAAACATACACAGACCACCAAACTCATGAAGGATAATGCCTTTTCAAATTTTCATTTTATATTTTTAAAACATGCAACAGGATTACCCATATTTGTAGTTCAACTTAATTGCCTCCTTTTATGGATGGTCAGTTGGCCCACTTTGTTTTTCAGTGTGGTCACCTTGTGGATTAGAGTTGAATTTTACCTCAAAGTTTTGCTCAAATTAACCTTCAGTCAATAAACCAGAAGGCCAAGAGATGGCTTTGGTTTTGTGCAGATTATTCAGATTGATGTCAGTGAGAATGACCAAAGGGCTATAAATGTATGTCTGTACATGTATAGACATGTAATGTCATTATGGCTGAATTTCCCATCATTTTGGGAACATTGATGCTTCCTGGCACTGACAATAAATGCATATAATTAGCAAAATTAGTCTGTGAATTATGGCTAGTCACAGCCATAAATCAGGAGGGGAATGAAAATAATTCCATTAGAACAGAGGTGGCATCTGCTTTAAAACCTTTGCTTGTGTAAAAATATATTTACAAAAACTTTCTAGCCAGTACTGCAACAGTCCACGCTTTTCCTTGTGACATGCTTGTGGCTGCTACACAATATCAACAGCAAATTAATAACATATTTATATGATTAAGGAAAAATATTTTAATAACTTAATGTACAATATAATAGACTTTACCTTTATCATTCCCTAAAATTTGATAGATTTGTTTTAATTATTTTCTATGTATTTTTAGTTAATTTATAATGGATATTTTCTATTGTCATATACAGTGCATTAAAGGCCAATTTTATTCCATCTAACAGTAAATAAATAGAAATAATTTGAGATTATTGAGCTGGGTAACAAGTTAATTCTTCATGTAATATATCTTTACTATCAATTTTCCTTTAAGTTCACTGGATTGTACTTTTTTCCTGAGCCTTTGACATTTTGTATTGTGTTAGCATTTGGGGGGCCAAGGGGTTGACACTGGATGTCAAATATTAAATGCAAAATAAGTTGATTGTTTATTCTTCCTTCACACTGCTCAAAAAACGATCCACAAGAACAGCCCCTGGTGTGGTTTCGTTGTGATGACTGGTCTTATTCCTGTATTCACATTTCTTCTCTGAGTGTCTGGGACTGTTGGAATTCACACTGCTTTTCTGGACTCTGGGAAGCAGGTGCTGATTAGAAGTGCAGATACTTTTTCTTAAATTCAAAGCAGAATTTATTTTAGCTATCACTGAATATTGCAATATTTAAGGCTTAAGTGGTATGCTGGAAATACACTCACTTTTAGTGGTGTGCATTGAATGTTTTTTTATGAAATCATGTTTGTTAAAGTGTCATTGTACGCTTCTTTTGTTTTTGTTATTTTTTTTCTTTACCAGGAAAAAATACACAACTTTTCAGTCAAAGTGTTGGAGACATGTGACAAAAAAATGCTATAATGATGAAGCTTGTCTTGAAACTTTACTCAAGGGTGATGTGCCCTGTTCTGCCAGCACTGATTGCAAAGCAGCCTACATCAGCACCTGGGGCACGATGCTGCACATGGAGTGCACCTGCCAAAATTTGCCTCCCACAGAGCAGCCTTTGTGTGAGCTCTTCCATCACATGCTGCACAGCAAATCCTGCTTCAGTGACTTACGTGAGTAACACAACTTTACAGAATAATTAGTTTTAAAGAGAATTATGATGCTAATTTACATCAAATCTTCACTATATCTTTGCTACCACTGGTTTCAGCAAGATCTATAGCTGTGGGTTTTTTAAAATACGAATCAAAACAAAAATTGGAAATACAATTTTCTTCTTCTGGTATAGGGAAAAATTATAACAGTGGTAAAACAATGAAACTGACTACATGTCTCATTACTTGAATTTTCTGAAATAAATAAATAGTTTCTAGAGTCTATACAAATATGCAGATTAGAAAAGTCCAAAGTCATCCTGTTCTTAGCTTAATGTTGTACTTTGGTACACTGTTTTTACAAATAATATAAAGTAGCATTTGGGTTTTTTTTCTTTTCTTCTTGGATTCTGAACATTAGTAAACCTTACACTTATACTTACATTTAGCAACAGAATTCATTCTGCAGAAAATAGCTTCAATTGTTTAAAGCAGGCTTTAGGATTTGGTCTTCAGTAAAAACACTGGGTGTAATTGAGATTAAATATAGGTACTTTCTCAGATCCAGTAATGGCTTTCATGTCCTTAATTAGCTAAATATTTTATTAAATATACATATCCTTGCCAAGCCTTTGGTTAAGAGAATTGTTAATACAATAAAAAGCAATCTGGGAGCAAATGTTAATGTTTTAGTCTGAAACTGCAAAGTGCCTTCAAAGCAAAGCTCCTCTTTGTCCTCACTTATTGTGTCTGGGTCACATCACAGGGTGGTTCTCTATCATAGGGTGGTTCCTGGTCTCCTGCAGCATAAACTGAACCTGAAGGTTCATCTGCAGCCTCTGCAATGCTCCAGCTGCATGCAGACATCAGGTCCATCAACCAGATCAAAGACCAAAATATTTTCTCCTCAAATCTCTGACTTATCACACCAACTATTTTGCAATAGAAATCCTCTTAGAATGTGTTACTTGATAGTGCATCATGCCCTGTGCAAGCTATCTTCTACATGTATACTCTAAAATTATAATATTCTTAAACTAGCTTGGGAGAGGTAACGATACCTAAAGACTTCAATGAAAAGAAATGGTTCTTTCATTGTTTTACCTGATGGGCAGTATTTTGAAAACATATATGGATTGCGTGCATGCATTTATTTGAATGAAGTAGCTACTGTTTTAGTTCTAAAAACCAAAATGATACCACTGATAAGGGCGTAATTTTTTTTCGTGTCACTCAAAGGCTACCCAGAAATTAAAGTCAAGATGCTCAAATCCAGACTCAGAGAAAATATTAAAAATCTTATAACAACTCCCCTGGAAAAGTGATAACGTAACACACTTAGACTTGAGATTTCTAGCAGTGATTTTGCTGATTAATATTATTTACTTACTTGCTTTAGGGCTGAATTTAACAGTCTAAATGAGTGAACGCATCATCATATTAGTTATTTCTTAACCTACAAAGCAAAAAAATGATCCTCATGTCTGAATAATCAAATAATTGCTGATGAGCTTTTGCCATTCCCTGAAGGAGTCTCAGGATAAAATGGTTTGAGGGTTTTTGTGATTGAAACTCCCCTAATCTAATTGGGACTGAAGAACGGAAGCTGATGTTTCTTGTGTTGTGCAACAATTTCCTGGCAGTTAAACAAAAAGAATTTGGGGATCCAGAGACTTTGGTGGATCAGTACCTACTCTACAGACCACTTCCAGCTTATTGTTATTCTTGCTTTTTTTTTTTTTTTTCCTAGATGTCTAGTTGTAATGCAGCTAAACTGATAATGATGATGATTATGGGTCTTATTATAAAGCATGTTTTTAGTGCCATTCTCTTAGTGGCAGTACAGAGATGTGGAGTGACTACTCTACTGCAGCACCCACCCAACCCCATCTGCTGACTTATTCCTCTGGTCTGGTGGTGGTCTTTGGCTGACTTTCACTCTTACAATGGCAGTGATCTTTAACCCTGAAACATTTCTGAATAGGCCAGGGTTTGAGGAGGGGATCTTTGCCTCTAGAACTGGTGTGAACAGACCCACGAGCAATGCTCACACCAGCTCCTCTTTACCCTTGCATGGCACTGCCTTTGCTGCAAGTGCTTGCCCTGGAGGCTGTGATCACAGGATTGCATTTTCTGCAGACTCAGTAAAAGGCAAGAATTGTGACTGACTGCTGCTGCATGAAGCAGAAGCACAGAGTTGATCATTGCCAATGTAGGATCAGTGTCTCAACAGGAATAAGAAAAAGTGTCAGTGAGGGAAAGAAAAAAAATTAGGTTTCCAAAATATTTTAAGTCTGGATTGTACTTTTGGATCACACAGGAAAAAGAAACCCAAATTACAGTCAGGTTTAGTCCATTGTTATTTGGACAATGTTCCAGGCTGCAAACGTGAGCCTTTCTTATATTACAAAAATTTTTCAGCTTACTGTTCATGTGAGTGGAGTGAGCAGACATATACTTGTATGGTTTAGACTTCTACTCTGTAAACCATACAACTTAAGTAACCCCCCTATTTTAAATCTCAGCAGAAGATATGTATTTTCAGATATATTCATGAAATTATGCCCACTGAGAGGATAGGCCTTTGTGAAAAAAATTGATGAGGTCTAGCAATGCAGCTGGAGAATAAACTCTGCCTTGTAGAAATTACTTCACATTGCTACCCCTTTCTCACCTCTTCTGTATTGGTTTGGTGGACCCAATTCTTTTGGTGGGCCTATTTTTAAAACAGTTTATGTGAAAAGAGAATGTAAGTTCTTTTGTGGCAGAGATTATTTTCAAAGTGTACTTGTCATCCATAAGAAAAACTGAGGTGGAATGGGAAGAACTATTATGCACTCATTCAATTTGTTCATCAAATATCAGTAAACAGTATTTTTGAATAGCTCCCTTTATAAATTCTGTGGCTGTTAGCAAAATATCAAACAATATTTACTTATATTATTATTTTAAAATAATTTTGAATGGATATTTTCTTTCCAATATCCAGGTCAAATTTCTATTCAGAAGAAGGGTTTTCACTGGGTAAATACAGAAATGCCAGGGGAAAAGATTCCCGGAGCACAGCTCCGTTCTTCTTCAATTAATGGTGAGTTTGGGCAAGTCACACCATGATTTCCACAGCACTGCTCTTGAGATATCCCTCATGTATGATAGAAAATATTAAAGTTTTGTTCCTTGGGTGAGTTCAGGTAAGTGAGCTCAACCTGCTGCTCCTTCATTTGGTCTGGAAATCTCCCTACCTGTTTGGCTGAGCTTATATATCCACAAAATAAAGTTTATCAGACTGAACCAATTACTTTGACAAATGGTTTTGAAATAGATGTCTCACAATCACTGTATTATAATTGGGGAAAATTAAGCTATTAAGCCTGCCAGAGCCTGAATCTCTGTACAGTCATTAGAGAGTGGTAGTCATAATCTGTAATACAAGTTATTATCTTTGATGTCACACCTACTTCTATCTCTCTTGACTTTCTGTAGTAGTTACAACAACAAAATTAGAAGCCACAGTAAGTGGTCTGAGAAAGGGCTTGTGTTATACTCCATCAGACTCTACCTTCTTACACAACAGAAGGGCACACAGCATCACATGGCCTGAAGAGTTGCAACTGCTTTTATTTCCATGAATTTACAATAAGAAATTAAGCAACAAAAAGTTAGCAGATATGGAATTAATATACAAATATTTTCATTGCTGAAATAATGTTATTTTATATTTCCTTTTGAGGGGCCCAATTACAGAGTGAGAACTCTAAAGAGCTTAATGCACAAATATCACCTCTAATGAGAATGACCTGTTCTACCTTGTGCAGGGCAGATTACAATTCTCCAGCCTAATACTACAAATTAGTTCCCAGAACTGTTCCTACAGAACACTTTTAACTGTGAAAAAAGTAATGCAATCTCTGCATACAGTAGAAAGTGAAGTGACTTCTAACCTCTCCATCCTTCAGCTATTGCTGAAGTGGGCAACCTGGATAGGGGATAAAAAGTTTATAAAAATGGATTAAGGGAAGGGGATTCCTGAGACCTGTGTGTGCATAATTAAGCATTTGGCTGTAGCATTAGCATTAAATGCATGACATGCATGTCATCCAAGTGCTCTGTGTAGCCAGAAAAGAAAGTCAGGGACCCTCAAAGGAAGAGTAGTTCAATCTTTTTGGTCTGCATTTGATGAAAGTATTCTCCTTGCCAATTACAGAGGGAGCCTGAATCCCTAGCTGGAGCAAGACTCTAGAGGTTAAATAATGCAAGTCATAATACAAGAAATACTGCACTAAGTGAGAAAATGCAAAATGTGAGATATTGCACCCCTGTGACTAGTTCTATCTGCAGACTCTTTCAGTGGGTAAAATGCATTTTACATTTCACTCAGAGATTCAGATAAATATTTGCAAGAAGCAGCCTGCACACAGTTAATTCTGTTCACATTGAAGTCTGAATACTTTCCAAAAAACCTTTCCTTGAAGTCTTAACAGAACTTTGGATGGCTTTAGTAAAATAAAAAGAATGCTGACCAGCCTAAACCATACAATAAAATATTCTTTCTATTGTAGCTGTCATACAATAGAAACATGGCTTAGAGTTCCTATCCTACATGAGATAGGAACTCTAAGCCATAAAAGTCTCATAGGGACCCAGGTCAAGAAGAAGAATTTGATTCAGGATATCTGCCTGATGTTAAAAACCATACTGCAAATTGTTTCATAAATCCTGCTGCCAAAAATCTAACTCAGTGTCCTAGATTCATATGCTAATAAATGTGCATAACTCGGGCTGCAAAGGGAGTTATCATCGTTACAAAATATTTATCTTTAATGAAATCAAATCCCGAAAAGAATTCAGGGCACAGAAGCAAAACAGTTAAGTTGTCAAATATGGCCTTTCAAGTGTGTGAAGACTTTTGAAGACATTTGCTTCTTGGCTATTTTCTCTTGAAAAACACGAGATAAAATCTGCTGATGTCTCTACATTAAAATCTCAGAAGAATCCTTTACTTAGTTTGTCATTGAAAGATACTAAGAACTCTTTCACCAGATTAAATGAATGGCTGTCTACAGATGAACATGCTCAGAAGAAACCTAGTATGTCTTCAGCTTTTTCTTAGGTTTATACTTTAAAATATAGCTTACTGTTCAAAAAACCAGTTAGATTTCTCTATTTTATTCAGCAGCATTGCAAATCATCCCATTGGATAAGATTGCTTTAATAGAAGGAGTCTTTCACAATAAGTATAAATCTAAGCATATATACATATATTCAAATATATTTGTAAATAATTAGAACCATGGAAGTTGAAAAATTACTATTCCAGATTTTGGTGTAAAAAATGTGATACCAGCATTTTTTAAAAATCTTGACTGGATTTAAACACATTCACATTCTCAAGAGGGAACAACAGACTCATCTTTGGGCTGATAAAACTCTGTTATCAAGATGTGATGTGGGCAGAGTCAGAACCATATAAAAGTTAATGAGACTTTTCCTGTAAGCTTGAATTTGATCTCATTTTGGAAACAATATCAGAAAATGATAAATCAAATTAAATTTCTCCAATCTTCTAATATGCCTATCTAATGATGCATTTTTGGCCTGGTTTTGGCTTTACCTTATGCAAATGATATCAATGACTTTACAGATCCAAATAATTTAAAAGATTGCTTCCTGCACTTTGGTTTGAAAATTGATTCACGTGGGAAGATAAGGATTTACTTTCATCACCATGGAGCTTTGAGGCTGGAAGTTGTGGGCTTCTTATTGGAGAGGAAGCTAGAAATACAGAACACTTACCCTGTTCTTGTGAGATACAATAAAATTGGGCTTGAACCAAAACTGTTGAAATTTCGTCTCAAATTGTAGTGTTATCATATATTTCCTACTCAGGAGCAGAGTATTTAGATAAACAAGTAATTGGCAGGGTTTATCTGTAAGTATGCCAGTTGCTGTGGGAACTGAGATTAGTTCAGCTCCAGTGACTTTAATTTGTAAGGTATCAAACATTGTCAGTCTGACAGTTTTATAAATGTAGAAACAAGCCTGTGACAAGCTGCAGGTAGCCAAGAAACCTCTGAGCAGAGACTGGGATTAATCTGTTTGATGAATATGCACTAGCTATACATAAGCAGGTAGATCTACAACAGAGTAAAATTCACTAAAATCCCTCTTTGTTCCTGATGGAACTGAATCAACATCTCTTTTACCAGCAATTCATCAAAAAAAAACAAAGCATTTTTTCAGATTTTGTCAAAAAAATAGAAAAAAACCCAGTTGGTCATTTCAGTGTTTTGTTTGATTGAAATTAAGCACCTTTTACAAATTTTATAAGAAAAAGCTCACAATGTTCTGTTGAAAATGTATTAGCCCATTTTTAACCATCCATGACTGTACAATACATGATTTGTTAGATATAATGATTTTTGTGGTAACATGCTTTAAAAGTTTCCATTTGCCCAAAATATGTGTGAAAGTCACTTTTCACTTCAAAAAAGTAAAAAACTGTTGCCCCTACAACTGCTCCTACACATGTAAAAAGTTTTCAAAAATGGTTGCATGTACAATTCAGACTCAGAAACTGAAAAAAATGCCTACAAATTACTCTTTTTCTAAAACCCATCATCTTAAAGAAATGCTGTAACTTGAGACCTAGGCCAACAACTGCTGATGTAGTTGGTAATATATGTTATTAGCAGTCCTTCTCTAAGATAGACCTCCCCCCTCTTTCTTCAAAAATTCACCATATTAAGTACCTTCCAGGAGGTTACTGGATTAAATGGAATGTTCATTCCATTTGTGCAAATTGTGGAGGTTCGATCACTGCTTTCATTTTCTTACATTGGAAAACTTGAACTCGGTGTAGTTTTTTGAGAGAAAGTGAGCACCATCCTACAATGAAAGCCAGGCAGGTCCAACACCCTGGTCAGCTCTTTGTTTTTCTTGCTGTGGAATACATATTCACTCTCTCTTCCCAGGGCTGCTCCAGCATCCATACCACCTGTGCTCTATTATATGATACGCTACACCTGCTGCATGTATGCAATGTGCACAGAAATGTCTCATTTAGGGTTTGTGTGTGCATATGCATAACACATGGAACATACAAGAACTGATAACTTATTCAGAGACCAGAATATGGCCTTCTCACAGCCCAGATAAGTGGCTCAGTGCTGAGTCCAGGGATCTATCCCTTCCTCAGTGAAGGTTTCACTGGCTATGTAAGACAGAGAAGCTCGGGAGCAGCTAGGGCCCTCTGCATTTGAACTTCTATATAAATAAAACTTATCTGATTGTACAAAGACAACAGAATCAGTGCAACAGGACGGTCGCAGAAAGGTCTCGTGTTTTATGCTTGTGGCTCTGCATTTGTGGCCACTTGTCAAACCTCTCCATCCCGTGTCCAGGGCTTATATTGCACTCCCAACTGAAATGTTTTCTTCAGATATTTGATCAAAACCAAAGGATTCATTAGGTCAGGGAAAAAAGAGTTACTCCTCCTTTGGAAAATGAAATTTGTAACAGCTCCCAGTTTTTCAACAGTTGGAATTTTCAGCACATCAGCCACCTAAGTGACTTTTTGGTCAGAAGCCTAACATTAAAAGGAAACTCCATGGGAATGGGGCCCAGAGAAAGAGTGTTAGATCCCATTTTACTTTAGTTTGTATCTAGGTGGAGTATTGCTTCACACTGTAATTACAGTAAAATATGAAAAAGAAAAATAAGTCTGGTTGATAAGTAAGAGCCAAGTCTGCTCTGATACACAGAATAAAATGAACATTTTTAAATCAGTAGGAAGAATATTCCAAAATAAGAATCATAGTAACAAGCTGCTCCCCTGCAGCAGAGTGAAAGGTACTGCTATACATATGAAGTGCTATACCAGTGGAGCTGGTATTTACTAAAAGAAGTCTAAAATTATGTTGGATCAAATGGCAAAGGTAGAGTTATTCCTACCACTGACATACATCTAGGTCTCTTTCCTCATTTTAATTACTTTTGTCAAAATTGATAGCTAATTTAGCTAAAATATATGTATGATTTCCAATCAGATCTCAAATCTGGTTCTTGTTACTAAAAAAGCAAATGTTTAATTTCTGTTTTCTGTTTTTATTTTTAGGTGAAGCTGTCTACATTATCGCTTACTCTTCCTGCATAGCTCTCATCCTAGGAATAGTCCTGTTGACTCTCCTAAAGATCAGGTAATTTGATAGGGATATTAATCACTGGTTCTAGGAAATTGAAAAAACAGAAAATAAAGCGTTTTGACTTAGTTAAAAGGTGGACATTGTGATTGTCTTTAAAAACAGTCCAGCATGCCCCAGTGATGGAAAGAACTGACATTGCGGGTGTCAGCAGGGAAGAGTGAAATACGATATGTGTCTACAATGCCCTCCATTCATGCAGAGATCCCAGGCTTTGGGAGGTTTCATTTCCTGTCCCATGGCAGGGGAAGGTGAAATCTGAATTCAAAAATTCTGTGAGGCTACGTTCCTAGCCCCATAGCAGGCAGGGGTAATGCAAAAAGGAAATGAGAATATTCAGCATTATAACATATTTAGAAACCAAATTGTGAATGCTGCTATTGTAGCTAATATTCTTGCCAAATGCCATTTTTGCTTATAGGAGTCTGTAAACAACACCACCATCCCTGCCATCCTTTCCTTTTCCCCCCTCTCTCCTTTCCCTCCCTCCCTCCATATGAGAAACTGCCCATACACCAATGCTTGGTAAGAAAACAGAAATGTGCATTCACTTAGTTAAATGAACATGGCCTTTTCTTAAATGATACATTTTCTTGGACAAAATTAAATGGCCAGATTTCAAGAATTACACTGTCAGATGATAGGTAACAGAACATGATGTAGCAGGAGCTATATATGGTGGGAGGGATATTGAGTCAAATTTCATTATTAAGTTCTGAAGCAGATCAAAGAGGAATTGTAGAAAAATGCAAAAGGCAAGTCAAGGATATATGGGAACAGAGGCTTTCTCTTTAGGATTGCAGTTACAAGAATATCAGCATATAAAGAAAATTCAGATTTAAAGAATACGGAAAATGGAAGAAAGAACAATGCATTAATAACAATGAAGGGGATTATTTTATACCACAGTATTCATCATAAAAAGAGGAGAATTTTGCCACTGATTTCAATTAAGACAAAGTTCAAACCAAAAGCTGTATGGTTTATTGTTAAATACATGCACATTCTTTGTTTTCAGAGCCTGCAGAACAAAATATGAGTCAAGAAGTCCCTCGCCAGACCGTTCTTCTGAAACATTTATGGCCCATTATAAAAGTCACAGATGAACTACTCTGTTGCTTATGCTTTTTAAGGCTATTCCTGAAAGCCAGCCTGTTGTACATATGTGATAATAAAGTATATATTAGAAAAACTACTATAAATTATGACATTTTGTAGTTAAGCATACAAAATATATTTTATATTTATTAGCTTATTTTTAGCCTTTCAAAAGCTGAAAAAAGAGGTAAAAATGGTAAAACTGTGCTCTCTCTTATTTGTGTAGATTCACAGACCTGTCCTGAGCTGTACATTTTCTACATTTTTAGATGCACATGACATTGGTATAAATGCTGTATCAACAATGGCAATCTTTGAAGTCCACCCTTTCATATCTCAACTCATCTGGAAGAAATTAAAAAAAAATCCACTTGGAAACACTTTAGGGACCTGATAAAAAGCACATATGTGGCAGTTTTGTACTGGCTCCCAGGTACCAAATACCTGAAGTAGCAGTCACAGCAAAGCTGCCTGTAGTCTGCTGGTGGAGCACTTGCAGGGTAGGAGGAGATCAGGATTACAACCTCTTCAGAACTAAAATGACTCTCTGGAATAATGCAGTGAATCCAAAATGTTGTTGCTGAAAATGTTTTTAATTTCTCCTCCAATATGCTTCTAAAAAAATTAGTGGGATTTGTGACTTTGAATACAATAACTTTAGAAAATGTTTCTTTGGTCTGAATGCCCAGTGAAGAAAGACACTTGCTTGAGGCTGAAGTGCCTGCTTCTCAAGAGAGGAGCTGTGGCCCATTTCATCATCTGTGTTTCCTATTCATTGTCTCTAGGCAAGACCCAAAGTGCCTAATTGTCCCCTTGCACTGTACTGGGAGTCATGGTCCCTAAACACCATTCTGGATCCCACTTTGTGGCTATGAGCTCTGGATTTCTCTTTGTAGTTGAGTTTTTTGCTAGATAAAGCTTCTATTTACTACCAGTGAGTTGTCTTTGTTAAATCTTTGTAACAATCTGGTTCTGGTGAGCACAAGATAATGGACTGCTGTTTCTTATTCAACTGTTACCGTGAATAGCACATGTATTGTCTTGTTATAATAGTTATAATAGCATTTGATTAATTAACTTTATTTTGAATGTGATGAGTTTTAATTTTGTTTGAATTATCACTAAATGTAACTCACCTCCAGTTTTGACCATGAGACCACTGATCTAGGGCCACATCAAGTGCTAGATGACAGATCTAGGACTAGAAATTAATGTGATCAGAAAAGCAAGAATCTCTACTCTTCAATGGGACTCTTGCTTCTGCCTTTGGTAGTTTGCAAAATTATTACTGTAGAGCAAAATCTTAAGTGTTCAGTTCTGTTGGGGAGAGGCTTAGAAATCTTAAACAATTATTACAACATGGATTTTCTCTGTCTTTATTATCTGCATAAACCAAAGAAAGTCTTTTTTGTTTTGCAATCAAATATTCTGTCATTACTAGATCAGCATTTGGACAAAAATACACAGAGAAGTGAAGTTTGTTTTTTAATCAACAAGATCTCCTTTATCAGTCCAGCAATTTGCAACATCTGGCTTAACTCTCACCAAAGTGCTATATTAGTATTCTTCATTTTAAAACTGTGAAGTGGGAAGACTTCAAACTGAAAATACAGTTGAGAATATGTTGGATAAAAAAAAATAATTATACAGGAAATGCACTTCTGACATGTAACCTGTGCTGGTTTTCAGTCTGACTTCAAAAACCAGTGAACCCTCCATGTCACAAAATTTGAGGAGATCCATTTAAATTCAGATTTTACTAAACCTCAATCAACAACAACAAAAAAATTATCTTCTGTCTTAGAAACTTTTTCTAATTGTCTTATATTTAGACACTAGAAACCCAACTCAAATATGTGCTTAGACACACACACACTTACAAACAAGTATGTAAAATGTATTTGAAACTGAGGGTATGTTACTCTGAGACACAGCAAGATATTCAGTGGCTGTTGTGTTGTTCTGCAATTTTACAGGCTCTCTCTTAAGAGATGACTTAAATGCTTAATGGGAAAAGTACATTCCCTCCCCTCCATGTGTAAAAAGTAGTCTGTCAATTGTATCTAGGTGTTAGTTATTAAATAAAGGAATTTCTGCTGGGATGATCTGTATTCCTGATTATACTCTGTTTCATAGTTTTCTGAACAGAGAATCATAGAATCAGTTAGTTTGGAAAAGACCTTTAAGACCTTTGAGTCCGACCATGATGGAAGAAAAAGCACTCTTTTGTAAGAGCTTCATTATTAAAATATTTTTGCCTGAAGTATGACATCTGCATCCAATATCCAGATGAGGAAAGTTAAGTCTCATTGATGACAGGACTCCCAGGACACACTTGATTTTGGGTAAGAATGTAGCATTCGTCCTCTTTCCACTGGAGCTGGGACATCCCAAAGTGAAGAAATGAAGGCTGATTGGGCTAGAGGGAGAAAGCATGAATTTTTTGCCTTACAGCACTCTCATCTGAATGGGAGAATGCTGGGTTCCAGTATTTTCTTGAAGATTGTTTATGCATTTTATCTAATAATTGTTTCAAATTAAATGTGTTTAATTTGAAAAAAATTAAGATTTTTTGAAAAAGAAAAAAGATTGAAAAATATTTTTTGAAACAAGTACACAGGAATAGCTCTTCCTTATGCAGTGTGAAGCTACAAGGCTGTAAAGCCCCAGTTTCTACTTCTGTCTTGCCACAGTGAGTTGTGAATTCTTCAAAAGGAACATTTTTCCCTGGCTGTTTCACCTGCTTGTGTGGTCAAAAAGAAGAGCTACTTGGGTAGGCATGGCCTCAGCCTTTTGAGGCTGTTGTGGGAATCACATCCCGGTACTCTGAGCTAGATGTCAGACCAAGCTAGGAACACAGAAGATGGATGGAAGCAGCACCAACACCAGAGGACTGTGCCATAAAATAGAGAACACCATTCAGTTCTTTTTAAAATGACTGTGGCTGTCTTTCCACCAAGGAAAATATGAACCCTTATGTTCAAGCTAGTGAAGATAACGAACTGCAGGTCATGTTGAGGCACTTAAAGGGTAGCATGGGGTAGGGAATTTTGCTGTTGACTTTGCCAAGAAAGTTCCCTCATCAGCATTTTGATGTTTCAGACCACATGCTGAAGTCATTCTGTCTCCCATGAAGTGTGTAGGGAATCTTAGACATCACTTAGACAGCAGAGATTTCTGTCCTGCATTGGAACATCTGAAATTAGATAATGCCTCATTGAATTTTTTTAACTCCTACCTCCATTCCTGCCTGTAGCTTTTAATGTTTAGTTAATGGAGGAAAGAATTGTTTCCCCAGTAACTCAAAAGAGATTTGTCTGCTCTAAAAACACACAGGAACACCAGATTAAAAGGTAATCCTAAGAAAAAGCACTCAAAATGGATTACAAGGTAACAAAGTCAACACAGGCATACATGTCAGTGACAGCTTATATTTGCTAATGCTGTATGCATGAGCTGGTTAGTCAGAGCTGCTGAATCTGGCATAATACATGAGCATATCAGTTTCAATAAACAGCAAGACAGATTTTATTTCAGCTTTAACACCACATATTGCAAAATCACAAATGCATTTAACCAGGCAGATACATGACAATTCCCTGACAAACACATCATCTCTTTGACATTGGTTTCAAAGGACTAAGTTGATTTTGGCTGTTGTCCTTCTGCCTGCTGTGTTATTGCAGCAATGAAGATCAACACTGCATTACAGCAGGACTGTAGAGAAACATAATCTTCAAAAATATAATATAA
Source organism: Peucedramus taeniatus (assembly GCA_013400575.1). Taxonomy (NCBI): domain Eukaryota; kingdom Metazoa; phylum Chordata; class Aves; order Passeriformes; family Fringillidae; genus Peucedramus; species Peucedramus taeniatus. The sequence goes on from WBNO01030455.1 coordinate 69,131, forward strand.
CAAAAGAAAAGCATTGATCAGGAAGTCAAAAACTGGAATTTGTTTACTTCTTGCCACTCTTATACCTGTTTTAGCCACTTTTCTAGATACTTCACAATCAATGAAGAGAACTGAATGCAGTGTCAGAAATCATAGAAAAATTCAGTGGCAGAAAGTACCAATTTTCTGATAGCACAGTAACTAAATATTTCTACCCCTTAAAACAAACTTAGTCAAAAAATAGGCAGATCTTATACATTCACACTAACTCTTTGGATAAGTATTATTTCATTTCAACAATACTGATCCCAAATATAAGAATTTTATCTCACAGACTTGTAGTCTTCATTTTGTGACTCCTTAATACAATAATAAAAGTTTTATGAACACAAATGACACTATTAAGAGAGGAAAATTAGCCAAAGCCTCTCTGGATCTATTCACAACACTAGAATATTTAGTTCTTATTTCATAAGCTCTGGTTATACACAAAAATGAGCCATTAAAGTGCTGGTCCAGAGCCAAGTTGCCCTAATACATAAAAGTTTAAACTACAAAGCAAGCTGCTGCTGGAAGACATTAGAACTGCATGGGAGCTATGTCATTGCTGTGTTCTGGAAGGCACTGAAGGATGATTATGCCCATACTACTGGAACTGATCAACTTCTCCAACAAAGCACACCAGTCATGCCTTTAACAATTTCATATCTTGACTTATAATTTTTATAATGACACAGTGATAAGAACACCTGCTCATGGAAGCCAAACACCTGGATGCAAGGCCTCCACAGCCAGGGGGCTACTTCAGGGTGATGTGACAGCAATGTATTCATTTGAGGACAGTGATAGGGACTAAAAGAGCAGATATCACTTGTGATGAGTCACTCTGAATATAAACATAAAGCTTTAGGAAGTCAGAAGCACTGGAGAGCCTCATCCCATGTCTTGGCATGTTTTTGAAAGAGTAGTATAGTCTCAGCTCTTTTACTATGTGCTGAATTCAGTGGTGCCTATGTGAGTGGTACATGCTTATGGCATAGCTATTGGATTAGCTTTTGCTATTAAAAGCAGTAGATGCTTATTTTGTGAAGCCAGAGATTAAGTGTCAAAATTTTCTGCATAGTCATAATTATGCCAGCCTAGGAAAGCAGAGCAGCAGCATTTTACAAATCTAAAAAATGTCAGTAGGCAGAATATAAGATGTTTCAGGATTCTCAGTCGCACTACAACTAAACAAGGATTTTATAGGGACTGCTCACCTGGACCCACAGATCTAAATTCATCCCAGGTGGCAATTTTGGCGCATAAAAACTGGGTTGGGGTTTGCTTTTTTTATTCCGGCTCTATGTTTCTTTCTCTTGTAACAATCCTGACAAACAATCTATTTGTCTGTGACCTCCACCCTGGATTACGATAACTCACAATGTGGTTGAAGTTGAACATGTGGGTAAAGTACAGGCTCCAGATGTGGCTGCTCATCGTTTCCAACGCTCACATCATTACAGAATAACAGACCTGCAATTAAGGCTCTCCACAAGTTTCCAAGTAGTTTCTAAAACAGACCCAATAAAGAAATGAGACATTTTGGGTTGTTCATCCACATGATTTAATAGGTACCCTGTTTCACTGCTTAGGGAGAATCAAGGGCCTTGAATCAAGAGCCAACTGCCTGCAAACCAGACAGTCCAAATGCTGAAAAGCCTAGGATGCACTGTGCACAGAGGCATAAAAATGGACACTATCTGTTCAGTTCCTTACTTGGCTGATAATTGAAGGCCTCACCACCACTGTCAAGGAAAAGAACCCTGCCATCTGTTGCAGAGGCACTGACATTTTTTTCTGGAGATTTTTCTGGGCTTAGGAATTTTTAATTCCATTCTACCCAGTGGCACAAATTAATCTAGATTTACTAGAAAGTGTGTTCTTTTTCAGTTCATAATCACAGGATAAGATGAGTTGGAAGAGACTCAAAAGGATCATCAAGTCCAACTCCTGGACCCTGCACAGCACCATCCTCAAGAGTCTCCCATGTAACTGAGAGCACTGTCCAAACACCTCCTGAACTCTGTCAGGCTGATGCTGTGACCACTGCCCTGGGGAGCTGTTCCAGTCCCCAACCACCCTCTGGGTGAAGAACATTTTTCTAATATCCAAACTAAACCTCCCTGATACAACTTCAGGCCATTCCCTTGGGTCCTGTCACGGATGTGCATTTAATCACCCCAGGCTGAGCAGCAAACTCAGTCTCAGTTGTTTAGTCTCACATTCAGGTTTTCATCACAACTGCTTTTTTTTTTTCAAGGGCTGACTTCACTTTCAGTCTTTGAGAAGCTCAACATTGTTTATGTCAATTAAACATGCTTGCTCAGAGGGTCTTGGGTGGAAGAAAATTCATCAAGACGTACATGAAAACTGCAAACGTCAGCTCAAAATGAGCCAATTCTGTGCCTACAGAGAAAACTAAACAGGAAAAATTATTATTAAATAGGAAAGTGTTACAGTAAGGTTAGTCACCTTCGGGGGTAAATGGCACATAAATTAGGGCGTCCTTAAGATGTCAATTCTGGCACCACATTTAGGCTTAACTGTAGTGCTGCAGTTTCCTTACCTCTTCATAGGGTCTAATCCATTACAAAATTTTTAAGTCTGTGAATGGTTCAAGACCTGGTTTTATTTAAGTTCATGTTTTGATATATGAGCTATAGGGGCTGCTAAATAGCAAAGGCCCAGCTGAAACATGGGGAAAGAGAGGAAAGAGCTTTTTTGTGGTGATCGATTCATGCATCCAGGGCAGGCCAAGAAAATAAGGGTGTTCACAACTTCAGAAGTACTTGAAAGTCTTCTTACCAGACTCTGCAGGAAAGATTTAAGTATTTTGGAATGATAGGCAAGATATCTCTTGCCTCACCTGAACACATTTCTTTTTATATTCTTTGACTTTTACCATGAGAAGAGTGAAACAAAGTAGCTTATATTAACTTTGACTATCATGATGGCATAAACAGAATAGGGGTATTATATCAAATTTATAGCTTTGCATTGCTTGGAATGGAAAGACTGACTTTATTAAACTATGCCAATTCCAAACTACACAACTGGCTAAAAGAGCTCAGAAAAATTCACTTTGGTATTTCAAAGGCAAGCCATGACTCAGCTGTAACTTGGCAGACTTGAGTTCCAGACAAAAAATTATTCTGCCTTTTGTTTTTTATGCGTTATCTTTCACTTTCTTTCATCTTACCTTTTCACAAGATTTCACATTTTTGAGGAAAATTGAGAATATGGATGAAGGTCACAGTCCAGAGTTTAAGATTTTCATGTCAACAGGCCATGTTCAGAAAAAATATAGATCAAAGTTAAGTACAGTTAAGTACTATATAAAAATATAGATCAAAGTTAAGTACAGAGAAGTACAGACAGATCCTGCACAACCAACCAGTAAAGAGTACTGAAGTTTCAGTATGAAAGACATGACAGTATTTTCATGGCACACTTGAACATTTATATATAGGATAAGGCTCTTTGAATTTGTCCATTTGTTCATTACTGATCTAAAAATGACAGTGCAGTTCATTGGCATCTCATTGAACTAAGGCATTTAAAAGAACAGTATCATTATCAGTAGAGCACAAGAAAAAATTCTAAGTGGTCTCCTTTGTGTAAGCTAGTCCAGCAAAACACAGTTATTCTAAAAAACCTGTGATTTCTGAATATCAATTCATGGCCTACAGAATGAAAAATCAAAATTTTTGATGAAACCGTGGATGAAAATGTAACCCCTTCTACACCACTATGAACCTGAATGACGTTGAAAACCTTGCCAATTTTTATTTGCTTCATATAATTAGCTTTTAATAAGTTGACCAAAAAATGCAACTACAACAAATTTAACATATGTAACAAATAAGGAAATTTGCTGGAGGATTGGAAGGATCTGGCAGAGTGCCATTCACCACAATGTCTTGGAACAAGATAAAGTCATCCATAATTTAACAGATGTTAAACAAAATTTAAAAGAAGTTCTATTGCTAAAAAATTCTTACAGTGAATTCAGATTTGGCTCTGTGTTCATAACACAGCGACTTGACAAATGAAAAGCGAGAATTCAGATAAATAAAATACATAATAGAATGGCCACACACAGTGTGAGATCTCATAAACTACTGAAAATATTTGTACTGTTCTGAAAGACATCTTGATTAAAATTTAACTATGTACTCACTGTTCCTTCCCGGTTTTCCTGAAAAGAACTAAAAATTCAGTTTAACACATGGTAAAATGTCCTGGTGTTTATACATTTTTCTCATCCGTAGAAGTACCAAGTACAGGGTTCTGTCCTACAGTCATTTAATTCTTACTTACAAATCAGACAATTCCTGACAAGACAGTACAGTACAATAACTCTTCCCATAAAAAAAAAATATATATATATATACATATCAGTTCTATTTTGCTTCTTTGATGCAATGGTTTTCTTGTTTCTTTTCCTGATGCAAATGTCCTTGGTCAAGGTAAATGGAAAATGTGATCAAGCTGCAAAAAGAAAAATCCATTTAATTGATAGTTCCAGTACTGAAGGAAGCTTGTGCAACCTTTGAGTTTGTTTTCTTGTTCAAAGCTGTGCAGATGAAGTTTCCAGCTTCCATCACGGCACAAAGATTTACTCCCTAAAAAAGAGGTGGAAAATGTTAAGAATAATAAATGCACATGTTGAAAATGCTTAGACTCCAAGATTTTTGCTCCAGGGTCTAATTTTTGCAAACAAAGGGCCTGATTCATGTTATAGGTCAGTAATGGGGATCAGTAAAGCTAAAGTGATTTACGGATAGCTACAGCTTCTAGTTGTTTGAAAGGTTCTGCTACTTTGAGAGTGATTTCTTGTCCCATCAGCAGTGGACCAAATACTGGAGTAATATCTTTCAACCCCAAAAGAATCTGGAATAAAGAGCTGGGATTACAACTAGAAGTTAGAAGAAAAATGTAGTGTCTAAATATGTGCTATGCTTATTTATCATCCAACACTATAAAACTTCATGCAAAAAGCATGAAAAAGGATTCAAAAAGCAAAGACTTGTGTTTTGCTATTGCATAATCTAAAAATTAAAATTAAACAAAACCTAAATAAAACCACCATCAAACCAAACGATAGAAGAACTAAGCATTTGATGATGAGATTGTCTTCATGGGATTTGGTATCAACCTTTAGGACAAGTTGTACTCTTGCTTGGCCACCAGATTGTTAAGAGATTAATCAATCTTATCAAGAAGCCTGGGATGTGGTATATTTCATATAATCTGACTATTTTTGCTTAATTGCTTCCTTTTGCTATGAGTCAGTTGGAAAGGTCAATGAGTATTTTGCCCAAGGAAAGACTATACTGAAAGCATAAGTCTAAGGTGCACAGCAATGTAAAGTGAAATGCATGATTTCTCCTCCTTATTTCAAAGAATCATGTTGTTTCAAAAGAATAAAGCTTTTGTTCATGAACAAAAGCTACCCCAAATTGTGTACAAACAGTTCAAAACAGAGTCCACTTGTACAGTGGACACTTCTGATTGAACATTTTCTAAATGTGTCTGATATCTACCCTGAACACCCTAAAAAGCAAATGAGAGCAGATAAATGCTTATAGTGAATTCTATAAAGCACTGAATATGCTTTAACAATGCCCAGGGAATGTGCAATTCAGAAACAAGTTCTGTAATCCTTTCATGTCAAGGAGCCCATTGGCCTGTACACCACACAGAACTGCAGCATACAAACAAGTGACAAGTTCCAATGAGCTCCTCAATAACTCAAATCTTCTTATGTCAGATATCAGGCAGTTAGATTTCTTTCTGTGGTAGTTTAAATGCAAACCACACACTTTGTAGTTTTGGCAGTTCTTTATATGTTCTCCTTTGAACTTGACTCTCCATGTCCATGTGTGAATTAAACATAAAGTTATGGCAATGTCTGAGTTAGCACGAACTCATTATGCCACATATCCAGATAAATGAGGAGTGACAGGAAGACCAAAGAGCACATTTATTGAGGAAGGCAGTATCTGAATCCTAGGAATACAGAATAATTAACATGCCAACCAGCCAGGGATACTAAATGTGTGCTCTTGATGTGTGGATGCTCACTGGTAAGGTTCCTTAAAGTGCAGCTCAGGGCATATGAGCTGCTCTGCCCTCTCCTCCAAGAACAGGACTGGTAACAAAAAAATCACTGTGAAGTCTCCTAGCCAGTAACAGGTTCTGTACAATTTTGAAATATATTAAGTGGATACTGGAGAAATAACAACGTCCTGTGCTTGGGTGCCAAACACCACAATTTTTTTCAACTTTGAAGTCAGAAAAATTGATAACAAATTATAAGCACTATGAGCCAAATCCAAAACTGTGACAAATGCTGAGCTCTGCTCAGTCTTTCTACTGTTGAGATGATCAGCCTTCTGTAGCAATGTCTACAGTACTGATTTTTTTGTGGTTACTGAGGCAGAGCAATGACACAAAGCAGGTGCTTCTAAATTCGTAATAGCTCCAGGTAGGAAGAAGTGGATTATTCAAATTATGTTAAATACACAAACCATTTCTAGTCTAAATTGCTAATGAAGATAACATCATTCCTATTGTGTGTCAAGCCACATTAAAGCACTGAATTTTCGAAACTACTATGGGCTCTGAATATTTTATTGTACAGCACAAGTTATTGTGAGGTACATATTGTATGTTTCCTAGAAAATTTTTTTTTTCCTTAAAGTCTTAAGTAGAAAGTAAAAATATCTTACTGTATTGATCCCCAGACCATTCAGCATGTATATCACATCCTCTGTGGCTACATTTCCAGTAGCACCTTTTGCATAGGGACAACCACCCAGTCCTGCAACAGATGAATCCACTACAGCAACTCCCATCTGGAAAATAACAACACAAAATGAAGCATCAGCACAGAGTATTATTTATAATTTTTCATAAATGGCAGGCCATATGTATTAGTCACCATGCATAAAATATGCATTTCTCCACAAATGGATGTGCTTCTTGGACGAAATTCCTGATAATGGCTTTAGTCCTGACATCTTTATAAGGTAAGGTTTTTCAAACACAGGATATGGAACAAAGAACTAATGGTCTATTACATGTGATTTGGCCAGATAAGATGATTGCTGTTTTATAGAAAGAGGTTTAAGTCTTTTCTCTCTTTATCTTTCAACTTGGTGTTTTTAAATAACCTGCATCTAGTATGAAACATTTTCAAGAAAAAAAAAAAACAAAACAAAAAACAAACCAACAAAACAAAACAATCAATGGAAATTCTCCAAAGATATTTACAGGTTGAGCTTGGAATATTTTTAAGCGAATACTTGGTGCACAGTGTTAAGCTTTCTCATTTAAACTAGAGTTAAATTAAGACTTGAAAAAATACTCAGCTGTGGTAAATTCATAATTGTTTGCTTTTTATTTTCTCCCTGCTGCATTCAAATGTCTTCTCTCTTCTGATCCACTCAGCATATTCATGATAAAAAGTAGTAAACCAGTTACCAACTCCACCCAGGAGATAACACATTTCCTATGGGATAAAGTCTTCCTTAGGAGACTGATAAAGGAGGGGACAAAAAACTGAGCCAGTGACTTCCACTGATATGTTTAGGGAGCTTTTGGACCCTCTTCTCTCTATGATTTGATTTTAAAATAAAGCTGAAACTGGAAAGCATTTTTTTTTCTGTTACAATACATTAGGTATGTGATCCAGAACACTGGGTCTCCCTTGTCAGAGAAAGCTCTTCAGTCTTCCCTCTGCTTCTGGAGGCATTCAGGCTCTACAGATAATCAGAAGCAGGCAAGGCAATTAGGCAGAACAATTATTAAGTCTTCAAAGACAAAAGCTCCTCTCTGCCTTAACCGCAGTAGAGGGTTCCCCTCCCCAAAGGAATAATTTAGACAGACATACACCAAAACTGTAAGACAGGTCAGGCAGACTGAAATTCAGGACAAGAATTCCTGTGCAGAGATAAATTTTCAAAGCCCTGACTTTGGGTACAGAGAGGTTCAGAGGTTGGGCCATGCCTGTTACCTGCATATGCAAGTCAGCAAGTTTGGCTTAGAGGCCTGACTGCACAGATTGCTGATCTCCCTCCTGAGGAACCTACCTGTCCCTGCAGGCTGGTCTGGGAGCCTGAGCTTCTCCTCCCCAGACATGCATGCAACTAGCTGGCAAGGTAGGCAAATGATACATCCTGCATGTTGCAATTGCTAAGTCCCCTTTCCAAATATACCTAGTAGTTGGTTTTTTAGTTCTGAAAGAAACTATCCTAATGTGGTTTTTTTGTACTTGTCTCTAGCTTTAACAGTGTGCTCCATAGTTTTATCATTGGCCTTACAGACTCTTTGAACTTCCAACATCTCTGGAGAGCAATAATAAAGAAGGAAGTGTTGTTCCAGGTCCTATTCTTGGACAGAGAATGTTATCTTGATCTAGGTAGCTGCTCAAAGCCTGTAATAAAGACCTAAAGGAGTTGAGGTGCATAACTGTGACAGGCAAGAGAGTACTATTTATTATTGCTCACACAATAAGAGTCTCTAAAAAAGATACTGTGCTTTAAAGTACACTAATTTGTGACTTATGGAGTAAATCACCAAAGTGCATGTTTCACACTTCAGTCACTTGTCACAAACTTTGTTTGTGTAAGCCACCAGTCAGAAAATGTGTTATATGACACATCTGTGTCCAGTACAGAGAGGATATGCATTCATGACAGCTGAAAATTCTGTCTCTTTTGCACTAGCTGTTAAGATTCATGCCTTTTCTCTAGAAGTCATTGGCCCAAGCTCCACAGTGGCAGCTTTCAGCTTGCAAGTGTCCATGCAGACACACACGTAAGGCTTCTTATTGGAAAGATTTAGGGTATGGTGAAGGAATGCAGAAAAGGGTGCCTAACATGTGGATGTACAGATTGATACATGCATGATCCCACTACTATGCCTGCTGTCTCAGTCTGATTTTAAGATTTCCATCAGAAATTATTGTTTCAGAGATGGGAAGATAAAAGAAAGTGTCTTTCATGGAGGTTTTCCCAATCTGTCATAACTACTAGAGAGTTCTTCTTCATGCACTCATTTTCAGTAACTTTTACATGGGGATAAAACTATAGGCAAATGTGGTGAGGTACATCAATGCTGTTAAATTCCCAAGGAATATCAGCAGACTCAGAAACACCTTCAGTAGCATATAAACAGTCACTTTCTAACCCCCAAAAAATTATCTCAATAAATTATTTTGTCCTTTTGCACAAATGGGAAAAAAGTATAAACTAAATAGTTGATACTATAGTACCAAAATACTATAGTACCAAAACAACTAATATTTGATTTGGTAAAAAACAGCCAAAAGAGTCAGTAGCCTCCTCCAGTCCTTTACAGGGAGGAGTAAGCAAAAACAAAAACAATATCCTCCATTAAAATATCCAGCACTAAAATAACATGTTTTCTTAAGACATTGAATCTATACACACATTAATTCTTGATATCCTTGTACAAACACTAGTGATGCCATGGTAATTCTGAATCTGCAGTGCAAGTCTCGCAGCAGCGGGGTACAGGTTGCTTATATTTGTTTGTTCAAAGTGTTGGTGACTATATGGGTGGATACAGGATATCACAGTGACTTGAAGGTAACATGAAACACCTATCTTTGTCTGACCACACCCTTGTATTCTCAGGCAGCCTTGTTTGAGTTATTCAAAGTAGCCTCACTGGAAGCTGGAGTAAGCTCAATTTATCTTACTGTAGATGCAAGAGCATATAAAACCCTGATGCCTTCTGCTGGCTAAGCAGTGGGAGCAGTAATTTCCACATGACAGACAGTGATAATTGCTCTGTCTTTTAAATCATTGACTATTTTGGCTAAATATATAAAAAAAGGAGAAGGTCTGATAGCACCTTTACATTGGTAGCATCCTTGGGGGGATGGCTTTAACCCTAGTACAGGACACTTAATCCATTACTTCCTAGAAAAAGTGCATAAACATGAAGTCTCTAAAATTGTGTCTCTATCAGGATGTATTTGCTATTTGAACATTTAGCCAGTGGTAGACAAGGTCTAAGCATGGCATATGTAACACAGCAACTCTGACTGACCTCCAAATCTGACAGTTCATCAAATCAGTGGTCTTAATATGCAGTTAGCAGGTGTCTCTCCTTTAAGATAATGTCTTTTAAAGTTCTCTTCAAAATGTTTTTGAAAGGATATCTACTGCAATGTACCACTATTTCAGCAACAGGGTCAGCTGCATCTGTCTGCTCTTGCATGTTGTACAGACAGTTATAATGTGTTTGCTGACTCAAGTGCAGAATCACTCCAGTTCATCTTCAGTGTGGCCCCATTCAAGAAAATCCTTAAATAATCCATAGTCTAAGCTCCAATCTAGCAGTGCTAAAAACAGATGTTGGAAAACATCCCTCAGCAGTGCTACTAACTAATTTGGAGGCTGATATTACAGCCCAGCCTGTCCAAGCTCAGAGTCTGAAATAGCACCTAATGAATAACTCCTCTGCACGTTTGAGCAGCTATGAAGCTGTTTTGTTTTTGCAGCCATTAAGAGCACAAGGAGCTCTAAAGTAAAACCTAAAAATGGACAAAATATGTAAAACAAGATGTTTTCCTTCATCACATCTTCCATATTTGTCAGACTTTTACGGGAGATAATGAGTTTCAATCCTTTTAAGGGAGATAATGAGTTTCAATCCTTTTAGCAATCCAAGCTTACAAAAAATTCACTGTCAATATGACATTTAAAAAGTCCACAGTCTTACTGTCACTTCCTGACAGGCATTAAATTGTGCTGATATTCATGAGAAGTTGTACTGCAGCTATTTCATAGGATATGTCCTAAATGAGTACTCACTGAGCTGCTTACATATGGACATGTGTGGGGGTGAACAATGGCTTGGCTTCCAGGACAACTGTAGTACTTCAATATTTTTTGACACTTTTTGAAAATCACAAAATTCCTGACAGTGGTTCCTGAACGCCTTCCAACTTTAGCTTTGGCTAGATTTAGCTTACTCTCTAGAGAAGGCAGAGGACTTTTTGCTCCTGTCCCATGCTAACTTCCTAATTCCCCAATGAGAAAGCAAGGAATTAAATTCATCACCTTTGTCAAACAGCCAATTTTAACAGGAAACCATTATTGCCAGTGAATAATAAATGCTTCATGTTTCTCAGTTTGCTTTACTAGCTCCCCATAACTTCTTGTTGGGACAGTCAGTCTCCTTCCTTACTGGTCTTTAAACCTGGTTTGTCTGGCAGAAGTTAAACTTTGTGTCTCTCTTAAAAATGGCAAGGTCAGCATCAGTAAGTCCAGGAAACTATGTGGTATAAATCAGAAGCTATAAATCAGGTCTTTCATAAATTAGGCTTCTTCTAAACAATGAGATTTTGAAAGCATAATATCAAGGATACAAGGTATGCATTAAACAGGAAAAGATTTGTGCCACAAAGGGAAGGGGCCACAGGGCTGTGAAGTTCAGTGCCCAGTTCCTTAAAGAGAGCTGCATGCAGATACAGCAAAGAATGGCTGCATTATTCAGCTTTTGTTCAAAGAAGGGAGAAGCAGGGAGGAAGAATCTAGTAAGATATGTCAGGTCAAAGGCTGCCCACACAAAAGGCAGTACAAGACTAATGCTATTTAATCCTGCAGCCCAGTCAGTGCCTAGCTGGCACTCTTGGAATGGTGTAGTTCTGCCATATTACTGTGTCTCTGGCATCAGTGTGCTACCCCCATGGTGTCCATGGTGTGCCACTGGTAGAAACACCCTCTCCTGTAGAGAGATGGAGAGGTAACCAGACACAGAAATCACTATGCTAGCAATGATTTGTGAGGTTCAGTAGCTACAAAGACCCTCCCCTAATTTACATTGTCAAGTTGCCTAAAATCAAAGCCTGCCGTTTTCCTGTATTTCAATATAATAAATGCATGCAAATAAATATTATTTTGGTATTTAAGAAGTTAAAAACATAATTTTTTTACATACAAGGCAATAAAATGGGATAACATCTCTCTCTGGAAATCCGTGAAAGTTACCTGCATTTCCTTCCTGCTTCTTTTTTATCTGCTTTTGCTAAAGGTTAACACATCACAAAACTGCTTTTCAGAGTTAACACCATCCCTACTGACCACAGGGTGTCACTGTTACATTAAAATATCTAATCTCCCAGTTCACGTCGTTTGAAAATTAATACATTCATCGGGGAGAAAAAAAATCCTTTTCTTCCAAAACATATTGAGATGCAAGCAATTTGTGGGCAGACGTGCCACATAAAATAGGTTAATACTGCATTCCTTTAACTCATTGTACACATATTTTCATATTGCTACTGACACATTTATTATAAGCAAAGCTGGCAATGACATCTAGAGTTAAAGTTCCCTAACACTTTCCGTCATAAGGCCCCACTTTCAGTTGTTTATTACTTTGTCAGCCTTCAACTGCTGGAACTTATACTTTCCATACTTTGTCTCTGCCTCAGACTGGATTGTTTTGAAAGTTTCAGTGAAAAATGGGCTTGGCCACTTCCGGGAACAAGTTTTGGGGAAGAAAAACACTCTGTTACATTAATATTCAGTAAGTTTTACATGAGTCTCTTGGAGATATTTTTGTAGCTTTGCACTCTCAAGTTTGGCACAGAAGGGATACTGATCTTAAGAGATCCCCGTCTGGACTTAGTTACAAGCTTAGGGAAGTTCCACCTTATTTCCACCTTATTGTCAGGAATTGGTCAGTCTGGGAGTTAAAATGCCCAAGAGTCAAGAGAGCATCTGACCATGATTTTTTTCTTAACCTCAACAAAGAATTGTGAAGCAATTTCTCTGAGACTGAGTTGGAAAATCTGTGTCCCTGACTGACAATGCATCCCCTGCACAAAAAGCCTGAGCAGTGAGGTCTGTGTTGCAGATCTGATTCTTCAGAAAACATTCATGGACGTTTAGGGGGAATAAATTCCATTCAACATGGGACTGGTTTTGGGATTTTGGAATGCTAATAAAAATCCCATGCCATAACACAATTAATGAAGCAGATGTTCACAAATCATTATTTTTATTGCCTATGCAGGCTGATTGTGCTCCTTTTAGGAATATGTGCACTCTTATATTTAAAAACACTGGGGTTTGCTGGTGTGGGGCTGTGCTCAACTTGAGCTCTCCCTTGCTAAGGATCACAAAGCTGCAGGGGGAGCAGGAGGCACGCCAAGGTCTAGTTGGAACCCCTGAAGATGCAGTGATCATCAAACCAGTAAAACAGACTTTCCAGCCTCCCTTCCTTCCCTCCCAGGCAAGCCAGGGCATTGCCAGATGCTGCTGCTGACTCAAAGTAAGGAGCTACTGCTCAGGATGCTCTTCAGCAGAAGTTGCTGCTCTCAAGAAAACCTGTGATGGTTTAACAATTTATCTGCTTACTATGTCATGAAATAACCTGATCTATAAACACAAGGTATTTGTTCTATAGACAAAAGAATGAACACAGTCAGGAGACCAATGAAACAGGTAGGGAAGAGAAGATAATAATCTTGGGATCTGGATGGAAAGGGGGACCTAGACAGAACAGGCAAAGGGGAGCTTTGGGGTAGGCTGGGGTAGAACTGTCTAGTTCAGAGATGCAACACCTGTGCCAGGTTGCCTGTGCCCTACATATCATCAGGTAACAACAACAAGGTCTTTCTGATATGCTACATGCACTGTAGATGAGTAAAAATAAAGTGGAAAATAAACAGAGGGCTTTGAATGGACAGGGAAGATAAATGGTTACTTATCTCCATGGTAAAGTTACTGAGGGTAGCTTTGGGAGAGGAAAATTAAGCTGGGACTGGACAAAGAATGCTTGGAGCTGCTGACTGTCATGGTCCAATGATGAAAGAAAAAAAATATCCACTTAATTCCATGGGTGGCTCACAGAGGATAAGCTGAGTAGACACATACCCACTAAAACAAAATGCCTGAATTATCATAATATGGGGCATCAGCTAAGAATGAGTTTAATGAAGGATAGAACAGGTAAAAATCAATGTTTGAGATGCAGGCTGCAGGCAATGCACTTCTCTGTGAGCCACAATACTGAAAAGGGCAGAAGACTACTACAAAGAATCAGGGAAAGGCACTGATGTGAAAGGTTTAGTATTTGAAGCACATGTGGCAAATGCGGAATATGTGAATCTGTCAATGAAAATGGCAAATCTGACCCAAGCATGACAGTATTTGAAAAGGCCCCTTTTTCCTACATTCAGGGAGCATATAATGAAGTTAATTTATCTTATGTACCCCTCTTACTGTATCTGTACATTAGAACTAAACTAAAAACTCTTTTGATCTTGTTTTTTTGTCCTTGCTAGCTTCTGCCAACTCCCAACCCTTCTAGTTCTGGAAGACCAATTTGTGTTGACTCACTCTTCAGCTTAAGCTGGGTGACCAAAATGTTCCTGGAGGTGTCATTCCTCTCACTTCTTATAACCAGAATACTTGCAGCACTAAGTGACAGTGACACTACCTTGTACCAATGTGAGCAAAGAAAATAGATGGATGGCAGAAAACATCTATTGTTTTAAAATACATTTGCAGCAATGACAACATTTATAATAACAGAGGGAAAGTAGAGCAGAACTATTTTCATTCCACAGTACCACTATTGTTTATCAGCATCAGGGTATCTAAAGGAACAAAGTAACAGCCTTTAAAATGCCATCTGACATCAATTCAGCCTGAGCCTTCAGGCATTGTTACAATTTTTCATATTATTTTAGAATGTACTACAAGGATATGTAGAATTTTGAATCCTATTTTGGTCTTTACATAATCCATAATATCTTTTGCATTTTATATTAAAATGCACATAATAGATGCTTTGTACTTGGAATATATAATATATTTTCATAGCAGTTATTTTCTAATGCAAGAGATTCCTTTTCTCATTTCTGGAGATAAATCTCACAACAGAAATGAACAATTGTTCATCCCACTCAAGCTGAACAGATATGCATCTCCATCATTCACTATCACTCCATATTAGATTTAGAGTCAACCAAAAATAATTGGTATAGTTAATGTTGTTAAATAAAACCTGCACTTTTTATTCAGACTTAACTACTATTTCAAACCTCTCTTAATTCTATTTTCAGAATCCCCTGAGTGAAACAATACTTTATTCTACTTTAGTGTGTAGGATATATGGACATTCAGAGACTCTGCTCACCAATATTCATTGACAAACCACACTCAGCACAAAGAAAGGTGGATTTCCAAGATGTATGGTAAACTAACCTTAGAAAAAACTCCTGGCATTTGTTACATCTTCGGGATTGCACAGGTGCACATCCATCTTCTCCCATATATGGAAAATCAGAACTGCATCCTCCATTCAAATGCTTTTAACTTATTTACAGCTAGACTGGAGACAATATTTATCATCACAAAGTATAAAGCCAAATGTCCTTTTTCTTCAGGAGCACCAAAGATTAACAGATTAGAATGTTTTCCACATGTCCACTTTACTGTCAAGAGAATATTAAAGAAGTTTTCCAGCTTCCGCAGCTCAGCCAGATGTCAATGGATCCCACAGTGAAGCAAAATTGGCAGAGCAGCCTTCTCATGACCCCGGCATTGTTTTATCAAGGATCAGTTTAAAAGTATAAAGGGTCCATTTCTTGCTGAGATCTGTAATGTTTTTCAGCCCTTTTCCCCTGCAATTACACAAAAGTGCTGACTTTGTTGAACTACTGATATGCAGTAGTATTTCTTATGACTTCTCTCACACTGTGCTGTAATTGCTGTTTATGTTGGCACCAGAAAAGTACCACGTCTTGTTTCCACTGTACATTTCCGGACTCTGGTTTCAGCAACATCAGTGTAGGATATTGTACTGGGCATATGTTTTGTTGTGTAAACATTAACTGGTAATTTACCCTGTCAATCTCCACAGCATGGCTTCTAATTACCAGAGGTTGAGGGGATTCAGATGGACATTTTACAAAATATTTACAGCAGCTATCCTGCTTCTTTTTTTTTCTTCACTTGTATTTGTGTTTTGAAAATCATTGCAAGAGTAAAAAACTCCATCAAATGGAGTAAACAACTCCATCAAGTGCCATAAAACAAAATCCAAAACCAAATGCATTCATTCTTGTGCACCTCATTCTTTAGAGTAACTAAATACCTGTTTCCCAACTAGTTAAGCAAAAAACATGGCCATATTACAGTAAACATGATAGTATAGAAAAGTACCAGATATTTCTGTTTGCTTGCAATTTGATTATTCCCTTTATATTTTTTTAAACAAGAAAAAATAACTTCTATTGGCATTTTTTTCTTAAAATTAATTCTTGCTAAATAGCCTGTGAACTTGCAAATGGCTGGGCACATCCTTATTTGATTCAAGACTCAGACAAATGTACTTAACAAATGGGACCACTACAGTCTTGTTAGAAAATCTACTGAAAAGATTCAGAACCAAGGAACAATCTCCCTTTAAGAGCTATGGAATATATGTTTTAGTCATTCATCTGTATAATTTCAAGGAAGTAGCACTTTATATTTTGTGCAGAAATACAGTGTCTTGAGTAGAATTCCAGGATGGGAATAATTCCAGTAACAATAATTACAGTAACATGGGCAAGGAAGATGCAATCAAATAGGGCATTTTTTGGCCACTCTAGGTAGAGAGAATTTTAATTTCAAATAAAATTTTCATCACAATTTTCATTATGATGCAAGAAAGTTTTTTTTTAAAGTGTGATAATTTCTCATCTTCTACCATTCCATTATAATTGGATCAACTTTATAATGTTCATCACATTACAGCACCTTAGCATGTTTCACTGCCACTTATGCAAATTCATTAAGGGGTAGCATTAAGGTGGGGAGCCACAAAATGTAAAATGTCATGAAAATATTTTTCTCTTATTCTGATGGAAGTTCCTTTTTATAAAAAGACATCTGTAATTGTCTACCCAATGTATCTGCCAGCAGTAAAGCCAGAAGACTTCTTTTGTTTAAAAAAGCATTTAACTTAGCACCTTATATTTTGCTATAGACGAATATTATATTGCTCTTCTAAATCTACTTTTATTTTATTTACTTGGTTTATTCTTTAGAGGAAAAAAATACTCCATCAAGTTAAAAATTATTTCCTATTGTTGCAGCTCTTAGTGCAAGCAAAATTTAACTGATATGAACATTGGAGAATAAAAATCTTTCTTTCTATAAGTGTTTACTTTATGCATTTGAATGGACTCCATTCAGCAAATCACATCATTTGCCTCTGGCAATCTTATCACATATCATTTGCACTAAGCAACAAAGAAGAAAAAAGTAAACAGGCAAACATGCAAGCTGGAGTGCATAACACTACCATTCATTTAAGTTTAAAAATTATAAAAAAGTTTTAATTTCTGAATGTCTGGCTGTTTCAATTCATATTGCAATATTTCAAAAGAAAAAAAAAAAGATAAGTGACAAATTATTTGACTCGGGAGACTGTGTGCTTCTGCACAGCACAGAATGAAAAAAATTATTGTCATACTTTAGGTACTGCATCAGCTTTGGTTTCTGTCTTAGCTGAAGAGTCATCTTCAACTTATTCCACTTATGCAAATGCTCACTTGTTCTCCCAAGCTACAAAGATCCACCCAACACTCATTTGGAGTGAGTTCAGAACTCCAAACTTCTGGTCACACCTATCTAGAGATTTTCTGCAGTTTAATTTACCTTAGGAAAAAACCCAAGATCTTGTTTAAAGCCAGCTGATACATCTCAAAATAGGAAATAACTCTCCCTCCTTCATTTTTTGCTAGACACTAAATTCCTTCTGAGGAGCTGTAAATATGCAAGAATGGCCAGAGGTTTAGTTCCACCCCCTCAGCACAGCTGTCTGTAGAGCTGCCCAAAAAGGAAGGAAGCATCATCTTGTAAACACTACACTTCCCTACTGGAGACCCTGGGATTTGTCATTTCCCAAGTCTGTTCCAGCCATGGCAAACTCCTCTGATCCTTGCTTAGGTCTGAAATTCAGGTTCCATGCAATGTCTTCTTCTTCAGGCAAAAACTAGAATACACACACTCACAAATAATTAAAGCTCATGAAAACAATAATTTCCAAGAGGGAAGCATTAAAGTGATTCTGTCCTTTTTTTCCTACAGTTTCTATTAAACTTTAAGAAAAACTACTTTAGGGTAAAAAGGAAGAGGAAGTAATTTCCATCAAGCAGAAAAATAAACATGTCTAAAAGCCATTTATCTTCTTCTAGCTGATGTGTACAGTATAAAGTTCCTTATGATTATATGGAGAACTTCTAAAAAAAAGTCAAGCAATTATTATATTAAAATAATATAATTTATTTTTTGAAAATAAATTATAGAAATAATTTATTTTCAAAAAATAATGTAAATTAAATGAGGAATTAAATTCTGAAAAAAAAGTTTTAAAGGTACTTTAAAAAATTGTATCTTGACCAAACTTTTGAAATTTTTCTTTCACAATTCTTTTTAAAATTATGTTGAAATACTGTATTTTATTTCTGTCACTGCTCCATATACCTTTTTAGTGTCCAGCATATAAGTTCAAATCCCCAGAGACATCAGCAGCACACTCAGAGCTGACCAGAACCTCTGAAATCTCATCTCCAGATACATCCTTAGATGTCATTATGGAATGCTATTTGTGGAATGCCACAAATGCTACTAGGAAAAACCTCTCTTTTGTGTGGCTAATGCACAGGAGGTTGTGCTCTTTTATGGCTATATATATGACCAAAAATCTAAATGGCATCAGGACTGGAATTCAATTGTCCACTGTGTGTAACTTTTGCATAGTCCTTGACACAGCTTTGCCCTGGGGCAGGCAGAGCTCCACCAAGCAATTTCTGGCACAGTCTGGGAACTAGCACCCTTTAGGGACCATCCCTAGCTGTCAGCCTGGATTTTTGGAGATTAAGAGTTTGGTCTTTGGGATACAAGCTTTACACAAAAACTGGCCACAGTGCCCGAGACACCAGAATGTGCTGAGCATGGCAACCCTTTAAAGGAGTGATACAGCAGCTGTAGGAATGCAAACCCTATTGAGACATACAACCTCAACTCTAAAATTACCATGGCAGCTGATGAGATAGCAATTGAGGAAGAAATGCATGTTGTGGCAGGGGTGCTGAGAAGGGAGAATGGGATGGGCTTGCAAGGATGAGTTCTGAGATGGGTCAGTTGTGTAGGATTGTATTGGTGGAAATCCCATTTCATTTGTTGTGGAAGTTGGAAGGTGTGGGAGAGACAAGCAAAGACACCATAAAATTAAAAGGGAGAAGTAACAATTGCAGAGAACTAGCTTGTCTTTCTGTGGATGAGAGAGTGCTTATGTAATGCTGAATAAGGCACAATAAACAATCCTCGTAACCAATGAAAATTCTTTATTTTCCAGTCATCTAGATAATCAAGACTTTCATTTTCAGGAATTGAATCAAACACTGTTGTAAAATAACTGTTATCAGTTCAATTTCTGATTGCTACAGGCAGTCATCTCATTAAACCTACAGCCAGTCACTATCAATCATGCAAAAAACCACCCCAAAATACTACCTTTTATGCATGCAATCCAAGGCACAATAGAAATATGCATGGGGAATTTGACACCAGTGTGCCCTCACCATACTTTTTATGCATGCTAAAGATCAGCAATTTCAGGTTTTTAGTGCTGTACTTTCACAGCTTCTAAAAGTACTAAATATTTATTTTAAATGTGGCTTAGCATTTTGAAAACTATTTTATACTAATTTGTTCTATAAACACCTGAAATCCCCCCCCCCCCNTTTTTTTTTAAGCCTTCTTACATTTCCACCATTTGGAAGTAATTTGTTTCTAGTCCAAAAAAATGAATGTCTGTCTCTAACAAAAAGAGCTGGATTGCTGCCCAATCCACTTCAGAACTGGATGATGCTGACTTTTAGCCATTTAAATAGTCAAGTTAAGCAAGACACAGTTGGGATGATAAAAGGAGGTCTGTAAAGAAACTATTGCTCTGGCTATGTGGGCTTAAAACTATCAAACAATGACTAGAAAAACAGTGAAAGAGAGAAAAAAAATTAACATAAGTACCAGAGAAAACATTCGGGTGAGGTGAATGCAGGAGCACGGTATCTGCTCACATCATTCTTTCCTCTTGCCAGTGAGCTGCCAGCAGGATATTTACTCTGCTTAAGCGCTGACAGAGGCCAAGAATGGCAAAAAGGAATTACAAAGGACAACAAAGTGAAGAGGACCTAGACACTAACAGACTGTGTGTGGAGTATTATCCTAAAAAGCAACTGTCATCTTCTAATTTTGTATCTAAATTATATTCTATGCAATTTTGTGTGAGCCTTGTTTGCAAGCTCTACTGTGCAAGCTTCTTATAATCTGGAAAAAGGTGAAAAAAACAGAATTTCCTTCTCATATCTTATTAATACTGGGTCTTTTCCCTTTCTCAAACTATAGTTCCAGATATGACAACTAAAGATGCAGCAGAACAGAATCTGATAAAGAACAGAGAACCATTTAAAGTAAATTCTCTGAATCTGCTTATTTTTGCATAGAAAAAAGTGCATTCACAAGAGAACAAAGATGCACAGTAATGAAAGCATTATTAGAAATGTATTTTAGGTACTGATCAACCAAATCAGTATGGCCTTAATGGTTCTAGATTTAATGAATCAGAAAATGATCATGAAGTTTAAATTGGAATGTACCACTGAAACTGCAGAATGAAATGTGCAAAGGAATGCCACTTACAGGATGGGAAACTCAGAAATTAAAGCACTTAAGATGTGATTAGGCAAGATACAAGAAAACAGCATTCCAAGAAAAAAAGCAGAAGTGTGCAAGGAGGACACAAGCACAGAAAAAGAATATTGGGGCCAAATTATTTTTTAAAAATAAATACACAGCTTCAATACTATTTGCATAGAAATGACCTTTGCTTTTAAGACAGAAAACTAAAACTACTTCAGATTTTATTTGTATAGTTGCTGCAATGATTTTCCATTCATAATCCATTTAGACATGGAGTGATAAGTATGCATGAATTTGCAGAGATATGAAGAAAGATGCATAGATTTGCACGTGAAAATCAAATGTTTAAAAGTATTTTAGAAGACAGTTGAAGTTTGATTGCAAACCAAAGGAAAGTCATGTCTAGTGTTGCAAGTCAGCTCTAGTGAGGTAATTTGAAGATGAGAATAATCTATACCTGATGATGGCTCTCTCTTTTTAGTATCCTGAAACAGACTTAGACTTGAGGTTTGTTGGTTCAATAGCAAGGTCTGAAAGCTTCTGAAATCAAATCAGCATATTACAGGCAGCTAAAACAATGTGCATTTCTATTATTCATTAACCTTTATAGTATGCTAAGTTTCATTTCAAATGAAAACCAAAACCCACAAAACCATACATACAGGCTACTTATTGATATATTCATGTAAACAAACCTTTGCCTCAGGAACTGTCACTGCTATATCAATACATAATAACAAATACAATTCTCTTCCTATCCTAAAATGTTCAAACAATAAGAATCTTGGAAAAAAGTCTACCATTTAGGTTTTTTGCAAACTATACTGTAACAGTCATAATAATAGTAATTATTAATTTATTTGTGGACTTTCAGACTATCAAGTTTTTCTGAAGCATAAGGATAGGGATCAAAACCTTATAGTTCCTCAGAAATTACATACTGTGCACATTCTGCAAAAAGCAGCAGAAAGCAATAAAAATACAGTCACTAATTGTTTTGTACTGATCTGAGAGAAGAGTAAAACTAGGGTTGTTAATTCTTTTGTATTGATCTGAGAAAAGAGCAGGAGTGGTGCTGCCTGTTCATTTGCTTAATTCCTTATTTTGCTGATATTACAGGCAAAAACATAAAACCGGTACAAAAAAAAAGACAAAGTACTGGAAAACATCTGCCAGATTTTGAGCATGAAAATGTTTTCATTTTCTTCCCATATGTAGGTCTGATTTGTCCATTTGTGCAGTATGTTTTTTCATTTACAATAGTAACTAGCTGACTGCTCACAGTAGCAATATTATTTGATGAAATGCAAGATTTTTTTCTACTTTCTCAAAGTAGAGACCCTCTTCTTAAGTTTTCTTCAGAGGAAGAAAATGAGTACTTTGCAGCCTGCTACCTTTGCATAATTCACCTGCCATTTTCCCCTTAACTTACCTGCTTTCAAATAGAGCATTATTCACCTGTCTTGTTAGTTTTCAATCTCAAACAATTCTACTCTCATGGTTTCCTAATGTCACATACTTCTTTGTCTCCAACATCTGCTTTTTTAATTGCTAGCTTTAGTAAGTGCTACAGGGAAAGAAGAATAAAAAGAAACAGAAACAAAAAGGCAAATTGATGTTTTCTATCGAATTTTATTTTACTGCCAACATTTCACCTAGTTTGCTAAAAAATAATTCAAAATTTAATTCTTAGAAAAATCAAAAAGTAGAAATCTAGGTGTACCCTTAGTTAAAAGAACAGGCATACTGCAATAAAGATCTTGCTTTACCTTGCTATTCCCATTCTCTTATGTTTGATCTCAAACACTTTCTTTTGCATGTTTTAGAATATTACATAGATTTCTACTTACAAATTGTGCTAGCTATCCTGTTTCTCACAACTGAAATCTAAAATTTGAAAAAAATTAATTTCTATGAGTTATAACAATTACCCTTAACATAAGCATTACAGGATTGCAAATTATTCATTTAAGCAGGAAAACCTAGGATCCACAAGCCAATATATCCACAACTCTGCTGATGGGTGCTTTCCAGCTTAAAGAAGTTCCGTTTCATAATTCCATTTGTTTCCTGCCATTTAGCCAACTTTCCACTTATTACATGCCTCCACACCTTAATATGAACTTCCAGTGCAGAACACTGTAAATTATTTTCTAAAAAATCAAAGCATATGATGGCCATTGTACATCCTTTGTCTTCTTTGGCAGTGATTGCCTCAAAGAATTCAAGCAAAATACTGAAGCATGACCAGCCCTTCCTGAATTCTGTACAGCTACCCTCAGTCAAGCTGGATTTTTTTGTAATGTTTCCCTATCTGAACCGTGAAATTAGTTTCTGGAGATCTCTGTTAAGTCTTCTGCATTTTCCTGGCATATATTTGTAAACGCTGAGGAAAGCAAACTTGTGAGGTCTGCTGAAGCCCTTCCATTTCTATGCTTTCCTCAAAATAGGAATGCAAGAATATCAAAGTTTTTTTCAATATCCCCAAATATGTGCATACTTCATATGGCAAGTCTCTACTATGCTCACATTGTGCTTCCTAATGACTTCAGAGTACTAGGTTGTGCAGGATTAAAGAAATGGAAAGTTATGGGGCTCAGATAATTTGATTAGGCATATGTGTATTTTGATCATTTACTCACTCATATACCTTAGCTTTTTAAATCTAAAAAGTACATTCTACAAAATTTGAAATCTATTCAATTTTTAAATTTCAATTTCGACAATTAAGTTTTAATCATAAAAACTATCTCTACTTGTCTGATGATCTTCCTCTGTTTTTTTCCACTTCACAAAGTAAAAGAGATAAGCCTTATTTCAGTTTTACAAATAAAAAAAAAAGAAAAGAAAAAAGTCTTGAGTACAGTGACATGTCAAATTAGGAAAGGACAAGCCAAGATGTATGTTATGGTTCCTGTCTCCTGTACCTCCTTAATTCCATACAGGACCTCCCTATTAGCTTAGAAAAACAGTCTGTAAGACAGTGTTGAAATTTTAACTGAACTGTCATGATTTTTTTCTGCTCTGTTAAAATTTAGTTCAGATATAAATACTTTAATTGCCAGGTAGTGAGTGCCCCAGCACACTGCTGAAAAAAACCCAAAATATCATTTAATGTACTATTGAAGCAAGAATTTTCGTAGGTCAATACAAGTTTATTTTGTCAGCTACTACAGAACTCCCTAAAATCAGTATTTTTTGATGTTTGTAGCAACAGACAAATCTGGCTGGACTGGCTTCCTCAGCTAAAAAGTGCATGTTCACTGTTATAGGAGAAATTCCTGGCACAATCAGTACATGCAAGGCTCCATACTTTTTCATACTTTTTTTTTTTCATACTTTTTTCATATTTTTTTATCTATCTTCTCTGCCTTAAAACAGAAGTGTCAGTTCATTGTACTGCACTATAGCTCTGGATGATTGTGCTTTTCAGGGAAATAAAAAGACAATGTTGCTTACAAATGAAGAATGATAAGGTATTGGTTTGGGTTTTTTTCTTTCTTGATCAGTACATAAAGCTCATGAAAACTAAATTAAAGGTATTTTGCTTATAACTTTTTAAAACATAGTTTCATAAAACTGTACTTGAGGAAAATTATCCTGTTGCTTCTTTTTAAATCGAGATTAACTGGTGACTGTATACACATTTGTATGTATAATTCAGTAAAAAGGCAATAAATCACCAACAGAAACCCTGAAACAATTTGTCTGGAACTACTACACACATGCATTTGCCTTTTTCCCATTCAGCCTTCCACCACTTCTATCCATATCTTCATGCCATTTTACCATTATTTTATTTTATCACTCCTCTATTCTATTCAGCTGCATAACTTGCTTGGCTTCTAGCTGTAACTACTAGTTATTCACTGGGATAAGCTAGGATGAGCCCTCATCCTTGTTGATATCTACTAAAATATGCCAGACAAATCCAAGGGGAAAGAACTGACTGCATGATATAGATGTTAAGTGAATTTTCTAGTACAGAAGTGTTCTTATATATGATGTATTTATTTGGAAATTCCTCACTAGGGACACTGCAGGAATATTCTTTTATGACAGTCACAGAAATTCAGATCTGAAAACTTAAGAGGAAAATGTCAGCAAACATAATCTGGCACCTGAGAGATATGTTTAAGTGCTGTCAGACACCAACACCAATTTCTCACGCTTTCTTGAGTCTGTTTTTTACCAACAAAGTTGCAAGTGGAGAAGTTTTGTGTACACCCAGACACCAGGAAATGCTTTCTGAATTTAACTGAATAGGAATATCTTGCCTCTGCAAGACAAAGCCTCCAGCTGAGCTCCAAGATCAAAGCATGTGAGACCTGCCAACTCTCAGCACCCACTCCACTACCTGCCATTAAAAGCCATCCTTAAAGCACAAATTATTGGTTGCCAGTCCCTTCTCTAGAGACTCAAATGTCCTAAAAACCAGCAAGGACAGACAACTCCATAAAAGAAGGCAAGCAAGGAGTCCAGTTATAGCCAGGCAGGTAGTGGTGGCAACATCACCAGAAAAACAAAGCCAAGAAAGTTAAAGATTAAAGACTGGAATAAGGTCTGGACACAATAACCAGGATCAGACAAGATCAGCCAGGTCTGAGGGTAAGCCAGTAAGTCAAGACAGCAGGTGAGGATGAGAATGAGAATCAGGGAGGTACAAGATGATACAAGTAAATTGCAATGCTGCTGCAGAGTAGCTCAGGCAAGGGCCAAGCACTGGAGCTTCAGGTTTAAAGCCACTGTCAGGTGAAGGAGAGGGAGCCTGCACTGAGGATCCATAGCAGCAAGCAGCTCCTGGACAAGAGATGCCTCTGACCTGCACCTGAAAGGGGCCACGACAGCTTGTGACTTCAAGCAAGCTCAACAGCTATAAAAACCAAATCCTGTATTCAAAAAAAAAAAAAAAAAAAAAAAAAAAAAAAAAAAAAAAAAAAAAAAAAAAAAAAAAAAAAAAGAAGAAGGACAAGAAGGGACAGCTGCATCTAGGAGATGGTTTTGGGTGGAAAATTAATCCCATGTTTGACATGGAAGTTCATGTAAATCATGGAGGAGGGAATTTTAAACACAGGGGTTTTTTAGTCACTTAACTTCGGCTCTACCATTTCATGCTGCTGTCTGCTGGAAGCTCTATTCCTGTAAAAAAATGATCCTTGTAAATTAATAAACCATGAACTTCAGCACCTACATTCAGATTCCTCTCCTGTTTCTGGCAGTTAAAACATCCAGACCAATAGTGAGTGCCTTTGACTGAACCTAGATTTTACTACATAAGTAAACTGGATGCACAAAAATATGCAGTTTAGTTAGGGTCTCCAGCATACACCAAGAGGCTAGAATCAAGTTAAGTGATGCAGGGAAAAGGTCAGCATTCAGCCATTCTTATTTGGATTTACTTTTCTCTTAAGTTTATTTCATCTTTAAAATTCAAGTATCTTAAGAAATTAATAAAATATCATCAAATATTTTAAGCTCTCTAAAAGAGGGGGTATATTATAATGCTTGCAATAAAAACCTGTACTCTCAAATCTGGATCTTGCTGTCTGAACCTTGAAAGTTTAATTAAAGGCTTGATAAATTCTAGTTTTGGTACTAAAGTGGGGATTTTATTTTGAAATTCCTGTTTTCTGGGAAAAGACAGTGAATAAAATGAAATTTCATTTGGCATTTAATCAATCTCATTCATCTCACTGTGTCCAATAAGGTGAACATGATTACACAAGGTGGTAAAAATCCTTGGTCTTTCTAAGTCATTAGAGTTTTATATTTGTTTTCTTCAAGTTAGAATTTGATCCTCATAGTGTAGGGATCAGTTAATTTTAATGAATCAGGATAGCAATTTGTGTTTGATAAAATTCTATGGGACAATCATGTGAATGTTTCCTTTATTCAGGTATCACAGCCAGACAAATATCCTCTTTGCCTCTTAGCATACTTTCTCTTGTTTGAATATATGTTATAAAGACAGACAAATCTATTTCTGGCAACTACACATGTGTTACAGGAAAAGAACTTACAGGAAACACTTCCATTAAAAACTTTCCTTTCCACACCCATTCTGTACACACAACAGGAATCAATTGTCAATGAAAATCAAATCTCCTTAGATCTTAGATATGGTAAGGCCTACCTTAACAAGGACTCTCCAGAAAGAAGTTTCCTGACCCATCTTTTTACCCTTCCTTGGAGGTCTGTAAAAATTTCCAGTAAATGTTTTACTATTTCTGTTAGCTATACTATGTGTTTGTCACATTAGCTAATGCACAAATGTAATTTTACTCAAAACACCATAACCTCTAACTAGATCTTTACATCATTTCCCATCTTCTGAATTGTCTCTTTAGTAAATTCTATACTCTGGTAGTTTTATATTAAGCCATGTAACCAAGAGCCAGTCATGTTTCTACTTTAAATGTTTACTGGTTTATTTTGAAGCATCACTTTATGTTCCTCACATTTTTATACAGATTCTTTTCATAAAATAAAGTGAATTTCCTTTCTACCTTTATTATTTGCTTGAGCAATTCAAAAAATTACTTATGCTCTAAAAGTTGGCTAATCTCTCTCCCATCTTTCACTACCTATCCTTTTGCTAAAACAACACATATAAAACTGAATACTAAAATTGCAAGACTACTGCCCTCCTAATTTCTTATACAGATACAGACTGTCAGTTCTAGATGACTTTGGATCAGCCCCAAATGAAAGAAAATATTCTGGGTAGTATAATCCTGCATGAAACAATGTGATCTGTATAAAAAATCACTTACTGAATTACCAGCAACTCTTTCCACTCCTAGGAGACCTCCCATCGAAGCAATGCCTGAATTAGTGCAGAGTGATTTGTGGCTTTCCAGCTGTCATTCATTAATTCTTAGGAAATACAATATACAATACAACAGTACTCAGCCTGGGGTTGTTCAGCAATGTCTTAGGAAGAGTGTAATTTGTCTGCTGAATGTTCTTTAAACTTGTTTTCAAACAATAACTGTAGCCTATTACTTCTACGACCCCCCAGACACATTTCACTCTTGCTGAAATATTGTGTCGGTCACGCAGACCCATAAAGGAGGAAGGGAAAGGAATTGTGTCTGAGAAGAGTTTGGTTTAGGAATCAGCAGGTGAGTTGAAGACAAGGGGTTTTATTCCAGTGCTCTGCCATTCCTGTATCTTTGGCAGAAAAGAAAGCACAGGCAAGGCTGGCAGCAGGGACTAGAAGTGACCTGGGCACTCTGATCCACCAGCTTTAGTACTTCAACACAGCCAACCTGCAAGTTAGGAGTCCCTTTTTTGAAGGAGTATTGCTTTAGAGGGAGCTATAATTCACTGCTAGCTGCCTTGGGTTTTTGACCAGAGACAAGAGAGGACGCTGTGAGGTGCAGGATCTGTTTGAGGATTCAAAAGTCTGGGGACCTTCTTCTGTGTGAGCCAAGGAGTTGCTTGCACAAAGCCAGTCAGAGAGACTGTGTAATGCCTGCTTTATCAAGGACTTTTGGCAAACTCTATGACAAGTTCAGTTCAGCCAAAACCACTGCACCTTTAGACATGTACTGTAGGAGACTTTGACAGCAGAGGGAAGTTTTCTGGTGGATCTCAGACACCCTTACCTTCCCAGAAATCCGAGAAGGTTGCACAGAAATTTATTTTTAAGTCTTTTGCTCTCTAGAATTTGCATGCTAATTATCCCAAACTACACATTAGGCACCAAAGATATTTTTTTACCTTTAGCTCTTACACAGTTGGTTTAAGAACTAAATAAAAAGATAGGAACAAGAGGTAAACATGAGACAAGAATCACTTGCAACAAATACTGGAGTTAACAAAGCATAGCCATTGTTCAGTGTTTAGTAGGCACCATGACAGCAATTATTTTAAGGAAGGATTTGAAAAACAATGCTTCAAGTATTTTTATGGCCAACTCCTCCCATGCTCAGGGGTTTACATGCTTTTAGCTATTGCATCTGCAACTAAAGTTAACTGTGAAATTGGCAATTTATTTATCCCATGGTACATACACACACATTTGCAACAGTAAAAGTGAGTAAGGGTGAATAGTAAATGCTGTGAGTAAAAGTTAGAACCTTTCTTACCAGATTTTGTCATTCCCTATTTAATCGAATACCTCCGGATTCCCATATTGAAACTTTCCTTGTTCCTTCTTGTGGCATATATCACTAACACTGTTAACACAATTGTATCTAAATAACATAATATGAACTCTGCCAAAATAACAAGTCAGACAAAGGAAACTTTGACCTTCAAGATGACTGCCTGAATTGCAAGGAAACAGAAGACACCATTAAGTATAAAATAGAAAAATAAAGGCTTACAAATTGTAAATAGCTAATGATTCTGTAATGCTTAGTAAAAGCAGCTCTCCTTAGCAAAGCATATGCATATCAAGATATTTCTCAGGATTAAATCTTTACAAAAACTACATTAGAACTTGCATTGTGTCCTATTCTGAAAAATATATCAACATAAGGGAAAAAATCTCTTACAGAAATTAACTCTGATTATTTAGGCGTAGATTTGAAAGCTGATTAAATAAGATATAAAGTTGTTGTTAATCTTACTTGGAAGGTATAACTGATAAACAAAAAAGAATAATGAAGACATATAAATAGTGATAAAATTATCTAGACTATTCTGTGTACATAATTTCCAATTTTTTAGATTTATCCATCTGAAATCAAGATGTAATTATGTATTATTCCATTTTATTTTTAGACACATCTACAAAGGAGAAAGTTTAGTGGAAAACAAACATACAGCTGTTCCTAAGAAAACTGGAATCTGAGATATCAGAAAAAAATTATTTAATGTTCCTCCTTCATCTAGTGTCAATGAAATGCAATAATCATAGCTGTTTCTAAGTGATTTTGTATGGAATTGAAGGCAATTAATAAATATATAAGGTTTGACATTTCCAGGTAAAAGCAACAGCAATAATACCAGTAGACAATCTGATGTGTGAGCAATACTTTCCTAAAGTTTAGTGAGCGTCTTTTTGCTCTTCTAAAGGTTTCTTTAATGGCGGGATTTTTTTTAAATTGCACATTGAATTAAAATAAGAATACTATTACTGTATATTATAAAATGAGAAACCAAGTCACCTGCATGGCTGTGAGGATATTGGCTAACGCCTGGCCATACGTGTCATGACAGTGAACAGCAAGAGCACTCAAAGGAATTTCTTTCATAACAGCTTCCAGCATTTTTTTCATACTTCCAGGCGTCCCCACACCAATTGTATCTCCCAGAGAGATTTCATAACAGCCCATACTATACAGCCGCTTAGATACCTGATTGGAAACAGAAAAACACCAAGAGGTCAAGATGAAAGAGTATAAAATAGGGTCAAGAACATACACTATAAAGGACATGCTTCTGTACAGGTTTTAGGTTTTGACCTACTGAAGTGGATCTATTTATCAGACAACCTATATTCATTCTTGAAAACTGCCATAGAAGAAGAACATCCCACAGATCCTCTTATTTTAAAATTATAGGTCTGCTACGTTCTGTATGTGGAATAGTTAACCAAGTCAAATCCATCAGAAACTTGCTTTCTGACTCTCCCACAGAATCCAAATGAATGAAATTTTAACATTATGAATTAAGTTTCTGTCAAGCCCTTTCCTAGCATTTTCTTCTCTCTGGGGACTTCCCAGCTGTTTCGTTTTCTCCATGTACTTTTCAGTTTGCAAGTTGTGCAGGGTAAAGAAAGACCTGCCCTTTTGTTTGAATATTACATGAAGCCAACAAAGATAATAAATAATTAAGAAAAAGGCTGATTTTTCTTTCTCTTGGCACTTAAAAAAATCAATGAAAACTGAAATTTTAATGTGCTGCAGTCGACATTAATTTTGCAATATTAATTTTGCTTGCTTTTCATGAAATCAAACATTAAAATATGAACAAAGCAAAACTGCAACTTAATTAACATTCTAGTCCTTAAAGTCTTAAAAATTTTCTTAATATCCAACAAAATCATATACAAATAGGTCTTACTTATGTAAGCAGAGCCCTAAATATTTCTGGAATTACATCTTTGAGGAGTTCTTTCCATGAGTGAAAACTGAGGTCTGGCTCCATAATTTTTGTATGGAGAGAAACACATTCAGAAGCACAAAATCATATTTTCACTGAAAATATTGCTTCAGGAATTGAATGCAGGAGCTTTTCATCTTATTTTTGTTAGATTCATTTGGAAAGATTCCACCTTATTTTCAGATGCTCAATATGTTTGTTCCCTTTAGGATTCCCCATTGTGTATGAAAGGTCCCAAAAGACCACTCCACTGGAACGGAATCCCAGTTTAGAAACTAACTGTTTAGAGATGAAAAAATACAACCCTCTTCCAAAAAGACATCTTAAGTCACACTGCAGTCTGCTGTTAAAACAATTCCAGGACTTCATCAGTGGGATTGCTGTGAGCATGTCTGAGGAAGCGGACAAAGTGCTGCACCAGCAGTCTCGGAAGCGCTGGATTAATATTGCTGCTCACTTAATTCAAAGAACAGCTGAAAAAGAACAGCTGAAAAAAAAGAAATAGGCTGAATCATCCTGTTTAAGGCTTGGAAGTGCTATGACTACTGCAAATGTGGTAAAACTGTGCTTTAAAGTCAGATTCCTTGCTTCATATACACATAAATTCAACATACATTTTAAGAAAGGGACATTCACCAGAATGCAAAAGGGATTCATCTCACAGCATATTTTTAAATCATCAGCACATGGCAGGCATTTTAACTAGACTACTGTTGTAAGGAAAAAACAGGATCATCTGCATTTAGTGAGGGATTACATTCAGTTAAACCCTACACCTTAGTGTTTCTTTAAGATCAGGACAAAGAAATGTACTGCATTTTCCCCCCTGTTCTTTTTAATGCATGATTCAAAGTTTTTCTAGATGAGTATTTTAATAAAACCTTGGACTATATAAACTGCTAGAAATCATATTGCATTCACTTCCTTTTCATGCTCAGCCCTTAGGTCTTTCAGCTCCTTACATGCAGAGTTCTGAAAGGTGGAAGAAGAGAGGGTGAAACATAGCAAGCTGAGCATCACTGACTCATCATGATCTAAACTTAAAAAGAGATCTATATTTAATTTAAAGCTTGAAAGCTGAATGGGAGTTTTTGTATTGAATTTTCTATTCTACCATAGTAGAAGGCAGCTTGTTAAAAAGCTATAACTATTTTTTAAGTTTTCAATGTGGATTTTTGGGAGGAGAGTGTGGGAGAAGAGAACACACTGTTTTTTCTATGTAATCAGGATGTGATTATGAGCTTTCAGCTTTGTTGATTGAACAGGGTTGTGTTCTGCACCACTGAGCAGTTTTGCTATATATGAGTCTTATGCTACTCCCCTTGGGAACAGTGCCTTGACACCAAGCATTGATCAAAATGGGAATTGGGGAACCAGCACTGCAATCTCTTAGGTATGTCAACAGTCCTGCTCCTGGAAATAATATCTAAAACTATACTCCTATACTGAATACAAAAGCTGATAATCCAGTTATAGATTATTTTAATCAACTAACAATCTAAAAAACTTGCAGTTCTTGTGCTGTAAGGCAAACTTAAATGATCCAATAATATTCAAACAAGAGTAGGTTCATTTTCTATAGTTTGATCAGAATATGTCCCGGATAATATTTAATTTAATGAATTCACTGCTTTAGGTTAAAAGGAAGCTAAGGAAAGAAATAAGCAGGCAGAAAGACAAAAACAGCCAAGCATATGATGGAATTATATGATAATGGATTATACAACTGGCTTCAAGGATGTTAAACAGTGTTTCCAAAAACTTTCAAGCTTTATCTGCCTAAAGTTGAAATTCTCAAACCACAAAATGATAAATGGTTAAGCAGTGACTTCCTTTCAAGAATCAGTTGAGTAATAAGACTATAAGACTATAAGGCAATTTATTTTAGGATATGAAAACTGTTTGGTTTTTTGTTTTAAATAAGGAACCATAGATATATACCTGATATATTCCAGAAGTCTGAAGGTATCTGACTTTTGCACTCACTTGATAACTGTGTAAAGCAGTTACATATCTTGTATGCCAGAAATTAATGTAGTCTGCAACAATCTGTAATAATGCATGTAGCCTGAAATAATCCACCTCTTTTAATTGCTTTTGCTTCAGTTAAAAAATATTTTGCTTAAAAAATAAAAATGGTCATTGTTACTGACTGCAGGAGAAACTGTCTAAACCTTTCAATCATAGCTGCTGATTGCAATACACAGTCAAGGGAGTAATCTCATCCCAAAGGAACTCTCATCCCAAAAAGATGATGACCAGAGCAGCAGATCTCTGAAAGAGTTTAGCAACTCAGCCAGTAATTTTGATAATGCTGATTCTGTGCATGTATTTACATAAAATCTATCAGATTCTTCTATATATACAGCAGGGCTTGCTGAATCAGGGATGAAATTAATAAATTTAATGTGGTCGCTTTTATTCATGAACACATACACAGTGGTATTCAGGTACACAAGAAGACACTTACTAGGGTGAAGATAGAAAATATAATAGCTGTGTGAGTAA
The DNA here is from genome assembly GCA_013400575.1 of Peucedramus taeniatus. Lineage (NCBI taxonomy): Eukaryota > Metazoa > Chordata > Aves > Passeriformes > Fringillidae > Peucedramus > Peucedramus taeniatus. Next base: position 102,463 of record WBNO01030455.1, read on the forward strand.
AAGTTTGCAGGTCTGGAACACTAAATAGCAGTCCCACTGGCAAACTGAGGAGGAGCTCTTCTGTGCTCCTTCAGTCAAAAACAAGCAACACATGGAAAGAAGCCTGATGGGGAACATGGTAAGCAGTATGTCATTACTGCTCTAACTAAAGCTGTGTCATTTCTAACCTTCACTTCATATTAAAGCAAATAAATTTAGAAATACTGAGTACCTTCCAAATTAGCTTGCCTTTTTTTTTTCCAAAGAGTTTGAGTATGTGTGGATGCTGTGGGAGAAGTATTATCATAAATTCCATCTGGAGTGTATACTAGAAGAAGATGCAGGAGAACAGGACCTGAAAACCACCCACACAGAACATAATATATCAAACAAATGTTGACTAGTTGCTAGTGCTACAAATTAAAAAATAATGGTTTGGATATTCTGCTAAATCGACAACAATAGGTGATTAAGTGTAACAGAGAAGACAAGCCTGTCTCTAGGTGGAAGGCCAGCATGTTCTGTCTTAAGCCTCTTGGAATTTTTACCCCACTTTCTTTTTTTTTCCAGTCCATTTAAGCTTTGATGCCCTCTTTGCCTTCCTGCAAAATTTTGCACTTCTGTTTCACACATCTCTCTTCTGGAAAAAGGGCTGGACTAAGATATCTTCTTCCTTATCCTATATTCTAAATGGGAAAAAGGGGCAGAGAGGGAAGGTGCAGCTTATTCCATCATGGCACTAGAGCAATTTAAGAAATCATTTTGGGGGTGAGTTTTGGTTCATGTCAATTGCATGACCCTCACCAGAAGCACAATGAAAACACTGTGTGCTTATTCCAGCATAAAATGGATTTAAAAAGCAAAAAGCTGTGCAGGAAACCCTCTTGTACAACATAGTCTACTGACATATGTGCTTGAGTCTATTTCCTTAAATAATTTCTTACCTTCTTTCTAGACAAAAGAGTGCATAATATTTTTTCTCATGACTCATAACAATCAAAATATGCTCTTTTTCTCACATTTGACTGCATACAGATTAAGTGAGGTTATGCACCAAGTTTCGGCATTAGTTAGGTTTTTTCTTGTTTTCCTTAAATTTTATCCATTAAAGATCTTTTTATGATTAAGTAGAGAGAATTACTTATAGACATTTTTAAATGTATTTTTGATTCATTAAAAAGACAAGCCAGAAATTCACTCTTACTTCTGCCACTTTATCTGGTACAACGTTTCCTTCATATGGGCATCCCAAGGCACAGGACACATACCTATAACAAAAAGAACACACAATGT
>WBNO01030456.1:0-91695 GCA_013400575.1 Peucedramus taeniatus
TTGAGGTTTATGGCTGGGCTCCTCTTTCCAACCACTGCCTGTCTCCCTCGAAATCTTTCCACTCTCCTGTTTTCTCTTGTGAGGGTTGGAGGTAGGAGAGCTGCAGAAACAGGGAGGAAATCCTGGGGTTTCTCAGAGGAGCAGGGAGGGCTTCTTCAAGGAAAACATACTCTGAAAATGCTGGCGAGGGAAAGGGAGAGATTTCCATTCGGAGCATGCACTGTGCTAATCCAGCATAGCCGCCTGTCGGCTGAAACCCTGCATTTCAGGCCCCAGCTGCCCCTTTGCTCCAGTCCCCGCTTAACTGGAGATGTCACAGATGCCTTTGGCCAGCGATGCTGCAGTGCTGGCTGGGGATGAGAGGCTGCTTTGCTGCGTTCCTCCACAGCCAGGGTTTGCAGCTCAGCTCGCCTAAATGAAGAATTTTCTTACTTTTCTCCTTCCCCCAGGAGTTTTTTAGGGATGAAAAAGGTTTGAAGGTGTATGAATAGGGGCTGAAGTGCTGGATGATGTGAAGGAAAGGGAGGAAAAGGGAAGAAGGCCAAGGAGAGGGGGTGGAGATGCCCTGGAGAATCCCTGGGGGGAGAGATGGGGTGCTCCTCTCCCTCCCTGAGGCAGAGGGACAGAGGGTGGTGGCAGATGGGATCTTTACCTCTGCCCCTTGGGCAGATCTCTGCCCCTTCCCTGATGGGGGAGCAGCAGCCCCGGGCAGGGAAGGAGGTGATTTTGTCAGGGAAAGAGGGTCGGTTACCCCTTTTTGGAGTAGGAAGGGTTAAAAACCAGGGGCAGGTCCCGAAGTCTGACAGGATGCTGAAGTCCCCCAGCTCTCCACACACCTCCAGCCTTATCCCTCTCCCTTCCATCCCCTTCCCACCTCCCCCTTCTCTGCTCGGCAGGCTTCTCATTGCCGGAGGACCTTCCTCAGGCTGCAAACCTGGAGGCAGCACCTTTGCCCCAAATCTGCCGGGATGTAGCACGTACCTTTCACCCCAGCCCATTTCCTCCTCCTCCATCTGCTCAAACTTTCCCTTCCCCCCATCCCCAGCCTCCTGCTACCCTGGGGTGTTGCCTAGGTGCGAGACCCCCAACTCCCGCCCAAATTTTGGGTTAATGGAGCACGGAGTTGAGGAGGATGCTAGGAAAGAGGCAAAATTTAAACAATTACGAAAGGGTTAATGGCTGTCGCCGTCTTCTGCCTGGGCAAACCGTGCGCCCTGGTGCAAAGGCACGGCCGAGCCGGGGTGCCGGGGGAGGTCCCCCCATCCCCGCCCTCCCTCCCCGCGGCTGAGGGGCTGGGGAGCCGCTGCCCCGCTGCTCCCCGCCGCCCTCTCCAGTGTCCCGTTCCCCTTTCCCAGGCTGCCAGCTCCGGGGGAGGCTCCGGGGGGCGCGATGAGAGAGCCCCAGCACCCCCCTCTCCCTCCCGGTACCCAGGCAGCGGCAGCAGCGTCTCTGCGCATCCCTCTGCGGGCGAGCGGCACCTCTCCGTGCTGAGCCTCCGCAGGTTTTTGGGGGAGCGGGGCGGGGAGAGGGGGGGGTGGAAGCAGAAGCCTCGCCATCCTCACCACCACCATCCCGGCTCCCTCTTCACCTCCTGGCTCCCCGCTTAGGGCTAAGCTGTCCCGAGGAGGCTGCGCTGCTGAGCCGCCAGCGCGCTCCGGCTGTCGCTGGCTCCTCTGTTCCTTCCATCCATCCATCCATCCATCCATCCATCCATCCATCCATCCATCCATCCATCCATCCATCCTCTCCTGCTGGAGGCTAGCGGAGCATGCCCGATGCGATACCGTGTCAGTTCGGGTCCTCGCCTATAGCTGCCTGTTTTACAAAGCTCCGATCCGTGCGTGTGCGTGTGTATGTGTGTGTGCATTTCATCCCTCCCTCCTATCCCTCCCTCCCTCCCTCTCTCTCTCTCTCTCTCTCACTCTAATGTGTGATCTGGAAAGCTTATAAAAGCCTGATGTAATCCTTAATGCAGCCCCTGGCTACAAAGACTGGATCTAGTTTCAGAGAGAGAGATTCAGAAGCAGAATTAAAAAAAAAAAAAAAATTAAAAAAAAGTGTGGGGGGAGAAGAGAGAGAAAGAAGGAAAAGCAGACGAGTGGATTTTAAACAAACATATCTTTCTGAAGAAGACCATTCTTGCTCCTCGATGCTGGGAAAGCTACTCTGAACCCTGCTGTATATTTTTTTTTCCAAAGGAGAAGACTTGATTGTCTGCTTGGATCTAATGATTTACTGGCTTTTAACTGCGTTTTTCCCCTCTCCTAAGGATTCCTCAAAAAACGGCTTAATTATTTTCAGCTTTTCTCTTCTACCTGCCTGTCTGCAGAGACACCAAAGGTTCTCCCTTCCTCTCCCTCCCCACCCCCATTTCTTTTAGGATTTTTTTTCCCTTTTCCATTTAATATATACATATATATATATATATAAATGTGTATGTATATATATGTGTAGAGGCAAAAGTGGAGGAAGCAGAGGGGGAGAGAGAGCTCTGCCATCCTTTTGGACTTCACGCGCTGCCCAATGTTGGGCTGGTTACCCCTGGATATGTTGCTGGTTTCCATTTGGAATTTGACGAAGGGAAGAAGGAGGATATAAAACCCGGGGAGCTCGGCAAGGTAAGGGGCTCCCGGCCACCCTTCCTTCTTCCACGGAGGGGAGGGAGAGGGGCAACGCGACTTCTCCGGCTGCGCTTTGCCTGGAGCGCAGGGGGGTCTGTCTCCATCCCCAGGGGAGACGGCGATGGGGGCAGCCGTGGGCACCCGCTCCTCTCCTTTTGCCCCTGGAAACAGCACCCTGAGGATGTTTTCGTCCCTTCCACTCCGCAATTTGGATTGATAGAGCGCAATCATTCCCTGACACGGGAAGTTTTAACTTTTGTGCATGCAGGTCCTGTGGGCTAACATCAAGCGCTGGTGGGAAATATTGAATGTCTGCAGGATGCGGAGGGGGAAATGCAGACGTGTCCCGGGGAAGGGAGCTGGGGACTGGGTTGTTTGTGGGGGGAGAAGGCAGCCAGGCGAGGGAAGAGGAGCGGGGGGATCGCGACAGGAGAGCTGCAGAGCCAGCCGGGGCTGAACTGCAAAGTGCTGCGAAGCCGCGGCGCCTTCGCGGGCAGCCCTGGGGTCCGGGACTCCTCAGCCCGCAATGTTGGCAAACAAAGTCTCGGAAGGACGGGCAGCTGCCTGCCCTGGGCATGAATCTGTCCTCATGGCAGCTTCCTGCCTTCCCCCTTTTCCTCGGAGAGCTCTCGGGGTGTGTGTGTGGGGGGGGGTCCCTGCTTGCTTCGCTGTTTGTGTGGCTCCTACCCAGGGCTGGAGGCTCCGGCTGGGGAGGCGATGAGCTCCTCGTGTGCCCCCCCCAAATGCCATTTCTCAGCACTTCTCTTCACACTGGGGGAGAAAATTAACCTTTAGCCTCTGTAGAGCTCCGAGTGTGGCACAGACAGACACACACACGCTGCTCCCGGCGCTCTGCTCCTGGGGGATGCTGGCACCCAGGCATGGCTTAGCCTTTCTTTTTTTTTTTGGGGGGGGGGGGCGGGGGGAGAGAGAAGGAGTCTCCATCAGGGATGCGTAATTACAAAGCATCTTGTTCTGAATCACCCTGTGTGGGAATGAACCGCAAAATTTGTCTCTCCCTCTTCCCCCACCGCCCCCTTGCCTTTCACGGCCTGACATTCGCTGATGGAGGGTGGCTGTTGATGCATCTTCAGACTTTCACAGAGAGGTGTTTCAGCCATGGCTCTGCCAAGGCTGCGAGGAAAAGGGGAAAAGAGGGATCGAGTGGGATCAGGTAGAGGTTTCAAAGGGAGTTTTCAGTCCTGGCTGAGAGCAGGCACCGAATCGAAGGCACGGGTTGCAGATGAACTCTGCCAGGTACCTTCGGCTGTGACTCACGCTCGTGTCCCTGATCCTGCCCTGACCAAGCAAACAAGCCCTGTGAATCAGCGGCACAGAGAGGAGCGGGGAGGGAGGGGAGCACCAAGGCAAGGTCAAAGGGATGCAGGGCAAAAAGACACCCCCCTTCCATCCCTGACCGCCCCATCCCTTCGGAGCTGGGGCTTCCCGAGGCTCGGGCTCAACCCAGCCCCAGCACTGGGTCTGCCGAGTTGCCAGGGCCGGCTGACAGCTGATGGCTGAGGGAGGAGGAAGAGGAGGAGGGGAGGAAGGGGGCTGAGGAAGAGCGGAGCTACTTTGACAGATGCCCAAACCTGCGTGCGCGGCAGAGCGAAAATCGCAGCGCCTCGAAAGCTTCCCTGGGAGGGAGCCAGGGGTGCTCGGGGTGCGGGGTGCACCTCCCCAGCCCCGTTACCTGTTGATCACCTATAGGATTCCTCTCACCTGGCCAGGCAGAGCCTGAGGAAAGCCGGGAGGGCTGAGCCCCCGACACTCCGAGGAGTTGCCTGGTGACCTCCGCGGCGTAGCAGGGAGGGCTCTGTATTAATGATGATGACTCTGCTTTGGCTGGTGCTGAAATATCTGTATTATCTATTATCAGCTGGGAGACGAGGCTGGAGGCTTCGCAGGGCTGGGATCTCATCCAAAGTCCGGGCTGCTAAAGGAAACAAACAACTCCCCATGCATATTAAGTGGGTCCCTAATTAATTAATGACTCGTTAACCTGGGTCCCACAGTCCTTCCTGTGCCCAAGACCTCGTTGAGGAAGAGTGAAGGAGGTGACAGGGCAGAGCCGGGGAGGTTTTTACCCTTGGAGGGTGCTGAGGAATTGCACCAGCTCAGCCAAGCCGCACTGCCAGGGGACAGGGTGGCCACGGGGCTGAGCCAGGCAGGGGACAAAGGAGAGGGATGAGCAGACAGGACATCAGACTGATGGGTCTCGGAGGGGCACAGGGGTGCTGGGGTTTGGAAAACTCAGGGGATGCTCTGGGTGTTATAGAGGGCTCAGGGTGCAGCATCGCTCCTGCTGTGGAGGAGGAAAGGGAAGACCAGAAAGGAACTGGACAGGCACAAGGCACAGTCAGGGCAGGAGCAGGGCTCCCGGCCCTTTTCGCAACACTTGGGTTGATGTTGCAGAGCCCTGGGGGCAGGGAGAAGGGCTTGGAGCCCCCGGAATTGACCAGTGGAGGTTGACAGGCTCATGGGAAGACTGGCAGCAACGCGGAGGGGATTTCTATTAATGACTGTAGCTCCTTCTCCTTACGTGAGGGAAAACGAGGCAGGGACGGTGTGCCAGACCCCAAACCCGAGATGGGAACTGCGTGTGTGTGTGTGTGTGTGTGTGAGTCAGGGGGAGACCCTGAACCCTCATCACACCTCAAGGAGCACCCAAAGGCAACCACCACAGCCGGGGGAGCACCCTGCATCCCATTCTCTGCCACCCCAGCGAGACCTGCATCGCCCTGTGCCCCGCAGGCACCCGGAGATGCCCAGCGACACCCCCACAACCTTTCCCTGCCTTACAGCACCCCACAAACCCCTTTTACAACTTAGCGAACCCCCCCAACACACACATCCCCACTCCATCCTCCTCACAGCATCGGGACCATCCCCGCTGCAACCCGGCGGCGGGAGAGGTTGGGAAAAGGAATCGGGCATCTCCCCCTAATGTCAGGGTTCCCCCTCAGCCTCCCCCATCCCCAGGGCGGCAGCGGGGTGGGGGGGAGCTGCCGGGGGCGGCCGGGGCTTGCGGTGAGCGGCGGGGAGGTGGCGCTCGCAGCCCGGCTATCGCCGCTCGCCACCCCCGGAGCGCTCGGATGCTCGGCACAGCCCGCGGAGCGCTGCTCTCCGCTATTCCCCTCACCTGCACCCCCCCCAAAAAAAAAAAAACAAACCAACAAACCAACCGCACAGCTGGGGCTCGCAAGAAGCGCCGGTTCCCACCCCGCACCCGAAACGCGAAACCCATGGGGTTTATTTCCCACCCTCCAGCATCAGCTTCCCGTTGAGTTTTTTCTCCCCCTCCCCATGTTTTTTTTTTTTACCATGCTCTCCCGCACGTTTTATCCCCCCTCCTCCCCTCTCCTCCCCAATTTCAGTATCCCTGTGAAAGTAGAGGGTTTTCCATGGGAGTGGAAGCGCTGCTGTGCTCAGCTCTGTTACTCCCGTGCCCAGAATTGTGGGGGCTCGGAGGCAGCCCCCAGCTCCAAGGGCTTGCTGGAGGTTTCCACATCCCTGCAAGTGTGAGAAAGGGATGCCCGAGCACTTTGCTCCCGGGAATCCACCCGCGGTGCTGTCCAGCAGGGATGGTGCCCCATGCTCGAGGGGGAGAGGACAGGGGGGTTCTCCCAGTGCCTGTGTAGCTGCAGATGGCTTTTATTTCCCAATTTTTTCGGGAGGGAGGGAGAAGGGGAAGCGTTGTGCTCACAGATCCAGCTTCACCCTCTCCCGTTGCTCAAGTGTAGCAGGCAGGAAATCCTCTGTCATCGATACCTGTTGCAGGGTATCAGCTTGGCTCATTAATTAGCTCCAGGAAAACCTGTGCTGGTAAACAAATGACTCAAAGCTTTTCTCCGGGCCTGATCCCAGGCTTGTGGAATGCTGGTCTCCACCTTTCTAGGAGAGGTGCAAAAGGGAGAGGAGTATTTTCCTCAAGATGGATGACAGGCTGTCTCTGGAAGCAGCTCGCCTCCTCCCCTTGGAGAAAATTCACATCCCCAGGCGAGCCCTGAAAGGGAAGGGAGCTGGCACCTGGCCTGGAGGTTTGCAGGGGAGTCCTGCTCAGTGTCACAGCATGGATTGGAATGGCTAAAATGTGGCTGCAGACAATGCCCAGGGGTCCCCATCACATCCCAGTGCTCACCCTCCATTCATAGGATGCTCCTGAGTTCTTCTCATGGCTCCTTCCCCAAATTCCCTGGGTTCTCTGCTTGCCTGGAGTTTGCTGGGATAAAAAAAGGGCAAGAGGGTGATGCTTGTGTTTGGGGGAAACTTGACTAAGAGTCAAATGCTGATGGGGTTTGATATCCATCCATAAATTTGGGTGGAGGGGGGATTTGGGGCTCTGAAGCACAGGAAGGAAAGGACTGGTGCACAGTTCCCAAGGCGGGGACAGGGGTCTCCTTCTTGGCATCTCAGTTGCCTTGAACCACATCTCTGCCAGGGAAAACAGCATTTGAACGTCCCAACTGTGCTGGAGAGGCAGGGGCTCCTTTTGACTTGAAATGCACTGCTTTCCTTCAGATTAAATACTAGGAAGAAATTCTTTATTATGAAGGAGTTGAGGTACAGGCACAGGTTGTACAGAAAAGCTGTGGCTGCCCCATCCCTGGAAATGTTCAAGGCCAGCTTGGATGGGGCTTGGAGCAACCTGGGATAGTGGAAGGTGTCCCTGCCCATGGCACAGGGGTGGAATGAGATGATCTTTAAGGTGTCTTCCAATCCAAACCATCCTGTGATTTTATGATTTATGCATGGCCCCATCAGATGCCAAATCCACAGGAGACCAGCCCTCTAAGTCCCAAACCACCATGGCAGGGAGCTCACTCTCATTTCCCCAAGTCAGGATCCCACAGATGTTATCCCAGTCTCCAGCATCCCAGTGTTGGAGGTCCCACCTGCCCCATACCCTTCCTTAATGCTCCTGCTGTCATAAAGGCAATTCTTCCACTCAATCCCTGGCCCATTATTGTGGGCATTTTATTCAGACCTAAGAAACCATCAACTGGAAGCCAAACTTCTCTCTTGGAGAGCAATCTGGAAGGGCAGCCCACAGGGGGAGTGTAATTCCCTTTCCCTTCCATGCGTTCCGTGTGATGTTTGGCTCTCTAATGTGGTTTGCAGCATGCTGAGGCTACAAAACACAACAATAAAATAAAAAAATAAAATAAAGAAAAGGAAAATGAGCAGTAAATGAAGTCCCTGCAGAACATCCATTTGTCGTCACATCTCGAGTTCAGAATTTCCTCGCGGTGCCTCTTGGAGCGAGGGTTTTGTATTACTCTGATTATGCTGAGATAATCTGTCATGTTGCTCCAGGAAGCTCTGAGGGAAGAGGACAAAAAAAAAAAAATTTAAAAAAAGAAAGGAAAGATAATATTTTAAATCAGAGGGCTGCTAGATTGGTGACTCTGTCTGGCAGACACACATCACTGCCCCCTTTATGAAAATTTTAATTGGTTACCTCTGTCAGAGAAAATGAGAGATTTGCTGATTTTAATTTGTTGGAGCGAATCACTCCCAGCCAATGTTATCAAAATTAAACCGGAGATGGTTTCTTACTTTCCTTCTCCTACTCCCTCTGCATTTTATTCTGAAATATCCCTCCCTAAAGGATTGATTAAGGAGTGACCAGCTGATGACAAACGAGCTGTTGAAGTGGCAAACTCTGCCGTGTTTGGTGTCATGCCTTATCCCTGGGACAGGGAGGATGAGGGAAAGCAAATGGCATCTGGAGGAAGAATGGACAGAGACCTAGTAGGGAAATTTTTGGGGAGGGGTAAAAATTGGAACAGATGGGTGTCACCTCATGTGGTGCACTGTATGTTGGCTGAAGTGAGTGTATGAAACAAGATAAATAAAATACATAAAATCATCCTTCCAGTGTTTCAAGTACCTTTGTAGTTTTAGGTTGGTGATTTGCTCGAGGTAGAGCTGCTCTTTGCTGGCTTGATTTGGCCTGGGAGCAGGACAGAGGAATCCTGCATTTGTTTGGGGACACCATTTCGTGCATGCCACGTGCATGTATCAGTATTTATTGTTGCCAGCTCTTTTCCTGAACACTGACTTTTGGTCAGAGGCAGATCTTGTGATAACTCCTGCCGTGATTTCAGCACTCCCACCTGCAGGCTCACCTTTGTCAGCTGCCTGTTTCCAGGCTGGCTTTGCTAGATGGAGATGTTCCCTCAGTTTTTTTGAGCTCAGCTGGCCTATAACAAAGTCCTTGCTGTTTGCAAAATGGCTCTTTTCTTCCTCCCCTCTGTCAGCTATTAGGAATATCCCATTCCTGGCAGACATGCCCTATTCCATATTCATTGAGAATTAGCACGGCTCTCTGTCTAAATGTTTTTGGGATAGGGGTCATCATGATATCCTGCTAGAATAGATTTGGAGCTTAAATGCTTTGTCTCTGTCCCATCTGTGCTCCTGTCTCCCTGGGGATGATCCCTTAAGCCAACAGCTCCACAAACTGCTGAAGTTTGGGTTACCCAACACCAAACCCCTGTGTCTGATTTTAAAAGCTGCTGTAGAGCAACTCTCCCTGTGGGCCAAGGACACCCTCACGGGGCTGATCTCAGCCCCTGCCAAACCACAGGGCAGGGGTCAGGTCCCACTTAATTAAGACTTGGGTCTTTCTGCACGTTGGTGTTCTCATTTGGGAAATGGGGAAGCCTGGCTTCCTCCTTCCTGGTGTGGCTCTGTGCCAGCTCTGTGTCCAGCTGGATGTGGTCAAACCGCATTTCCTCGGGGATCCTGAGGTGAAGGGCACCAGCCAAGCACCAGGAATGATTTATTTATTCTTCTTGTGCCTTGACTGTGAGCACATGTCCACCCTTAAACATTCCTCCAGAGCCGTCTTTTCTTGTCCTTTCTCAGTCCTTAATTTCTTGAGGTTCTTCTATAACTGAAGCAGGCAATTCTTCTACACCTGCCTTGGATTTCCTCTGGATTAAACACCTCCTTTTCCAGGAGAACCTCGTGGAGCACTGCAAAATGCTCCTTTGTACAGTCCAGCCCACTTGGATATTCCAATCAATCAAGCCCGGGGTAGGAGTCAGGCTTTATGCCGGATGTTGTTGAGCAGCAATGTAACAATGGAGATCTCCTCCAAACAAATATCTGCTGGTTCCTGCAAATGAAAGTCGATACACCCTCACAAGGAAATCTGTCCCGGTGGGGTCTTTTGTATTGGAAGCCCTGTTGGTAGATTTATTCATTGTGCAGGGCCGTTCCCTTAACAAGTCAGTTATTCATTGGCCATTGCTCGAGGGCGTGTGGGATTTATGGTCATAGTCCTGTAATCAGATATTTTGTTATAGAGGGCTTTGCCACCATGAAAGGTCTGAATAAATCAGTATGCAGCAGAAATTGATCCTCTCACAGGCTATTTCTGGATTCAGCTCCTGCTCTAAGAGTGTTTTCTCCCTTCTGGAACCCAAGCCTTTGCATGTTTGGGCTGTGATCAGGTCTACCAAAGCTCTGCTTTAGTGCCTGTGTACAGACAGACACACACTCACCTCTGTTTTCTGGGCCAGATTTTTGTCCTGAGATACTTGAGGTCCATGCTGCAGCCATTTCCGAGCCAGAAAGAAAAAAAAATTCTCCATCACCTGACTTAAACATCTGCAGGTTGGAAAAAATTGCTTGAAAAGGCTTTAATCAACTGCTAGGGAAGAAAGGGAAATCTGATTTTCAGTAGCTGCATTGGTGCCTTAAGTACTAAAGAGCTTGGCCTGCTAATCTCCACTTCTCAGATGTTGTTCCACAATCTGATCAGCTCTATTGAGCTGAAACAAGGGTTAATTGCTAACAAAATGCTCCACACCTTCCTGTGTAGAAGGAAAGGGGCAAGGGTGAGCACTTTGCTTTTTTGGAGTTTAGTGCAATCTCACCATGTGCAGCTGATGGTGAGGGAATTTGGTTCTTGTATGTGCCCCAGGAATATCTGTCTGTGAAGGTAAAATTACAGCAGAGCCTCTGATTTTTATGGCAGAAATCAGGGATGGGAGCAAACGAAAAATCTCTGTAACCTAGCAGCCTGTACAGCTGCTGCCTCCCAGGTCGTGGGTGATGTTAAATGTTTAAATGTCAACGAACCTCCCCCCTGAGCAGGGCTGAGCTGTCTTGGCACTCACGCTGGGGATGGAGCTTGGCAGTGCTGTGGTTCCTCAGTGGTCAGACACTGCCTTGCAAGTGTTCCCCAAGGCACAGAATCTTTCTAGGGAAACTCTGATGGCTCCAGAGATGGGTTTTGTTTTAGGGAGAGTCTGTGACAAAAGACATTCTTGTGCCTTGTCTGCTCTGGTGAGTGCAGCCCAAAGGAGGGTAAAACTGTGATAAGGAGCTTATAACTGTGATAAGGAAATTATAACCACCTATGGGAAGACAAACACTGAGGAGGCCAGAGGGTCTCTGAGCTGCCCACATCTCAGTAGAATCACAGAATTCCCTGCATTGGAAGGAAACCACAAGGACCATCGGGTCCAGCTCCTAGACCTGCACAGAGCAACACCTCGTGTTCCTGAGAGTGTTGCCCAGACTGGAACTCTGGCATGCTCTGACCACTTCTCTGAGGAACCTGTTCTGGTTCCTGACCACCCTCTGAGTGAAAAACCTTTTCCCTGTTCCAATCTACACCTCTCCTGACACAGCCCCAAGCTTTTCCATCAGATCCCATCACTGGATACAGCACTGCCCTTCCAATCACTCATTTTAGCACCTCCAGGTCAGCCATGAGGGCAAGCGAAAGAATAACCAGACAGTGAATTAATGTTCACTGCATATTCTGAATGCTTAAAAAAAATGACATGAACAATGTTAAATATTTCCTGTCCTGTGTCACTCGCTGGCTCCTGCCAGCTCGGGGTTTTCAGATATGTTACCAGGGATAGCAATGCTGTCAGGACTTTCAGAGTCTCCAGATGGAGATGATGCTACAACCAGCAGGAGAGATGGTGACAGGCAGAAGAGCAGCAGAGCTGGGAGGGCAGGGGGGAAGCTGGGAGAGATCCCAGCAAAATGCCAGTTGGCTGGGGGATCCAGTTAAGTGGGATGAATGGAAATACCAGGAGGGCTTCCTTTGCTGTGAGAGCTGACATGATTGTAGATGTACCCAAGGCATCCCTCAGGGAGTAGAAACTGTGGGAAGTGCCTGCAGGCACGGAAATGCCACTGGAAGTGACATTCTCCAGATGGGGAATCCTCAGTCTGGATATCCTCTACCAAGATCAAGGAAGATGGTGAAGCAGATTGGAGGAGGGGGTTTCCAGAGGTCCCTTCCACCTTCGAGCATCTGTGATTCTTGTATGTGAATATGTGAAGATGGGACACAAGTACTGCAGATTTTGATGCCCTCACTGGACACAGATGCCGCCAGGAGCTGCCTCCTGGTGAGCAGGAGGCCTGCAGAGTATTTAAAGGTATGCTGGGGGAAAAACTGAAGCCTGTTTTGCAGGACAAACTCCAGTGTGGGGCTCTGTGGCAGCACCCTTTGTGTTGTCCTTCTCAGAAGGGAGGAAATCTGATCGGGATTGAGGCCTGGGGGCTGAAATCCAAGGTCCTGATGGGTTTTGAGTGGAAGAAAAACCTTTTGTAATGGTGTGAAACAGATTTACAACCCCTCAGGAAGTAGAGACTGTCCTTCCCTGTGTTGGGACAAAGGCCTGGTTTGATGTCCTGTTGACTTGATCTCAGTTTTCTAGACAAGGCCCTTCTTGGCAATTCCACACCCCTGCATCTCTCTGGAGTTTTACACCAGTTTTTTTGCTGTGCGTGACCAGAGACAATGCCAGAGCATCTTTGTCAGAAATGTACACACACCCTGCCCTAAGATGTGATGCTTACATTCTTTTACTCCCATATCACAAAATATTCATATTTTTATTATTATCTTCTTCTGTTGTCCTGGGAAAAGCCTTGGCTTGTTCTGAGGTTGAGTTTTCCAGGATGTGGAAAGGGGGTATACTCCACCAAAAGCTGCAACATCTCCTTCCTTGTTCTGTGGTGCTGATGGCTGGTGGGTCCCTCACTTGCCTGGTTTGGCTTTTGACTTGTGATTAGGAGCAATGATAATCCCAAAAGGACCTCTAAGACCATCCTGGAATGCCCCTGAGAATATCACCTGGCTGCCAACGGCATCAGGTACAATATGGGATAAAGTGCTGGGGAAGATAATTGGTAAAGCCAACTGTGATTCCTAACAGCTCTTTGTGTCTTTCTTGGATTGGAATTCATTTTAAAAGGTTGAGAGAACTGAAGCACCTTTCTCTTCCCTGCCTTGAATAGGCCTTAAACGTGTTTGTAGAAGATCTCACCACAATTATCTCCATTTCTCCTGGCGAGGGGAATATGGGACAAACAAAGCATTGATTTTTCTCAACTCCCTTCCCTTGCCCAGAAGAGTGGTTGGATGTAAATAGGACATGGCTCTTCCCAGTCCTGGAGCTGGGTCAGCAGTGCTCTGCTCTGACAGCGCTGCCAGGGAAGCTGGCGCTAAACGCGACGGCCACGAGCACCGCGGATGCGCCACACCAGGCACGGCGCCTTTCACGTGGACTCAAAACCCTCCCTGCAACCTCCTGTTCTCATAAATACAATTTATGAGCTGCAAGGTGCCCAGCAGGCTGCAGAGAGGAGGTTATTAAAACCCCAGCTTCCCACCTCAAATTACAACCCAAACGCTGTGTTTGTTTCCCACTTCACGCTGTCCCTCGAGGGTTTTCCTTTAGCGCTGAGCCCTTTTGAAGTTGCTGTTGATTACAGAGCAGGCAGTGTAATCTCCCTGTGGAAGGTATTTGGAGCTGGGGGGAAGGAAATCAATCACCCCAATGCAGGGGTCACAACTGGGGTTGGGGATTAACAGTGCTGCCCAGCCAACCCTTCCACTCAGGGGCCTGTCCTGCTCTGGAGGTGCTGCTCTGATGGCTGCAGCTCCTTAGACAGTCAGAGAAGGAGCATTTCAAAGAGGGTTTAAACCCTGCAGATTGGCTCCCAGTCTGGAAGGTGACTTCGGTGATGGAATTATTCTGTCCAGTCACCCTCATCAAGTACGGGCAGCTGGAGCTCTTCTTAAACCCTGATTTTCTCAGTTTTTGTGATGACTTGATTGGCTGTTGCCTGGCTCATCAAAGGACTGAATCATTTAAAATTATTATGCTTTATTTCTTCCCAAATTATTGACCAACACTATTTTGTGTCTCTGCACTTTTCCTGATGAGCCTTTTTGGATTTACATCACTTGATCACTGTGTGTTGCACAACACTGAATATGAGCATGGCCAGTGTAGAAATCCTGAGCACAGAGGCAGCTGCTTGGTCTTTGGCTTGAATTAGGTGGAAAGAGAACCTCTGGCAGAGCTGAGGTCAACATCTGGAGGTCTTGGGATTGTGCTTCATCTCCAACTCAGCCCTTTTCCTCTGTGAAGTTCCTGGAGAGCTGTTACTATCTCTGAATTGGTTTTTGCACCCTTTCACTCAGGAAAATTTATTTTTTTATTTGGACATGAGGACTCCTGCTGGTGAGTCTTGTCCACCAGATGTTCTTGACTTGATCCACAGCAGGTCCTGGATGTCTGCAGTATTTGGATTTTGCCGAATATTAACCATAAATAGCTTTGAAACGTGCAACAGCACAAAACCTGGCATTTTTGCATTGGTGTGATAGGCAGATTTGGGAGGTGGAGGGCACCATCTGCTGATTAATGGTTGTTTTATTTTAACTCATAAATCTGCAGTGAACTATTAGCTATAGTAATTGTTCTTCCTCTTTAAGAATAAAAGCTCTAACATTGGTAAATATTCAAGATGAGAGGATAGCAAGGAGGCCTGTGTAAATACAATGTTGTTGTTGGCACCATGGTGGCTGGTAGAGGCTCTGACTGAGGTTGAGCATGGTTGTGCTCTGTAAAATCAGATTTTTTTAAGACATTTTTCTTTCTGTATTCAGGACCGGAGGTGGTTTTCACCTGGGCACCCTCAGAGTTTCCTTCCCTTCTGGTTAATCCTTGCAAGTACTTTGCTCTTCCAACATCTCTCGTGTGTGCAGGGGTATGAACCCTTGCAGATCTTCAATCAATGAAATATCAGATCAAATGTTAATTAACAATACATGCCAGGGCTTGTTCTTTGACTCGGTGACCTGGTGCAACTTGCTGCCACAGAACAAAACTCTCTCTGTCTCCCCATCTGTGACTTAGTCCTGATCCTAAGGTTTATTAGCAATAATCCCTGCCATCCCCTGGGTAGTGCTTGGTATTTCCTGGGTAGCAAATCCATGGTGGGGATGGATTCCACACAGAATCATGGAATATCCTGAGTTGAAAGGGACCCACAAGGATCATCGAGTCCAGCTCCTGGGACAGTTCATCAGACGGTTCCTGAGACTGGGTTCTGTCCCTGTGCAGCCCAACAGTATGATTGCAGGCAAAAATGACATTACTGAGTGAAATTATGCTAATAAATAACGAGTGACCAGGAGGAAAAGAAAGGCTAAAATGAGAAGGAAGCCACTGGCATTGCAGTCCAGCACAGGGGAGTGTGGCAGCTCAGATGAGTCTCCAACATAACCTTGACCATCTGGGCTGCTTTTCTGAATCAATTCTTGCTATTTCATAAAATTACAGAATTGTTAAAATTTAAAAAGATCTTTAAGATCATCAAGTCCAAATATCAGCCCAGCACCGCCACCACCACATTCACCATCATCCTTATAAACATATTTTTGAGCACTTCCAGGTATGATGACCCCACCACCTGCCTGTGCAGTCCATTTCAATATTTTACAACCTTTACCATGAAAAACAAAAATCCTAATATCCAAACTAAACCTAATTAAATATGTTATTAATGCTCATGGCTTGCAGGGCAACACCAGTCCAGTGCACACAGGAACAGACAGCCAGGCTTGGCAGCACTGTTTTTGTCCAAGTTTCAGTGACTTTCAGTGTCTGGGCAGGCTCTTGGCTCCTCCTTTGCACCACTTCTCAGCAGTAATGAGGTAACACACCACTGACTTCCCTGAGCATCTGTTTCATGGGGGAAGTGATTTTCCTCACTGCTGTACTGATTGGAAGTGGAGCAGCCTTCAGTCCTGTGTTATGTTCAGGGGGCACCGAGTCTCCCACAGGTTCAGAGAGCTTTTATCCACAAATATCAACCTGTAACCCAGCAGTGGCTTTGAAACCATATTTGCTTGTGAGACAAAACCTGATAATTTCTGGTCATTCAAAAGCATTCAGGAACATCCTAAATTGTGTCCTCTGGGCTGGATTACAATGTCAAGTCTTTTGTATTTCAGATTCTCCTGTATGATTATTGGAGCAGGGGGATGGAGTCACTGCATGAGCAATCAAGGGCTTTCCATCCCCTTTTTCACCACCACTGGGGCATTTAGATGAACCCCAGGGCACTTTCTAATCCTCTCCTCCTCTTGTGCCATATTTAGGGCTAACTAAGCAGGGATAGGACACAGATCCAAAGGCTGCCCTGTTTTTGTGCAGACTGTTTAATTTTTAGAAATGTTTTAGAACATCTTCTCAGGCAGCATTCTCTCATCCCAAGACTGGTCCCAGTTCAGAGGAAAACATGGCCAGGGACTGTTCCCAGCAGGGACATGAGTCACCTTCTGGCAGGGAGAGGGGTGAAATCCTCAGCTCTTGTTGCCCTGTGCTCATTTTGAATCAAGCAACAGCTCAGAGGCTGAGCTGGGTAGAGATGCCTGTCTGGGGGCTCCTCTCTGTGCTGTAACATCCCCCTGCCTCAATGCACTTTTACAGCTCCATAGATCACTGGGTAAAAACCACATTTAATTCTATGGTAAGGTCACTTTTTAGTTAAAAGGGACAGAACGGATTTAATTTATAATCCTCTCCAACTTTATGGCTTGCATTTAGAGTTATATCTATTATGTAGTGCCAAACACGTATTATAAAAATTGATTCCCCCTTTTCTCCTCCCTAGATTTGCTGTGTCAGGCAGATTCTGATTGCCCTCCCCTTTGCTTTAAGCCAGCAGATAGACTGAGGTGGATCTAAACGTCAGGGATGACATCTGGGACTGCAAAGTGCAAGTTTATAGGGAATGGAACTGGCCCAGATCTATTCCTGGGTGTTTGGGAAGGAACACCATCTCTGCCAGCCTGCCACAATGCAGGACAGGAGGACAGGGCTGCAGTCTGCAGGGGAAAATGCAGCTCAGAGGCAGGGTGAGGTGCAAGGGGTTAGTAGGTGACCTGGTGTTGGTGTCTTGGTGTGGGTTCTGCCATGGCCGTGTGACGTAGGCACATCCCTTAAATTAAACAGCAAATTTTAGGCAAGGGACATAATGTTCAGAGGAGGTCATAGTGAAGAATCATTACCTTTTTTATTCCAGGAAAGTCTTTAGACAGTTTTAAGGGAGCAGCAGTGAGATTGAAAGAAGGAAGAGAGGGAATGGGGTGACACCAAGAGGAATTAGACTAAACTTACCACCTGATCTTTACTTGCAGCACTTGTGTTCTGTACCCACACTTTGCCACCTTGTCACCTGTGTCACAGCTTAAATAAGTTCAGTGGTCTCTTTGCAGAGCAGAGGACATCAGAGAGGGGCAGACAAGGGAAGGCAGCAGCAGGAATTGTTGTGATTGTTGGGAGTTGTTATGAACTCCTTTGGCCAGGGCTGCTGTGTCCATCCCACCACAGCTCCGTGGATGCTGTGACCTGTGGCAGGAGTTGGGTAAAGCTTCAGAGAGGTGCCTTCCCTTGATTTAGAGGTTTCCAAGAGGTGATGAATGGAGCACTTAGAGGGAGATTTGAGCCTCGAGTCAGGGCTCTGACAGGAATGGGAGCATTCCTAGATCACTTTCTGGGAGGGCAGCAAGGCAGGGATCTGCCTCCCTCACTTGCAGCTGCACTCCTGTGGCAACATTTTTCTATCTCTGTGATTAAGCTGTGCTCATAAAATCCATACCAAACCCCCCAGACAAGCTGTTAACTGCCCTTTAAAGCTGAGCTGGGGAGAAATGAGCCACATTTGCCTACACACAGCCCTGGCCATGCTTGATTGAGAGACTGCAGTAAAACTCGAGCTATAAATAAAACACATGTGCCTGTGTCCACAACAGTGTTCTCCTGAGAAGATGTCATTTGCTTCAGGACTTCAGTGAAATATCTATAACCTCCATTTATACTAATGAGTGGATTTTTTTTAAATTGTGGGGCTTTTTTGGATGTTGTTTTTTGTTTGATTATTTGTATTTTAGTTTCTTTCCTTTTTCGCAATGAGAATAAGGTAACACAAGACACCAAGAAACGTGAACAATGTGGCTAGGGGCACTTGGACAATAGAACAATCTTTGAGTATTTCATGGGCCTGAATGGAGAGATCTGTGGGCTCGTCTCTGCTTACTGAGTAATGAAACAAAGCCAAAAGAAAAAACTTAGAAATTCTAAAACTGGAGCTTATCAAATGTTGAGTTGCTTAACTTTGTTTGTTTGTTTTTTTTTTTTAATCTTGACTATGGACCATGATTAGGCTCTCTAGTGATTCAAAAATCACACCCAGGTTTTATTTTAAGCATTACTTGTACTTGTTTTTTTTAATATCATCTGTCTTTCATAATCGCAGAACTCGAGAAATTTTGATCTGAATGCCAGGTACTACGAGACTGGTGGAATGAGAATCTGAGGGCAGAGCTATGTCAGAAAGGAGCAGGAGATTACCAAACAGTAATAAGGACTGAATACAGTCTCCATGGGGAGTGAAGGATTTGCCTCTGCATCTTTTCTTTCGGTCTCCAAGGAGCTCTGTCTCTGGAACAGCAGCATCTCAGAAACTGAAAGCAGCAGTTCACAGGGAATGAAGGTCTCTCTGGCACTGGAGCCACATTTATCAGCATCCTGGCTGAAAAAGTCATGTAATTTAGGTTCATTGTGCATGTGAAGTTTGAAAATCTGATTGTTTTACTTAAATTTGCCCAAAATTAGACAACTTAAATGCACCAGCTTAGGACTTGGAGGTGAGATTTAAATATGGGATAGAGGCTGAGTCAGAACTGTGGGGGGAAAAGTCCTAAAGAACCTTGTGCCTCTACTGTAAATAAGTGGGTTCATGATTAGGCTTGATGATCCAACCTCAATGATTCTGTCATTCCAAATATGCTCATGGTACCTGTGATGGGGAAAGCAATGACTGCAGGAGGAATGTGAAGGTGGGATTGAGAGGGAGAGACTTCATGGGATAATAAAAACAGGAAAACGTCAAGGGTCACTATACTCAGAGTGATCATTTTATCATTTGGTTCAGATTTGCCCATTTGCAAAGTTTTCTGCAAAAAGGGCAGGAGATGGTTCGGGACATTTCTTTCATCTCTCCTGGGTACATTCAGCTTGACATCAAGAGGAAAGTCAGGCAGGAGGGGAAGAGTTTTCTGTCCCCATTTCTGTGGTATTCAACACCTCCCAGAGGTTTTGCCAGGAGATTGTGGCTCAAAGAAGGAGGAGAAAGCTCAGAAAGGGAAAGGGAGAATCATAGAATGGTTTGGGTGGGAAGAGAACTTTAAAGATCATTCTTCAATGAGGTGGTCTGCTGGGCTTGGACAGAATAGTTTAGAAGTGTCCCAGCTTTTAACATCATTCTATTTATTATCAGGAGGAGGTTGCACCTTGGAATTTGCCCTGGACTCCTAAAATCTCTGTATCCTTGAGAATAAGGCATTAGAGGTGGAGGACCTTAAATTAAAAATGAGCAGAGAAATGGAAGGAGTCTCTGCTGTCTGCAGAAGGTCATCAGTCAGGCTGCAGGCTGTCACCTGAGTCCTTGAGCCATCGGAGACTTTGATGGAAGGTTAGAGCAGAAAACTTTCACTTGGCTGCTGATGAGTCACCAAACACCTGAGAGGAAACAGAGGAGGCATCTCAGGGGTGGAGAACCACAACAAAGCAAAGCCCCTGTTGTGTCCAGCTCTAGAGATGGGAGCTGCAGAGGGGTGAAGTTTCCACCTTTCTGCATTTAAGAAAGAATGACAGAACTGGAAAGCCACTTCCCAAAGGCTTTCCTAATGAAATCCAATATTAGCAGGGAGATTTCCTTCTTAATCACACAAGATTGACTGTCCTGGACAATAATTTTTCTGGTGGCTAAAATCTCAACTCAGGTATATTTTTTTTTTTTTTTTGCTAAATCAAAGCTGTCTATTCTCACAGCATAACTGCCCTTTAGTTTGAAGTTTTTAAAATTCCTCTGGTGCTTGCTTCTCAGAGTTTCAATTATAGCATTTTAATTTTCTCTTCATTTTCCTTTTGTAAAGGCAAGTATCTTGTGGCAACTCTGGTCATCTTAGTGATCTTTCTTTGCAACCCTGTCTCACAGTGAGTTCATGTTTCTTGAAGCTGAGCACAAAAATGGATATAATATTTTAGACATGGTCAAAGATAGTGTCTTCCTAATATCTGGAAACCTGGCAATATTCCCCCTCACTGTGTCCTAGATTGATACATTGTCTTTTTCACAGCGTGTTATTTGTTTTTACCCAATCTCTATCTTTATCTTCCGCTGTTTTTTTCTGCTCTGCTGAAATCACTTTACTCTTTTTCAGCTTTCAGCTTAGGAATGTCCTCATTACCCAAATGTGACAGTGTTATTTTCACGTCACACCTGGGGAAACTAAGGCAGAGGCAAAAAAAAAAAAAAAAAAAAAAATTACTTGACCTTCAGGGAGGAGGTGGCAAAGCTCTGCCAAAAGCAAGGAGAGAGTGATTCCTTGGACACGAGGCTGCTGCTGGCATCAGGGCTTTGTCCTGCCCCGATGAAGTCGAGGTTCCAATGCCTCCCCGTGGGCACAGGCTGCCTCTTCCAGGCAGGAATTCTCATGAGGAGCCTGCTTGTTTTCCCTGCTCCTCAGCCTGCATCCCCCCCTCCCTCCTTTGCCGGGACTGGGATGAATGGGAAGAGAGAGGCTCTGAGTGGACTCTGTTCTCCAACCCCAGTCGCTGCTGAATTTCAAATAACTCCCCAAACAAAACCCACACAAGCAGCCCCTTGTGCTCCTCTATCTCCTCTCTCTTTGGCCTTTAGTCCCCAGGCTTGGCAGCACTGCTGCTCTTCTGTGGCTGTCACATGCGAGGCAGGGAGGATGGGCGGCTTTGTCGCCCTTCTCTTTGCTCAGGGGTCTGAAACAACAGAGCCCTTTGCCTTGTTTGCTTTGCTGGGCCACGAGAGAGCAGGGCCAGAGGAAGGAGGAGGTTGGTGTGACCCCCTGGCAGGGTTTTTGGTCAGCAGCAAGGTGGAGGTTTGTATGTTCAGAGGAACGACTGCCACTGCCCATCCTTGTCCCCTGGCTCCCTTGTGCTGGTGGGGACAGCTCTCCTCCTTGTAGGGGGCAGTGGGTGCTTGGGGAGAGGAAAAGGTGCTGTCCCATGCCTGAGGACAGGGAATTACTCCTGTCCCAGAAAGATTTGCCAGCTGGCAGGGCTGTGACAGCTGCAGAGATCACAGCTCAGCTTTTGTCTTCAATGCAGGTAGCAGTGAAAGGGGACAGAGGAACAAATCCAGCTGGGAGCTGTGGTTTGTCCACGGTGCTGATATCCTGAGATAGGTGGGGTAGATGCCATTCTCCTGGCAGGGGTGAGAGTATGGTGGAGTGGGAAGGAGAAAAACACAGCTCCTCTGATCACCTTTGCTCCCCAAAGCTGCTGGGGCCTGGCAATCATGGCAAGAGGGTCAGGTCAATCCATGTGATCTGAGCAGGAGGTTTTTTAGGGTTCTCGAGATGCTGAAACTCATTTTCCTCATTATCCAAGTTGAACTCCTTCACCCTGCAGGGAGAGAATCTCTCTAGACAGCATGGAGGGGCCAGACATTGCAGATTAGGGCATCTCCTTCTGACCTCTCAGCTTTCAGCAAGGCAAGCCTGATAGACTGGGACAGTGTAACATTTTCTGCCAAAAAAAAAAAAAAAAGGAGGGGGGGTTATTTAGCACTATTCCTTTATCTCTTGTGTTTTAGACCAGAAAAGGCCTCTGTGCAAAGCTCACTCAAGATGCACTGTGAGTATTTGGCAGCATATTGTGGTGTTGTTTGCTCTGCTGTGCTCAGGCACAGGTCTCCTTTCAGCCCAGCTTTCCCTGGATGAGAGGGGCAGCTCATCCTGCCAGCCCTCTTGGAGTGGGCTGACTTTAAACAGCAGGACATGACCCCTTGCTTGTGATAGGGGATATTAACTCCTGACCTAAATAGGGAAAAAGAGCCTGAAGTTTATGGAAAGCCTGTTCCACTGGTCCGAGGAAAAGCCAGATGGCTTCTGCCTGGGATCTATGGAGCAGAAAGGGAAGATCATTAATAGCCATGGATTGTCCATGAGGAGGGGGTTAAGGGATGCTTGATGCCTTTGCAAACTCATGGGGTGGATCAGGAGGTTCTGTCTTGTGGATAAATACAAGTTTTCCTTCTGCACAGCTCATCACTTCTGCTTTTTTTAAAGGGAAAAATGACACCCAAGCCCTTGTGGTGAGCCTTTCACCACTGCTGAAAGGCTCCTGGGGAAAAGACACAAGCCAGGTATAACTGGGGGGGTTGTGCTGAACTTTGGCTTAATTATCACAGGAATTCTCAGATGAGAGTCAATGGCCTTGCTCTGCCTGAGGACAAACTGTATGAACATAAATGTCTATTCTGTCATTATATATATATATTCTTAAAAAACAAAAAAAAAAATTCAGGATGTTTTATGAGGAATTACCTAGGTTTAATACCATGCCAGTGTTTCTCTCAAGCTGCAGGAATAATCCCAAGAAATTCCTTGAGAAAAGTGCTTAATGGTAGTTGATTTTAGCATCTGTTGCTCTGCATCCAACACTGATTTCCTGTGCTGAGCCTCTGCTTCTGTGTGATGCTCCACTGCTTTTGCAAGGATTTGGCTTTTTCCAATTCTACTCAATACTCTGATTTTGACAGGGAGCTCCTATTAATAAATCTTGTATATATCCCTAAATATGGTCTCTATAGCTAACTATATATATATATGGAATAGGGAACACCTCCAACTGGGAGTGGTGTGGAAGGAGTCTTTTACTGCTAGGCAACCACTTGGAATCCAAGGCTGCAAATTGTTACTCAGGCTGTGACAGCTCCTTAACCCCTGAGCTCTTCTGCTGCTGAAACTGGGAAACAAGAGGCATTTTGAAATGAAAGTGAATTTGTTTCAGAGAGAAAATTCAAATCCTTTCAATGTGTGTGTTTTCTAAATTGATTGAGAAAAGGGAGCTGATAAGAGTAGTTGTAACAATTAATAATATACACAATTTAATAGTATTAACAATATATTTTAATTGCTGTTAATGTTAATAAAAACAAACCCCACTTAGTTTAATCTCCTTCCTTCCTTCCTTCCTTCCTTCCTTCCTTCCTTCCTTCCTTCCTTCCTTCCTCCCTCCCTCCCTCCCTCCCTCCCTCCCTTCTTTTCCCTAAATCCATTACTAAAATACTTTTAAATTTTTGTGAACCCTCTTTTCATTCAGAACACGTTATATCAGAACTAATTTTTAGCCAGAGATTTTTGCCAAACTCTCTTTGCCTGTCATATATTAATGATCCCTTCAACTGAATTCTATACCAAATTATATTTGATAAAATATAGATTGTGAATCACGATCATTTCACTCATAAAGTGGTTTAAGCAAGTCCACATATAACAAGTACAGGAAGTTTTCCAAGATTTTTAAAAAATGAGATAAGTTAGTTATATAATAACACTTCCAGATACAGATTTTGGGATTTTTAATGTCTTATTTCAGATTGGGGTGTGCACATGTTTCTCCACCTATTTCAATATGCATACATTTAATTCTGTTCCTTTTGTGAGTAGGTGATCAGAACAAAGAGTGCTGAAAAGTTGATAATAAATAAATTTTTTCACAATGTCCCAGGGCCTGGAGAAGCTCTCTATGAAGAAGGAAAATAAGAGGCAGTAAATTACTCTTACAGCTTCTGTTGCCTGCTCCTCCTTCTCCCTCCAACCCAGGTCCACCAGATTTATGAAATCTGGACATTCTTCATCTGTAGAAGGAGTTTGCTAAGAAAAAAATAAAAGATGGTGGCAAGAGGAGAATGTCTCAGATAACAGGGAATTGGAAGATTTACAAAACATGTTAAAGGTTGCATGAGAATCAAATTCTGAAAATGGGATACTAAAAGAAAAATACTGATTTTTTTAAATATTGAAATAAAGGATGCAGACCTGCTGAATTGCAACAGCATTTGCAGATTACTGCACTTTTGATCTTTTCCTTGGAAAAAGATTTTCACCTGGAAAAAGCAATTCTCTTTCCCTATAGTGGCTTTTCTATTACCTAAATCACAAAGGTTAAAAACCTGCTGCTTTCAGCTTAAGCAGCCTTAGTGCCATCCCAAACAGCCTGAATGTGTGAGGATTAAAAGCTCTGCTGAAAGGTTACTTACATTGCTAATTACTATTTGTCATTAATGGCCAATCAAAATGTGAAGAATGACTTTGTGTCTTTTCCTCCCATGACCTGTGTGAGTGAGTCCCACTGGCTCCTTACTCCCATGAAAGATTTTCCTTCTATCCATCTTAAGTAACTGCCCTGCTAATTTTTCTGGAGTATCAGCCAGGAAGGTTGAAGCTCTGTGGGTTTCTTTTCTTCTTAGTTGTGCATTTGTGACACTTAGAATTTGTCTGCTGGGTTGAAAATAAATAACATTAAAAGTAAATAATTAAAAACTTTGATAGATTTTGGTCCACTTTGATGGTAAGGAAGCATCTCTTCCCTGCTCCTCTAAATAAAGGTTTCCACTCTCCATATAAACAAAATCACAAGATTTACACATAAAACATCTGTGGTCAAGGAAAAAAAGCCCAAATGGAGATTTATTACCTCATCTTTCATCAGAGGATAATGTGCTCCTGATCCAAGACTTCCAACTCCCACACTTGCTAAAGGTGTTTTGTAGCATCAAAGCTGAGCCAGGGAACCCAAAAACCAAATTTTGATGCACTAAAACTTTCCAAGGCAAGACTTTCCATGAACCCAAGCTGCCTGGAAGGGTAACTCAAGGTCGACTCTAATTTAATCTCTTTGTCTTTCTTTATGAAGAGTGTTGGTGTCTGGCTGAAAGCCTGATGAGAAAAGGTGACTGGGGAATTTATAACAACTTATTATTGTCCATTTGCACTTCTGCTTTCACCTACCAAGGTGGCCAAAAAGAGCTAAAAGCCACAGCTGCAGTCCCAATATCCCTGAGTTGCTGTTAATGTTGGTTTAAGTGTCCAGGTAATTCTGGAGGAGAAGTATAGACCAGGTTTTGCCCTGCTGGTATGTGGAAGTGGACTAATAAACCTCTCCAGGGAGTCTCTAACTCCATGGAGAATTACAGGATCAATTTAGGTTGGGAAAAAACCTCTTGAGATCATTGAGTCCAACCCATGGCCCAAACCAACCACATCAACCAGACCATGGCACTGAGAGCCACATCCAGGCTTTCCCTGAACACTCCAGGGATGGTGACTCCCTCACCTCCCTGGGCAGCCCCTTCCAAAGGACAGTGATTAAAAACTGATTGTCTCTTGCCCAGGTTTGGCTGGATGTGGCTCTCCCTAAGCTAAACACACCCCAGTAAAGCACTGGCAAAGGTTTGGTCACAAATCCTTCCCAAAACTCATCCTAAGCCTGTGGATGCCTTGAAAACCCTCCAGCCAAAATAAATACAGCCACCAAGGACTTTCCCAATACAGAAACCATGAAGTTTGTGTCACTGACTTTGTCTAACAGCAGGCACTCCTCAATCTACCTTTTTTTCTTGAGGATATCCCACATCTCCTCATTCTCTCTGCAGAGGGGTGGGCCCATTTTATGCTGATTTATGTCTTGAACTCTGAAAGCAGCTCCAAATCTCTTGTGCCACAGTATGGGAATGGAAAAACCAGAAACTTTCACAGACACTGGAAGAGTTTGATCTGCAGCCTTAGAAAGAGGTTGGATTGATGTAAAAATACAATACACAGACATTAGGCAGAAAAATCATAAACTTATGCTTCTATAGCTGCAAGTAAGAATATTAAGTGGAAAACTGTATTGATAAGATGGTGAAGGGTTTATAATGTAGGAGTGTGGTTGTATGGAGTAACAGAGTTTAGAAGTTATAATAGAAGCATATGTGTACAAGTGAGACAGAAGTCCATTAGACAAAAGTATCCACAGTGCAGCAGAAGTAAGTAAAAGTAATAGGTGGAAAAACCAAAATAAACCCTGTGACAACTGTCTATTAAATTAGAAGGTTATATATTACCTCAAAACAAAGAAACTTGTGACTACTCCTAAACTATGGCCAACAGCTTACTCCTTTAGAATCTCACAGCCTCCTAAACTGATGTTTATCTAAACAATAAATTGTTCTTAGCCCAAAAACAGTCCCACCCCTTTGTTCCTGGCGACAACAATGATACCACAGCATTTTCTGTGCTTTTGAAGGGTGCTGAGAATCCTCCAAAACCTTAAAACCAGTATTTTTGGTATTGAATACTTGCAACAAAGAGATGTCCTGGGTGAAGAGTGGAAAAAGATGCCAGACTGGACAGAGAACAATAGGTGACACAAACAAGAGTTTTGCTAGTTCCCTTTTCACCACAACTTTCTCAAGGTCTGAGCCCCTCCTGTAAATTCCAAACAGGGATTGAGGGGAAGAGATTTTTTAGGTGCCAGTGGTGTCAAGGGGAACAGACCTTCTTGAAGGTTGGCAGAACACTGACATTTGATCAGCTGCAGTAATGGAAAATTACAGATCTTGACCTGCTCGGGCACATCAGAGGACGTAACCATCCCAGGGGAGCTGTGACTGCACCTGCCTCCAAAGGGCAAGGAGAGGACAAACATCACAGAGGGCTGGAATTCCTGATGCTGCCAGGACAGACAGTGCCCTGTGGTCCTTGGCTGGGGGTCACTGGGATGCCCTGCACTCAAGTCAGGAGACTTTGTCCCTCCTGAGATAAATTCCCTCCTGTGAAGACTTTTTGTTGTGGCCCTTCCTGCCCAACGTGTGAATGATAAATGTTATTTAAGTCCTTTTTATTAATTTCTTTAATAAGGATTCTTTAATCCCCTTCAGTTGTTTTATCATAAATTGGATGTTGACCTGCCTTAGGTTACATTTCATGCTCAGTTTGGGGAACCCAAACTGTCTCTCCTTTTTCTAATACCACTAGGTAGGGCTGTTCCAATGCTTTGTAGAGAGAAAGACTTCCTTGTTATGTTTAGGAATGTCTCATTCCTGGAAAACCATCACGAAAAACCTCTCAGTGTAGCATCTCTATCACTGATAACGTTTATTTTTGCCTCTGAAATCACACCACATATCCCCAGGTTGATACAACTTTAGATTTATGCAATTACTGCGTGTGGCCATCGATTTAAATGACCCTCTGGCCTGTTCCTTCTCACCCTTGCTCTGATCTGGGCTTTTCCCTGTGATTCCCCTCATCAGTGGCCTTTCCTGAGGGTGAAAACAAAAGATCTGTGATAACAATGCCAGGAAGAAAGAAACCAGCTGCTCTTTTCCTCCTAAGCCTCCTCCTCATGGCTGAGCTGAAGGAACAATCAGTGGATTGCCTTCAGTTTGAGGAGGCTGAAACAGGACATCAGTGGGATTAGAAGGGTTTATGGGTATTGGGATAATTGGTGGTGCTAATTCCCTTTACTGCAGAGGGAAATACACTTTTGACTGAAGGAGAAGTACCTGGGTGCTGCTCAGGAGGAGTAAAATGAATCAGGAGCCAGAGGAGGAATATAAAAGGATCCCAGTGCAACAAGATCTGTAGATTTGGTGAAAAAATTATCCTAGAAAATGCAATGCATAAAGTTTGGTGGAAAGCAGCAACCCAAGGTGGAGGAGAAGGGAAAGAGGGGCAAGGACTGGAAGCTCCATTTGTAACTTGAATTGGGCAGGGAAAGAGGAGTTAACATTGCCTTTTCTTGTTACTTGAGGAAAGAACAACAAATCTCTGCCCTACCATGTCTGTGAGGAAGCTGTGATATCTGAATAGATTATCTGATATCCCACGTGCACCTTGATCTCAGCCAAAGCCTGAGAACAGGACACACAAGCACCTGCTCACCTCCATAGTGGAGCACCAGAGACACCAAAACACGAACAAAGTTCCCACAGGAACCCTGAAAAAACAGGTTTCCTTAGAAGGAAACCCCTACAAGCTGCTGAGCCCCAAAGCACCACATTAAAGCAGCAAGAGGAAGGTTCCTGTGGTGCATGGAGCAAACTCTTAGTGGATCCTCCATAGCTGCATAATGTCAAGGCCATGAATTTTAACTTTTGAATTTATTTTCCCTTTTAGTACTAAGGAAAGTAGAAAATTCCTTGGCAAGTTTTTTTCACTTGATCCCAAAAACACCCCTATGAGCTCCTCATATTTCCTGCCTGGAGACTTCAGCAAGAAGTTGGTTAAATCCTGCAGAGGAATGAAAAATTGTCTCAAACAAGAGCCACAAATGCTGAAACTTTGTGAGCATAACTTCCCTGCTCCCATCTTCAGGCAAGTGAGAAGGGAAAGTGTATGATTAACTTATGAAGTGCTCGCAGAGGCAACATCATTAGTTCCAACAGGCCCTTGTGAAAATGGGAACTGCCAGAACATGAATTTTTAACGTCTGGGCTGCATTAAGATCTTGAACGTGACAGAGACTAAACTTGGAGCCTGAACTCAGAGAGCACTGCTGCTATTTGTGGCAGAAGCCAAGAGATGGGTTTAGAGGGAAAGGACTGGAGTATTTTTTTCAGGGGCTCTTGTGGCTGGGGAAGTTCCAGTCAGTCCAAATTAGATTAGTTTCTAGGTGTCAGCCTGGGGTCTCCACCAAGAAAATTCTATTTCTGCCTTTAAACTCTTCCTTTCCATCCATCACTGCACTCACCTTCACTCCTGGAGGTCTGTCCTCACCCATTCTCTCTTCCTTCTCCCAGGCCACCTCTTCCCAAGATTTCTGATCCCTTCTCTGCACTACTTTGCTCACCACTCCCTCCCTGCCACCCCCAGGAAGAAAACTCCTCTGATCTGAAACCAGGAGCTGGCACTGGAGGAAAACAGCACCGAGCAACCCAAGGGATGTGGGAGATGGCCAGCTAGAGGCTGCCATGGCAACAGCTGGATCTCCTTCATCCCTCTCACCCTGCTTCCCTGCTGATTACATTAAAACAACAGAAAAAATAACAGTTGCTGGGAATCAAAGAACCCTCTTCCTCCACAAAATCACCTGGCCTGTTTCCATGTTTCCCAGTGCAAATCCCTGGCATCCTTGTTGCTGGTACAACAGTCTTGTGACTCTTGCTTGTACGTGGTAAGGAAAAAAGGGTTTGGTTTGCTTGCCCTTGGTGGAAGACCTTTCCCTGCACTTCTCCTGTGGTCTTTGAGCTCAGTGACAGAGCTGTGGTCAGAAAATAACTTTGGAGGTGACTATGACTTTTTGGGGTCTGTTGCTGTTGTTCCATGAGAAGATTCCCCTGGGAGGATTTGGGGTTTGGACCCAGAAGAGGTTTTGGTGGTGCTGCTTCCCCTGTGACAGCTCAGAGGAGAAGCAAGTCCAGCTCTTTGTCACAGGTCATTGCATTAATTCTCAGCACCCTACCTGTGCCCACAGACATGTCCAAGTCTACCTGGCATGACCCAGCACAGGTGAGATGTTGGCTGACTGTGGGACTCAGACACAGGAGGAATTTGATTGTTGTGCATTATTTAGGGGGTGGGCCTTCATTTCTCCTTTTTTGGGGATTTTTTTGTGAAAGAGATGACAGATGTGCTTTTTCCTCCTTCCCTCCTTTTGGCTCTTTGCATTGGGAAACACCAAAATTGCACAGAACGTGGGGTGGAGAAGAAATTCCCCTGAATGAACAGGAAATTCACTGCAGTTGCAAATTGATATTTAATGTTGCAACACAGAAGAGTGGCTGTCTTGGTATGTTTGTGCTGCCATATCACAAACCCTTTTATTCCCAGCATTCCCTGCCTGACACTTTTCTTTCAGTGCTGGAAAGTGCTTCCAGGGCCTGTTCACTGCCAAAACCAGCGAGCTGGATGCCCCTTGGGGTCTCCAGTCCCAAGGTGAACCCCTGCAAAGACCCAGGTGGGCTGGCATCCCACCTCTGACAGTGGCCACAATTGGTCCCTTTGTGGACAGACAGCACATCCCACCCCAATCTCCAAAAGTTCTACGCTGAACTTAAGTCCTGAAGGATGGATATCCCTTCCCTGAGCCCATCAGCAGTGAGAGCAAACAAATTTTTTCATTCCCTCCTATGTCTCCAAGCACACTCCACACTTAAAATATCCCCAGGGACTTTCCTTCAGGCTGGAGGCCTTGAGTTGTCAGAGTAGGTTAGGTTTGGGAAGACTTGAAGCTTGATTTCTGAATGAAGCAGCATCTGAGGGATAACTCAGCAGCTGCAGCAGCAGAATGGCTCTGTCCTAGTCAATGAACCTCCAGCCATGGATATCATCTGGGAATTTAACCACGGACAGCCAGGCTTGTGATGCAGTCAAAAAAAGTCCTCCTAGTACCAAGATGCCCTGGTTCTCCTTGAATCCCATCCTGAACAAAGTTTTCAAGTGAATTCTGCAGAGCTGTTTGGTGCTTTAATTGCTAATAGAGCTGATCCTTTCTTGGGGAGAGAGAGGTTTGGCGCTCGCTGGTGTTCATTTAGGGAAGCAAGAAGTGGTAGGCACACACAGAGGAGGATGCAGTGAATGTGGGGCAAGGAAGCTGAATTCCAGCTCTATCTTGAGGGTATCAGACTGCTGAGCTCTGATATCCTCACTTAGCTTCACGCTGTTTGTTTTTCTCTCCCCCCCCCCCCCCCCGCCTTCTCCTCAACAATTAACTTTGCAATTAGACTTAATTATATTCAGTAGCTATTGAATGTGTCCTCTGCCCCAGTTGCTGCCGGTGGGGAGAGGCAGCAGCAGGGGTGAAAGCTGCACAGTCAGCTCAGCAGACTGCTCAGCAGTGATTCACACATCCTCTGCATAGCCGAGAACAGGGAGCTCTCCTAAAGACACGGTCCTGTGACTTCCTCACCCTCCTTCCCCCACAGAATTTCACCTTTTTTATCTCATCCGAAGTGTCAAGCCACTGCTTTTAAATGTCAGGGAAACCTGGAAGGGTCCCTTGAGGGGTGTTTCTTTTTTTCCCACCGTAGGGGGCAAGTCTCAGGACAGTGTTATGCAACCAGGAGGGTGCTTTTGAAATGCATCATAAAGCCAAGGCAGAGTTTTTGTTGGTGGAACACCCTGTCCGTCCTCTCTCGGTCTCTAGGGCACACAGAGATCACCCTGGAGCTGGCAGGCCTCAAAGCCAAGTTTTGAAAAAGCTCTTTCAGTGCCAAATATCTCATGGTGTTATTTGACTTTAAAGTGTCCAGAAATCCAGCACCCAGTAACACCCTTGGGTATCAGAGATGGAACTGGGGGTGATGAGGATGGGAGGCTGAGCATGAACCAGCCAAAAATAGCCCAAATAGCCAAATGTATCCTGGGCTGTTCCCACAGTGTGGGCAGCAGCTGAGGGGGGAATTCTTTCCTTCTGCTCTGCTCAGGTGAGGCCCCACCTGCAGAGCTGCCTCAGCCCTGGATCCCAGCACAGGAAGGACCTGGAGCTGCTGGAGATAGTCTAGAGGAGGCACCAGGATGATCAGAGGGATGGAGCAGCTCTGCTGTGAGGAAAGGCTGAGAGGACTGGGATTGTTCAGCCTGGAGAAGAGAAGGTGTGGGGTGACCTAATTGTGACCTTCTGGACCTGAATGGAGCTGACAGGAAAGATGCAGAGAGGCCATTGACAGGGGCTTTTAGTCACAGGACAAGAGGGAATGGCTTCAAAAGAGAGTGGGTTTAGACTGGATATTAGGAAGAAAATTTTGACTGTGAGGGTGGTGAGGCCCTGGCACAGGTTTCCCAGAGAATCTGTGGCTGCTCCATCCCTGGAAGTGTCCAAAGCCAGATTGGATGGAGATTGGAGCAACCTGGGACAGTGGGAGATGTCCACTCCTCAGACAGAGGAGGTGTTCCAACCTCCTCCCATGGCAGGAGGTTGGAAAAAGATGATTTCAAAGGAACCTTCCAGCCCAAACAGTTCTTTGATTCTCTGATTCTGTGATCACTGTTACCATTGCCCTTCCCCTGCTCTGGGAAAATGATAATTAGCAAAGAGTGTGCACAGTGAGCTTTTCTACAACATAGAGCTTCATGCCATGCATCAGTAGCTGAGGTAACAGCTCCTTCATCAGTCTCTTAACAAGTTATCTATTAATTAATTAATTCATATGATTGTTAGATTACTCTCATTCCCTTTTGGGAGGTATGTAGCAGTTTTTCTTCAGGGAGGATGGGGTGAGAAGTAATATTTCCAACCTGAGGATGCAAAGTGGGGATTGCTTCACATCTTGGAAAGAAACATTCCAGTTCAGAGCAGCTCTGTGTGGAAGCTGCTGCAGAGGGCCAGTGGTTTGTAAAATCTGGGTACAGAAAACCTCTGAAATAGATGTTCTAGGTCTCGGTGAAAATTGGATTTTGTTGATAGGAAGTTTTTATTGCTGGAGGACTATCTGGTGAATTAAATATCAGTAATTCTTGGTCTTAGATCCCCACAAATCCCCAAAATTTGGGTGTTGGAACTAAATGACATTTAAAGGTTCCTACAGAATCCTAGAAGGGTTTGTGTAGGAAGGGACCTTGAAGCTCATCCTGTTCCAGCCCCCTGCCATGGACCTGGACACCTTCCACCACCCCAGGTTGCTCCAAGCCCCATCCAACTTGGCCTTGGACACTTCCAGGGCTGATAATAATTCTAAGATAATGATTGCCATTGAATAGGAGGAAGGAGCTTTGCTATGCACATCAATCTGCTTCAGATCAAGTTTGCAATCTTGCTTTGCTTTCCTTATAACCCCCTGGTTTTACAGGAAGGTGAAGTTATTTCTCTGATTTTCTGGTTCAGAGCCTTCATTCCTGGAGGGCTGATCATTTTATAGCCAAAAGACAAGTAGAACTCCCTGCAGTAAGGTAGAGACCTCCTCTTCTCCCAGGAAATTTTCTCCTAAGGACAAGGATGGGAGGTGGAACAACTTGAAGCTGAAGCAGCAGCCCTTAAGTGCCTGGTCTGTGAATAGAGAACTTCATTATCTTGGGCTGCCAATGTAAATTAATTTTTAATGCATAATACCTCCCTCATCTCTTTTTCTAGCTGGAACTTAACTAAACAATGCATCTCTCAAGACAAAAAGAGAGAAATCCCAGCCTTTGGGTCAATTTGCTGGGAGTAGAGACATCAGTCAGACGCAGAACGTTGACCAAGCGCTTCCTCAGGTGCTTCACTGGGGGAACCTTGGGGGAAAGCTGAATCCCTCCATCTGCTCGGTGAGAAATCGTGCTGAGAAAGCTGAGGAGCCTGGCTCTTCCCAAAGAAACAGCCCCTCCTTGCTTCCAATTAGGCATTCCATATCCTGCTTTGTCAGAGAGATACGGGATTGATGAAGAACACAGAAATTCACAGCCTGTTGCTCCCTGCTCATCCCCTACTGAGAATGAAAACTTCATTCTTGCTGAAAACTTTTTCTCCTTTATTTTTTCTTTTTCTGAATCTTATTTATTTATTTATTCCCATGCTTAGCAATTAAAACACTGTGTCTGGCAAAAAAAAAAAAAACAAAAAAAAAAAGAGAGAAATACCCAAAACGTAACCACCGCACATTACCAGAGGAAGAGAAAGGCTGCAATTGCCATAAATAACACAGTGGGTCATGAATAATTCAAACCAGAATATGGTTGTTATTGCAAGGAGTTATCACAGCTAATTATAGTCCATTGCCATCGTTCCCTCCAAAGCTCTGGCATTGATCACTGCAGGACATGCCAAATATTTCACTAAAACAAAATATTGTGCTCGATGCTTCCCTGTTGATCAGCAGGTCTTTCACTAAGAGAGTTTGTTGTTCTTCAGTGGCTTTTGCCCTTGGATCATGGTTGGAAAGAAATTAAGTAGACCTTTCACTTAACCAAATCATTCATCTCTATCAGTCAATTGGTCCCTGCAGACCCTTCCCAATGTTGTTCCAACTCCCTGGGCACAGGAAGAGCTCAGGCTTCCACCATTCTGAGAAAACAAAGAATAAATTTCTATAATTTTTCTCTTTTTTTTTTTTTAATTCTAATTTTTTAAAATATTTTGATTACTTTTTAAAAAAATCTATCTCTATTCTCTTTAGAAAAGACTTGCATCCTGCAATGGGATGAGGATTTATGCACATTGTAAAACAATATCTGTAAGGACATGTGGCTTCCCAGTTGGGTTTCTTTTGAGATATCCCAGTGATCTGCAAAATTTCTGGGTTTGTACAAGACTTAACTGGTTTTAGACTATTGGCAAACAGCAGATGTTGACTAGACATGAGCTTGGAACTGGAGATGTTTAAGGATTGTGCTCCAGAAAATCAGAATATGCCACAGAGCTGCCTGTAAAAGAGATTTTAATGAGAATATTAATCATGAAATGCAACAAAGGAAGTACAATAATGTAATAGAAATAGTTCAGGAGAGAAATGCAAAGGCAGTATCATTTCTATAAAATTGACAGACAGGGAGGAAAATTACTGATATCTTTAGAAGTCTGAAGACTAAGGAAGGATAACAGATGGCCAGCCTGGTAGGAGGAAATCTTTCCCAAGCTTCAGATATTAAGTTGCAAGGAAATGAGGGTCTTATTTTACCTGCAAGTGGGAACTTTAGCATGAGCAGGAGTCCAGTGCTAGCAAAACACTGCTCCAGGGAAGAAATCACCCGTTGTCCAGCCTCTGACACAAGATTTACAGTCTGTTGTATCACTGCAAATAGTTGTTGTCCTTGGTCAGACTAAATCTAACTTCCAGCCCATTCTGAAATATGAATCAATCTGATATTGCTGTGTGGTGGAGGTGGTAGGTTTTTTTTCCCTTCCACACTCACCCATATCTTTAATACCTATTCCCCTGCCATCTCTTTTTTGGCCTAACTTTGGCCAAAGGCCTGAATCTGTAAGGCACAAAATTTACATTCCTAAAATCTGCTGACATGTCTTTAAAAAATCTGGTGTAATTATTGTTATAATTACTAATTCCATACAACAATTCTGTGGATGCATTTCCTACAAGATCTTAAGGTAAAGTGAAGAGCTTTCACATGCCTGCACAGCACATGCTATGAGTTTAGTCCATCATTTTGACTCTTAGATTCCCCTGTGAGGTCTAACAAGGGCCAGAGAGTTTTGGGGTCCTGTTCCAAACTCCTCAGAGCTAAAGAAAAGCCCTTGGTGTACCCACACTGCTCCTCAGAGCTGGCACTGGACCATGAATGTGGTGTGCTCCACTTTTCACCTTCTTCCACCCTTTTGGGCACTCATTTGGGTGCTGGAAGGAGACCTCCAGGTGATTTCCTGTTGTTCCTGCTGCATGTGGGGCACAGAGGTACCTGAAATTGCCTAAATTGGTTGAGCTTCCAAGGAGACAGGCAGGGAAGTGCATTCTTGAAGGCAAGCAGGAGCCATCCTTATCTGCAGGAACAGAAGCAGCCTCTTTCCTTCCCCGACAACTCATTGAGCCCTTGCTTGCATTATCTGGGAGGTGGGGGGTGTATGAGATAAATGAATCCCATTAGATTCCTTCCAGATTTTAAGTCCAATTATTTCACACCAAGAACTCTGTTTATTTCATAGTTATGTGCCTGGTTTTGGAATAAAAAGGAAATAACCTCCAAAATGTTTTGTAGAGAAGATAATCAGAGCCATGCCTGGCTTTTTTTTTTTTTTTTTTTTTTTTTTTTTTTTTTGTAGAGAGGAATCTCTGTATTGCAGGGAGAAGGAGAAAACTGTGCATGCATTTTGCATGAACAGGTTATTTGAGAGCACGACAGCTATAATGAGAGAGAGATCATCTTGCTCGTGGCTGTACAGAGTGGAGGTCAGACAGCTCTGAATTAGCAGAGTCATTAATATTCTACTAAAACATAAAGCTGGAAGGGACCTTCTAGGTCATCAAGCCAACCATGTCATATAATCCCATTTGAGAAGAGCGGGTGACATTGGAGGCTGAGTAGTGGAGAAAATGTTTGTGGAGACAAAAAGTGCCAGTCACTGACTGAGTGAGGGGTTAACATGGAATAAGGATGAGGGATTTGTTAAGGGGCTTGAGGGAATTACAAACCTGAGTGAGATATCTTGGAAATTGCCAGTATTTTTACAGTGACTTCTGCATTCTTTGCTGGCTTTGGGGAGGAGAAGCCGGACTCTCCATTAAGTATCTTCTGCTATCAAACTTCACAACATAAAGACATCCTGTGTGGATCAGTGCAAGATTCCAGGAACAGAGAAAAGGGAGGTCCCAGTTCTTCCTGGAGCTGCTCAGCACTGCAGAGATCCCCCTCTTTGGGGCTGTCTTTGACTTGTGAAGGACACGTAACTGTGACTGTCCCTCAAGCATGGATGCAGGAGACAATGCCATGGAGCAGGGAATGGAGGTGGCAGCTTTTATTCCTGGCAATCCCACTTGATTCACCTCTCAGCTTTGCCTGAGTAGAATTTCAATTCCCCTCTCCCTTTGTTCTCATCCATGGAATGTGCTAAGGTAATTACATTTTTGTGTCTCACAGGGATGTTGTGAGGTTTCTCTAATATTTATAGAGTGTTTGAAGAAGATCTTATGAAGGTGGAGTGCAAGTACCAGGAGCTCCTAACAGTCTTGACGAAATCCTTCCTTGGAGCAACGTAGACAAATTCAAATTGGAACCACAGCAAACATTTTTAACAGCAAAAATTAATTAACTGCTACAGCAGCTTCCCAAGGGAAGTGGTAGATTTTCCATTGCTCAAAATGTGTAAGTCTGAGCAGCCTGTGGTTTTGAGAGACAGGTCCTAGCTCAGCTTTAAATTCTTTTAGCTCCATGCAGGAACCACTGGATGATGCCAACAATAGATGTGGTGGTCCTGTGGACTTACAAATGTTTTATCACTGTTTTTATTTGCCTTCATTCTTTTTCCCTCATTCTACCTGCTGTTATACCAACAGTGCACAATCCTGTTTCTATTTATACATAGACCTCAGACATGAAATAGAGAAGTGTTTTGGGAAACCAGGCTCCTTCACATGTTTATGAAGTTGGAAAGAACACTTCAAAACTGGTTTGATTCCCCCTTCTACTTCTGCCTCCCTGTGATATCTGTGTGGGATTTTGTACAGATTTCTATCCCAGGGTCACCACTTTGTGACCAGTGGGCTAGATCTAGAAAATATGGTTTGGCCATGGATAGCATCCAAGGATCAACAGTTCCAGGTGTTTGGGCATTTGTCTGTGATGTTCTTAAGCAGGAAGTCAATGGACCTGGTGACAAGAATGTCTTGGTCCCATAAATCACACTTGACACCACTGCATACACATGACATTGCCAAAATCCACATGGGATTCTCTCTTCATCTCAGTTTAAGAGTTTAGACTGCCTTGAGGTGCCTCAAAACCAAATAATATTGATATAATAATTTTTTTTTTCCTAAAGAATCAAAATGGTCCTCGAAGATTATATGTGATTTGCTGCTTAAGTCAAATTTGCAAAGAGAAGTTGCACCTGCAAAATCCTGCTTTCAAGAGAGGCATCCAAATAATCAGCTGGTGGTCAGTGCCTTCCAGTGGGATGGGTGAAGTTTTAGGGGAGGAAAGAAGGCATTGTGGAAACAACAGATAAGTTACCCTTATAAATATTTTAAAGATGGTTACAAATGAACTATGATGAAACAGAGTTCAGAGGTGACCTTTGTGCCAGAAAGTGAGGAAAGAAATGCAGTTCATCAAAAAGATCACGTCTGAAAAATTAATTTGACAGTGCTGATGGAGTGACTGCTCTTGTAAATACAATTTTGTCGATTTTCAAAGAACCATTTGGTTTCCAGACACACAATTCAACCCTGCGCCAACTGGCAGCTTTGGTGTTTAAAAATGGATTGTGTCGAGACAAGGTAATACCCAGAGGCAAATGTGCTGTTATGAAAGAGCTGTACAGGTTTATATTGGAGTCAAAAAAGGGTTTTGTGACTCTCAGGAGGCAGGAAAAGGGCAATCTCAGATCTCATCAACACCCTGAGAGTCTGCAGAAGTCAACTTCTGTCTTATGGCTGCATGGGCTGACTTTCAAAATGCATGAGCTTGGAGGATGGGATCTCACGTCCTTATTTCCATCATGTTCAGGCTGAATGGAGATTGGAGCAACCTGCTCTAGTGGAAGGTGTCCCTGCTCATGGCAGGGGGTTTGGAACTGGATGAGCTTTAAGGCCTTTTCCAACCCAAACCATTCTGTGATCCTACAATCTATATTATGGGGGTGCTCAAACAATTTTGCTGAATTTAACCTGGGATCATTTCTAGCTGAAGAGATTTCCTAACCAAACATGTGCCCAATAAAGGTGTTTTAAAGATGTTTTGTGCTCCTTGCTGCTGGGCAGCACAGAGAACAGAGGACCCCCGAGGCCTCACTCCACAAAACCATTTCAAAGCCAGGAGGGAACAGGATGATCTACCATCTGTGTGGAGAAAAGCAGGGAGCTGCACTCAGCAGTTTCTGAAAGTTCCCAACTCAGACTAGGCAGGAGAATTAGATCCAGTCCAATTTAACATTTTCCAATGACAGAGAAGCATCTGCCCCTTCTGTGATTCGTTATCACAGTTTAGAACACACACCACACACAAAGAGATTTTATTTCCATTATGAATTCTTTTTTGTGCTCCATATCATGAGCTAGTGCCAGGCTTTGTCCCAACACTGACAGGAATGGTGGGTGAAGGGCTTGGTTGGTCAATGTGCCAGCCAGGTTGATAGAGAAGCTGGATATAACTTGGTTCCTGGTAGCATCTGTTCAAATCTCACCTATCTTTGAGATCTTCCAGCATGGGTACTGGGATCATCCATGTTCTCTCTTTTCTTTTCTATTGGCTTTTCTATTAGAGCCAAAGTCATCTTCATCCCTTCTGTCCTTGGCCTAAAAAAAAAAAAAAAAAAAAAAAAAAAGGTTTCATTCTTTTTTGACACCTTTTTTTACCTCCATGAATGTCAGGGAAGAAAAAGGGGAAATACTTCATGCTTCACCTTTGTGACAGACAAAACACAGGGGTTGGCCAGCCTGTTCCATAGCTTGGGAGGCTGTGAAGAAAGACTTCAGAAAGATTTCTCGTTGTGATTTAGTCATTCACAATCCCATGATCTTTACCAGATTTTTCTGACAGGCTTTGTCCCCAGTTCCATCTCTTTAAATTTCCCATCCACTCACTTGTTTCCAGGTTTGTATATTTTGATGAACTCAAGGGTTTGGTGATCATTCTTTGTGACTCATGTGGACTGGCTGCCCTCAGCCTGCTTTCTGCAACTCCTTCTTCTGGAATTTTGCTCCTAAAGTTGGGAATATCATAATTTTCCGTGTAAGGCTCTTCCTGAGATGAGTCCCCAGAGTCCAGGACACATCATTCCACAGGGAATCATTGTGGCAGAGGACACCTGATCTCCATCCCTTCCAGCAAGGAGGAGTTGTGCAGGCTGCAGACTTGATGCTGGGAGATGGGAACCTTGTTAATTAAAATGTCAGTGACTCAAATCCTCTTAAGGTGAGAGAGAGCTGCATTTTTTTATTACCATTGCTGATGATGATACAGTTGGCTGGTACCTTGTAGAGGCAATAATGCATTTCACTTACCTTGACAAGGTCTGCCCACTGTTTCCTCTGTGCCTCATATATGATTTCAAGAGAATCATGAAATAATTCTGGAAATGGAGTAAAAAGGAGGGAAAAACTCAGAGTGTTTTTATTTTTTCCATCCTCTTAGACTAAAACAATTCATCAGGATAGGAGGATGTATTCTCAAGCTATGACAGGGGAGGTTTAGTTGGACATCAGGAAGAAATTCTTCCTGGAAGGGGTGGTCAGGCATTGGAAGGGGCTGCCCAGGGAGGTGGTAGAGTCACCAACCCTGGAAATGTTCAAGGGACAACTGGATGTGCCACTCAGTGCTCTGGGGTGGTTGAAAAGGCTGGG
Source organism: Peucedramus taeniatus (assembly GCA_013400575.1). Taxonomy (NCBI): domain Eukaryota; kingdom Metazoa; phylum Chordata; class Aves; order Passeriformes; family Fringillidae; genus Peucedramus; species Peucedramus taeniatus. The sequence goes on from WBNO01030456.1 coordinate 39,699, forward strand.
ATCAGTCAAATGCTGGACTCAATGATCTCAAAGGTCTTTTCCTAAGTAGTGATTCTGTGAATCTGTGATTATTCTCCAAATCTTGAACACATTTTTTTAAATTCATATCAAGCTCATAGGAGAGTAGGAGCAGCCTAGAGGGAAATGGATCTGGAGCCAAGCAGGGAGAGAGGTAAAGCTGGGAAAATAGAGGGTAACTGCTCCAGGATGGGTTCCAAAAGGGTGATAAGTGTCTTATGACTTGAATGTTCTGCTTAAAAACCTTAATTGGCTCCTGCACAATTGGAAGTATCAACTCCCCTGCCCTATTTCACCCTGTTAACTGTGATGGATGTTGTAAACCTGCCCTTCTCTTTATAGAGGATGGAGAAAAGGACTGTAAAAGGAAGGACATTTAAAGTGTAATGGAAGGGCTTAAAAGCTTCGGCTAAAACTCTCCCCTATTCCACCAGGTACTTAAACACACAGGGCCACACCCATGATTCATTTAGAGCAACAAGCTCCCTAAAATCGTTGAGCTGATGGGACTTGAGCCCTGCTTTGCCCCTGCTGTGCCAAAGACAAGCAATGAACAAAGCGATCCAGGCTTTTTTTAGGGCAGAACACGCTCAGACTTTCTCATTCCAACTTGGTGGCACAAGCAGGAGGTGACACTTCTTTCACAGCTGCTTAAGCACCTGCAGGAACTCTGTAGCAGCAAAGCAGAGCTTCCAGAGCTGCAGTGACTGCAAACTCAGCTCCAAGGTAATGGGCCTTTTCTGGGCTTGAGGTACAAAATATTTCTGTCAGGACAGCCTCGATGAGTCAGGCTCCAGTGACTCTGATTCCACCTGGGAGCAGTTCCCACAAAGGCCAGCCAAGTCATTAACACTCTATGGCTAATTGCCTGCTGTAAGAATGGCATGAAGCACCTTTGCTTTCAGACGAGCTCAGCTTGAGTCGTGCTGCTGGTTTTGGTGGATTTAGCTGGGATTTATCTGTCTCTTGGTGCTCTCATTCATGGCAATTCTGGTCACAGGATGAACCAGGAAACGCTCTGCTTAAAAACCTGGTTTTGCTATGGTGAGGAAGGTGTGGCATGAGTTGTGTGAAAAGTCCCCTGGCAGCCTTTGCACGTGTTTGCTGTCACAGATCCACACGTGCAAGGATCCCGTGAGCATCTTCTGGGGGATGACACTGCCATGGGCTGTGCCAAATTGTGACTCAGCAGGTTGTAGTAGCACATTTAGTTATTGTGAGAGGGGAGGAATCAACCTCCAGCTGCTGAGATGAGCCTGAGGAGCAGAGAAATGTGGGAAGCAAAAGGTCGAGCAGGAAAAGGACCCCAAGATTGTGTCAGGGAGCAAGAGGGAGTTTCCAGGAGTGAAAACAATTTCAGAATTATCTGAGAAAATTTCTGCACTGGCACAGCACAGAGCTGTAAGGAAACCTGGGTAAGTTCTTTCTATATCATGTCACACTTTGGAAGCATCTTAGACATGTGAGCGTGGCCTATCTAAGCAAAAATAGACTGATTAAATATTCCTGGACTTCAATTCCCTGCTAGGACTGTGTGCATGGATACATCAGGTGTTCAAGGCCAGGTTGGATGGGGCTTGGAGCAATTTGCTCTGGTGGAAGGTGTCCCTGACCATGGGACCCACACTGGGTGGTCTTGAAGATCCCTTCCAACCCAAACCTTTCTATGGCACTTTATGCTGAATTTTAGTGGGGTTGTTATTAACTCTGGTAATTAGGGGGAAAAGCATGCTGCTGATATTTAGGGTATTTGCCAGTGAAAAGCTCTGCAAAGTTGTGGTTTTGTAGCCCAAAGGGAGAAAAAGAGGTAGTCTTATCAAAATCCTAAAAATCTCTGGTTTTGTATAAATATTTGTTCATATTTTTTAAAAAACCTCCAGCATATATCAAATTATTGCAGTTTCTTAATCTCTCTTATTAACCTCTTCCATGTTAGACGTGCCCAGTGCATGGGACATTGATAGTTCCTGTTGAGTGGCCCACACTTGTGGAAACTGCTGCAGTGTGAATAAATAGTAACAAACAGAGTGAATATTTCATTGGCAGGGAAAACAGATTCTGGGAAGGAGGAGAGTCAATGTGCACTGGTTTTTACCCTCACACAAGAGTGTTTCTGACAGCAGGACTGTCACACACTGCCCAAGAAGGAGCAGGAGCAGCAATCTGTGAATGCTCTGGCTGATATCAAGAACCAGCATGGCATCCAAATGGCTCTTCTTGCCTTTGTGACATTGAAAAAATAATTATGTTCACCAAGGGAAAAAAAAAAAAAAAGTGAATGAGTGAAAATAACTAATAAATATATTGAAATCCTAATTTCTCAGTAGGGAAAAAACCCAAATTTTATTGGATCATTATCTGAGATGGGCTACTCACTAAGGACTCACATTTCAGTGTGAACAGTCAAAACACTGAAAAAAGAATATTTAAACAATCTTCCCTGACCTGGAATGAGTAGGGGAACTAAGTTGTTGCTACAAATCTTGTCCTTTCAGTGTTCTCTGATTGATAAGCATGATATGGTCTGACATGTATAGCATCAACATGAGTCTCTTCACTAAAAGTTTGTCCAAAAATGTCTTGAGATATTCTGAGAGGGGAGAGAGTCAGCCTGCAGTGGATGCAATGCTACTGGGCTCACACTGTCTGTGACAGAGTAACAGAGCCTGTTTTCCTGCCCCTGGATCACAGCTTGCTTTGGGAGAGATGCACATGCCCTGCAGCAGTAGAGGAACCTCTGTAGAAAGCCACTGCTGTTTTTGGACTGCTGCCTCATCTTCCTGCTGGACAGTTCCTCTCCTGGCCTTTCAAATCACTGCCTGTCTCCTTTGTCCCTGTGGGTTGGTTTTTGATGGATGGCACTGACACGTCCACAGATGTGGTGTTCCCACCGAGCTGATGGGTGACAGTTTTTAGGGTTTGGGTTACACCCAGAGTACTTTGCTCAGGAGGCTGTCAGGTTGGTATGAACTGTCAGACAAATGATAGAGCTCTCTGTGTAATGATCCTGACAGTGTTTCCCTGGCTGTCACTGCCGAGATGACTCCAGGACACACAAAGCAATCGAATCCCTCGTCTGCACCGTGTACGTAAACACCCTCAGCTGTTCTCCCCTGCACCACAAGAACTGAATTAGACCTTTGGACTCCCTGAATTGAAAAGAGAAGTGAAGAAGACTGAGGTCCAAGATCAACCATCTGGAAAGAGGAACAAGAGGCCAGAGCATCACAATAGCTCTGACTTGTACAAATTGCTGCTTTATACCTGATACTTTCCCTTTCTGCCCAAGACGTCCTTAAGAGGTGAAATGCCTTATGTGTCTATTGCAGGGCTTTGTTGGAGAAGAATTCTGCTCCATCCCCAGCCTCCTGAATGACTCAATAATTACTTTAACTGATTCAAGGCTCCCCCTCAACCTCCAACCACCCCCCTCGCCACCATTCAACTTTAACACAAGACCACACTGTTTCTCAGTTTCCAGTGTGCCCAAAGCTATTCAGGCCACTTGTTCCTCTCTGAATGGAGCTGACAGAGCTGCTTTTGTGCAGAGGCAATTTTGGATTTAATTGGAGACCTACTGGGGGCAGGGCTGGGGGGTGGGGGAGGGAATGGGGTCACTGGGTCAGTGTTTTGGAAAGATCAACTCAAAGGAGAGTCCAAGGAGGAAAAAAAAAATGAAAGTGGATTAGATGTTTGGAAAGAGGTTTTGCGTGGGCTGTGTATGGAAGGGCAGTCCTCCCCATCTTCCAGAAATGACCATGGTACCTATTTGGGATCAGAAAGCAAACAGGGTCAGGCCTGGGGCAGATGGCCTTAAAAGGCATTTTGAATCTAGAATGACAGATCCCAGGGTCCTTTCTGCAAGGATCACAGGATAATTCAGGCTGTGGTGAAGGAGTCTTGATGTCGGAAAGGTCACTTGCTGCAGTCAGTCCCCTTAGGTCAGGCATTCATCATCCACATTAGAGCTTTGCTAAATTCCCTTCTCCAGTTCTGCTCCCTCCCTGGAGATAAGTTCAGCTTCAGCCCTGTCTTTACCACTTATGGGGCACTTATGGGTTCGTGCCAGAGCTGTGAATGCACCACAATAAGAAAAGACCTTTTTTCTAGTGAGGCACATGTAAGTCACACCATGCTTTGAACCTGCACAGTCCTGCTGTGTAAGGGGACCACAGGTCACAATCCTCAGGAAAAATGGAGCTCAGTGAGCCAGCACAAAAGCACTGTGACTCTTCTACTTCACTGCTCAGCTTCTTTTTTGGATGTCCCCACTTTCTCACCTGACCAAAAAAAAAAAAAAAAAAATTAAACTGGAAAGAATTGTATTGATTGTGCTGCAGAAAAGCCAATAAAATCCTGGCAGAGCTAGACCACAACCCAACAGAGACTCAGTAAAGCTACTTATGCAGAAAGAAACCCTTTCTTTTGGTCTCAAAAAACAGGTGGACATGACGATATAAAATAGGTGAGACTGCTCTGATTGATTTTAAAGTTCTGACCATCCCCTGTCCACAGCACACTGAGGTCACCTTCCCTCAGCTGTAGGCAGTTCTGGCCCCTGCTTCTCCACCAGTGATGGCTCTCAATTTGCTGACCTCACTTCATGTTTAAAATGCCTGGGAGCAGCCAGGAGAAGCGGGACCATCTCCTCTTCAGCTGCTCCAGGTTGGTGACAAGCCTGGAGCTGACAGTGGCCTTGTACAGCTCGGAGACAGACACCTGCTGGGAGCGTGTGCTGGGGGGGTGATGCATAATTTAGGAGGAAAACAGCAATTGTGCTATTATCCTGATGATGCTCTTCAAACCCTGACATCTCCTGCTCCCAGGAGGAGCAGGCTGGCACTGCTGACAGGGGGGTGACCAAGAGGAGCTCCTGGTTTTTGTGGGTGTGTGGCAGGGTGACCTCAATGGTGTGAAGAGAGAGTGAAAAGCTATTTAGTCGAGCTTCCTACACCCCTGGGAATTATGTTTCCAGGCAGCATCACAACTTTCCTCTGCATCTTTCCCTTACAAGCCTCTGGCTGCACGTCCCTCTGGGATGCCTCTGCTGCCATTTCACATCATCCCTGTGGACCTCAGATCCAGGTTTCCTCTCGGGAAGCAGGGAGAGGTGTTTAAAGGTGTCAGAGACCTGTTGAGTTACATTTTCATCAGCAGCTCACCAGCCTGGCTCTGGCAGCATTAGTCAGACTGAAGTAACACAGAGCAGCCTTTGCTCTATTCCCACCACCTACTTGAAAACAAACAAGGCTGACATTTATAAGGCTTTAGAAAGCCTGGGTTTAGCATTAGATCTGCTCCCAGATTCCTACTGTTCTCCTCTCCTTGACAGCTACTTCCTCTCAAACTGCTTGTTTCTAGGATGGCTGCAGATAGGGATTGGTGACCTTCCCATGCAGGAGGTTGTTTGGAAGATATAAAAAACATCTTCTCTGCCCGGAGAAGCTGTGGATGCTCCATTCCTGGAAGTCTTCAAGGCCAGATGGATGGATAGAACTCTGAGCAACCTGGTATAGTGGAAGGTGTCCCTACCCATGGCAGGAAGGTTGAATGAGATGATCTTTGAGGTCCCTTTCCAACCCAAATCACTGACTCTGGGATTCTGCCCCCTCTCAGCTTGAGGCAAAACATGAGGCTGCCTCTCAGTACATTTCTGTCCCCAAGGAGTTTAAGGTTACTGCCCAAGCCCAGGATGCTGCAGTATTTTAATCCCCACTCCATAATGTTGGTTGCAAGAAAATGGGAATGACCTGTGTCAGGCCAGTCTCTGTCAGAATCTTTACTGGATAACCCTTTGGAGCACTACTTCAGGCTGTAATTGAAAATGCAATTATAGAATCCTGGAATTGTTTGGGTTGGAAGGGACCTTCAAGACCATTCTGTTCACCCCTCTGCCATCTGCAGGGACACCTTCCATTAGACCAGGTTGCTCAGAGCTCCATCCAGCCTGGCCTTGAACACCTCCAGGGATGGGGGGGATGTTGTGGAACATCTCTGGGCAACCTGCACACAAGGGTGGCAGTAGGAAGGACTTTCTGGACCAAGGATGGATGTCTGGAAATTCCTGCTAATCCAGGAATTAGCTGATAGCTGCGAGACCTCATGCTACTTGAGGCTGATGGTGCTGATAATTAATAGCCAGGTACAGCCACATCACAGGTAATGAATGAACAATTCAAAGGGCCTGGTAAAGGTGGGCAGAGGAGAACAAGGAAATCTGCTCTCCAGACCCAGACAAACAGAGCAATCCCAGGGAAAAGGATCCTGGCCTCTCTGCAAGGCAGACCACGACACAGATCAGCGCCTCAAAGGAGGGTCAGCATCCAGCATAACTCACTCTGGAAAACATCCTGCCACACCATGGCTCCTGCTGACTTCAGCCTTGGCATCATGAGGGGATGATGCTGCTTCCATCAGCCTGTGGGTCACACAGCCCTGGACCCAGTTCCTGGGATGGGAGGGTCTGGGGACACTCAGAGAGCAGCTGTTGCCAGCTGGGCTTTCTGTGCTTCACAAAAATCTGTGTTTCACCAACTCTGTCCATACTTGCAAAGATCCTAAACCCAGTGGCCTTGGATGAGGAGCAAGGGAAGAAGGATGGGATAGCATTCCTTTCTCCAAAACCTTCTCACCCAGGACTCTTATAAACAAATCAGACTTTGCTAAGTGTCTTCAGGAGAATGAGAAGCAACGATGCTGATCCAAATTCTATATTACAGGATCAATTATATATTGAACCTCCTGAAATGGTTTTGTTTAAAGAGAAACCATTCTGCTGTTAATAAATCCAATGAGCACCTGGATTTTCAAGGCTAGGATGTATCACCAGTGTATCTATCTCTACCAAGACTACAGGCTGTCACAGAAAGTATAATTAATGTACCTTTAGCCCTGTGAAGGTGTTTGCTGCTCTATTTATACCTCCTAAATGTGAGTCTGGGTACACCAAAGCACGACCCCATCATCTCAAGTAATATTCTCTCACTCAGATGCCGAGCTCTAATGTCCAGGCATAAGTATGAACAATCACCACAGCTACAATTGCTGTTTCCCAGCACTGCTCCATCAGTATTTAATCTGCTGCTTTATAGAGCACTGTAGGAGATCCCCAGAAAGGAAAACAGCTGCAGCCAAGTTCTGCTCCAAAAAGTATTTTCAATTGAGAGGCCTATTAATCCAGGCAATAGGCATTAAATGACGTAACAGTGGAGCTGGAGGGCTGATATGCCCTTCTACCCAGGGCAGGAAAGATTTCTTTTTATGCCTGGGAGAGCTGCTGTAAAAGAGAGCCCTACAGGAGTCTGAGAAATTTGTTCCAGGGTTTTTATTTTCCCTTTTGAAACAGCAGCTGTTGCCTTTATCTTTTTTTTCCCTAAACCAATATAATGTATTTATATGCATATATAAATGTATTTTTATAAATATATATGTATATATTTGCATATAATGCATATTCATTCATGCATTTTTATATGCAGCTATATTTATATGCAGCTATATTTATATATGCATTTATATGTACATATATTTAGATTACAATGTATTTAATTTCTTTGGTTGTTGCAGTAATTGGCTAAGTAACTATAGATGCATGGTGAGATTCTTGGGGCTGTCCTGTTCAGGGCCAGAAGTCAGAATTGGATGATTCTTGTGGGTCTCTTTCAACTCAGGATGTTCTGCAATTCTGATTCCATGAGACACCAGTGAATGAATATTTCCAGTGCAAAAGGAGCCTGGAGATGTATTCCCTATTTCCCCTGTATTCCCAGCCATTTCCATTCATACTCTTTCATTCTTTGAACTTGCAAAGAGAGACAAATTCTCCAAAGAAGGGTTGGTTTAATCAGCAGGAAATGACAACTTACTTTTAGGAGTCCTGTGGACCCTAAAACATCTCTGAGTCCTTTCATGAAGAGGTGGTGGACACTCATTTTTGACTTGCAAGGGCTCCTTCAGAGCTCAGATTGCCAGGTAGGAGATCTTCACTCTTCTCCCAAAGAACACCAGCCAATGATGCTTAAACACCAGAGAAAGGCAGGTCCTGCTTGACCCTGAGTCCATCTCACAGGACTTGCCCTGTTATGAGGACAGCTCAGTGCCAGGTTAGTGTGAGTACTGCCAGAACTGTGAAAACCACTCTAATTCTAGAATTATTCTAGAATCTAATTCTGGGTTATTCTAATTCTACTATATCATAATTATTCTAGAATCTAATTCTAGAAGCTAATTATTCTCTGACCAATTCCCTGTCATTTTCCAAGCTACATCATCATAAATCCCTCAGTTCTGGGTTTTTCTTTTTGCACTTCTTACTTCCCAGCAAGAGAAACCTGAGATGAGATGTTTGGTATCCCCCACAATGATTAAATTTAGAAGCCCACTGGGTATGTGATGTCCTATTTTTTTCTGCTTTTTTTCTTCTTCTGCCACTTTTGAAGAGGCTGAGTAGGTGAGCTGGGAGGGATATCAGTGTTTAGGGGTAACATTGGACCAGATGTCCTTTAAAGGTCCTGAAAAAGGACATCTTCAGGTAGACCAGGTTGTTCAGAGCCCCCTCCAACCCTGTCTTGAATGTTTCCAGGGATGTTGAGCAACCTGGCACAGCATTTCACCATCCTCGTGGTAAAATATTCCCTCCTTATATTTGGCCTGAATCTTCCCTCTTTTAGTTTAAAATCTTTATTCCTTGTCTTATCACTGCAGGCCCTATTAAAAGGTCTCTCCCCATCTTTCTTACTAACCCCTTTTAGGTACTGAAAGGCTGCAAGAGTGTCTCCTTGGAGCCTTCTCCTCTCACCAGAGTGCTGCTGAGGAGGATAACCCCAGAAACTCAAGGTATAGTGGATATTCTAGGCTGTGAGCACATGGTGCTGGATCATGTCCCACTTTTTATCCACCAGGATCCCTGTGTTCTTCCCAATCCCTTCATCCCCCAGCCACTATTGATACCAGGTGTTGCTCTAACCCACTACAGGACCTTGCACTTGGCCTTGTAAGGCCAAGTTTAATTTATTTTAGGCCTCAGTTTTTGGAAAGCTTATGTTTGTGACCCCATTTCCTTCCAGGATCCCAATCACTGCTCTGATCCTATTAAGTTCATCTTAGCACATCCACGTGATTGGTTTTTGGAAATAGAAGCAGCAGATGAGAAATAGCTCTCTTTTTGACTCATTGCTCCTGCTGCAATCTGTATCACAGGAGGCTTAAAAAGTTATTTTTAACTCTGTGTAATGGACACTTCACAAAAGAGATGGATTCAGTACTTTAATAAAATAAGATAAATAGACAGCAACAAATAGCAGAAAGCTGGAGTAATAAACTATTTCACTGCATTGTCATGCCTGAAACTTAGTTTTTCTCTGCTCAGAATGGAAGTACAATCTTGTCTCCTCTCCATCTCCACACTCCCCTTTCCTTTTAGACATGTTGATTCTTCTGCCTTCAGAAAGAAACCGCCACTTCCTGAATTTGTTTTTATTTGTTTACCTTTCGTGCCTGCATCACCTGACAATTTCCTTTCATCATCTGCCAGCTTCTTTTATAAACTTGTCCTTTAATTGCTGCTCAAATTCCCTATCAGCTTTTGTCTAAACCACTGCCTGCTCCTGGTCCCTCCAAAACCCACAGGCTTCAACAACAACACAGCATGACAAGAGTATTATTTGTAAAGGTGTTTCTGATTCTCATAAAGGTGTTGTGAATGAATGTAATTCAAAGAGTCAAATTTATTCCACACCCTCCTGAAGGAATTAAAATTGCATTTTTTCAGGGGAAACACTGTCCCTGATCATATCTTCCTGCACACTGTGAGTCTGGCCAGTGAAGGACAGAGATTTTTTTCTCCTACCAGGCACCTATCCATGGGTGGGTTTTTTTCAACTTTTAGCTTTATTTGAGGACTCTCTCTGTAGTCTCCCCATGTCAACTCCTCCACTTCCTCACTACTTTGGTTCTTGGAGTTTTTAGTCACAGCAGAAGAAACTCTGATGAATATTTCTGTCTAACATGCTGGCCAGTCTTCTGCATTGCTCAAACGCCAGTGAGCATACACTGCTTGTTTTCCAGTAAAATGCCAGTTGGGATTGCAGCACCAATTCTTTCTGGAGTTCTTGTACATCCCAAATGTCCAGAAATCACACAATTTGACAATGACAGAGTAGTCATTGCTGTGGCCCATCTGGAGAGTCAGTCACATGGGGTGACTCTTCACTGATTCCATTTTCTAGATTACTACTGCCTACTTGTGGAACATTAAAACTTGTTTTTATGGAAGTATCCACCTTGAAAACAGATAAACTAGGAAACAGGGTGCCTACTGTCTATATCCATTGATTTCAGATCCTGTATTTGAAATAAACCATGTTTGAGGGACTTAAGCTTAAGTGAATATCTGCTGGAGAGGTTTGGTCCATCCTGGTTCAATTTACTGGGACAACTAAAAAGAGTCCGGAGCTCCTCTTCAAATTTTATGGAAGCTGGACTCAGGAATCTTCTCCAAGTAGGTTGGAGGGATCACTGCAGGTGGAAGAATTGGAAACATGGCTGCACACACACACACACACACTTTATGTGTTGACTCATCATGTGCCAACAAACATTGCTCCATGACTCTGATGTTCTCACACCTGAATATTTTGGTGATGTGGGACTCAACATGTTTCATGCAATGCCATGAAAGCCATGGATTTATGGGAATCATTTGGAAGTGTTCAAGGACAGGTTGGATGGGGCTTGGAGCAACCTGGTCTAGTGGGAGGTGTCCCTGTCCATAGCAGGGGGTTGGAATGAGATGATCTTGAAGGTCCCTTCCAACCCAAACCACTCTGTGATTCTGTGAACTTTTCCAAGGCCAGTCCTGCAGCAGCTCAGTGCCAGGAGTGCCAGTTAGGTGCCTGGCACATTTTCCAGCTCTTTCCTTCCACAGTCAGTATTGTCTCTTCCAAGGCCATGCACAGATTGCTGCAGGTCACAGCTCCTGTGCTGGATGAAATCTTCGTGGCTGTAACCTTTGGCCCTTGAGGTGAGGCAGGACAAGTGCATTTCGAGAGCCTCACTGCTTCCCTGGAATTTCTTGGATCATGTTTTGTTCCCAGGTTGTCTCCCAGGGCACAGCTTTCAGCTGCCAGTCATGTGAAAGAGTGTCACTCCAAACTTCTGTGCTCTGGACGAAAGCTGAACATGCAAATTTTATATTTTCCTTGGCTAAGGATGTGAGTCATCTTTCTACGCTTTGTCCTTCCTATTGCTTGGATTAAAGTGGGTACTTCTGACTGGTCAGTTAGATGAAATCAAGTTAGATGAAATTTTTACTACTAATGCATCTTTTCTTAGCAAGAGGTGCATCGGTGCCATTGCAAAGTCACAATTTGTCTCTTATATTTTTTGCTGTTTTGAAAGGATCCTCTGATTTTACAAGAGTTCAATTTCCAGCTTGATACATGGGAGGTGAGGCTAAGAAGGAACCCAAGAAGTCACCCACTGTGGTCCCATCATTAAGAAAAGATAAACAAAAATAGAAATAAATCATAACACATTTTGGGGTGGTGATTGGATGTGGTCTAATGACTGAACAAAAAACCTGAGAATCTGCACCCAATCATTTTCCTTCTATCTCTGCTACTAAGAAATACAGCCATAAAAAAGTCCCCTTGTTCCCTATGTGTTCCTTAATGTGAGACAGGGATAACATTACTGTCTCATGGATGTGTTGCGATAGAAGAAGCCTCCCTGTATGAAATGATTCTTAGTAAAACCAGGAAGATGCAACCAGAAAACATGGGGTCAATTTTTAAACAAATAATAGATGTTCACAAGGACAACTTCACAAGAAATCTGTAAACAGCATGTCCTATGTAGAATTTCATATTGCCTTCTCTCTTAACCTGTTTCATTTTTACTTAAAAATATCCCACACCAACAAACCCCCAAATTTCTGACTAAGGAAGCTGAGGTAAAGTTTAAAAAAAATTTAAAAAGAGATATGAAATTATAATCAATTCACACATTCTGCTGGTGCTTAGTGCCCTGACAAGCTTTGTACCTTTTGATTTAGTTTGTATTAGTTTTGTGCCTTTTGATTTAGTTTGTATTAGTTTTGAAAGACACACTGTGACAGCCAGGAAGTTCAGGAACAATGTAATGTCTAAGGCCGTCCCCTTTCAGGAGGTTAAGAAAGAGAAAGGCCCAGCCATCCTTAAAATCCAGGACTCTGTGAATGGCTGATCCTTGTGAGTCATTTAAGAGTAATGTGTCCTGCAGGAATAGCTCAGATAGAAAGGGATACACCAGCAAACCAGAGAAGCACCTTATGGATGATAAAGTACAATCATTCAAGGCTCATTATGAAAGGAACCTGTATGGAAATAATCTCAGTTAAAAGCAGAATAAAAGAACAAAGGAATCAGCAAGTACCCAGAAGGGTCATGTAGGGCACTCTTCCTTGATATGATTAAATAGACGAATAAGTGAATAAGTAATAATCTAATCATAAAAGGGGCCAGGCAAACTCAGCACTAAGCTATGAGACTAGGCAAGTTTTTCATTTGTGACCAAATGACCTCATATTTTTTCTATCTGCTTCTATTAAGCAGAGTCGTTTCTTCCGTCAGTGCAGTGGTGAAAAATTTCGCCAACTGTTTAAGGGGAGAGCAGAGTAAATGGTTCCTTCTGGGGAGGAAGAGCAAGAAATGAATGCCCTGACATGTTCTTTCCTAAAATCAGCGAGAATTTTGCTGTTAATTTCAGGGGCTTGTTGGGGGAGGACTGAGTCCTGGGCAGAACAGGGCTGATCTTCTATGATGGAAAGGATAAGTTTTTTTTTCTGGAGGAGTCACAGGGAAGAGTATCCAAAACTGAGACTGAGGAGTGCCTCAGCTATAGGTACAAGAGGATGAGCCAAGTCTCAGTGAACAGGGCCAAACACTGGCTCATCTGGAGCCCACGTCAACAATGCAAACCTCAAACTTTTGCTACGCCCATGGTCTCATCTGTAAAATTGCCCTGCTCTCCTCTTGTATGGACTGTAATGGGTCTTGTCTTGGTGGCATTGGGAACCTCTGGGTTTCACAGAATTCACAGAATCACAGAATTTACAGAATCACTGGGTTGGAGGAGACCTTCAAGATCATCAATCCAACCCATGCCCCAACACCTCAACTAAACCATGGCACCCACTGCCACATCCAGTCTGTTCTTAAACACATCCAGGGATGGTGACTCCATCACCTCCCTGGGCAGGCCATTCCAGTACTTTTTCACTCTTTCCATGAAAAACTTTTTCCTAATATCCAACCTATATTTCCCTTGACACAGCTTAAGACTGCATCCTCTGGTTCTGTCAGTTGCTGCCTGGTAAAAGAGACCAACCCCACCTGACTACAGCCACCTTCCAGGGAGTTGTAGAGAGTGATAAGGTCACCTCTGAGTCTCCTTTTCTCCAGGCTAAAAAACTCCAGCTCCCTGTTAATGTGACAGAGCAGAAGGGCACTGTAATGTTGCTATTGAGAGGGCAATAACAGAAAACATTGGGACTTTCTGAGAGAGGTGGGCCAATTCTGAGATGGTTGGGACTGTTCAGCCTTGAGGAAATGACTGAGAGAGGACTTTATCAATGTCTGGCAGTGTCTGCAGGGAGGGCTCAGAGCAGGGCCCAGGCTCTGCTCCATAGTGCCCAGCAATGGCACAAGAGGAATGGGCAGAAATTGTTGCCCAGGAAGTTCCACCAGAACATGAGTAAGGATTTCTTTACTGCACAGGTGAAAACTCACTGGAAAAGATTGCCCAGAGAAAGTGTGGAATCTCCCTCTCTGGAGACATTCCAGAACTGTCTGGACACAATCCTGTGCCCTGTGTTCTGGGATGGCCCTGCTTGAGCAGGGAGGTGGGACCAGATGACCTCACTGGGGTCCCTTCCAGCCTGATCCATTCTGTGATTTGTGATTTTGCAGACCCCCTCAGCACTCACATCTGCATGAATCTGGTGTGATCCTGCTGTTCCCTGCTGCAGAGCCTTTAATGGGAGACTCCAAAGCATTTCTTGAGATATTCTAAGGAAGGCTTGGTACCCCACAGGGCATTTTTAGTAGAGCAGCCAAGATAGAACCAAAACCAAGTGACCTAACCTGAGAGCACCCCGGAAGTCACACATCTGGGAATCAACACAGTTCCCAATCCATTATCTTCTTTTGAAGAGAAATATCCCATTCACATTTCCTTGGCCTCCCTGTTTCTTCTGGTAGAAGTAAGACCAGTTTTTGACCCACTGGGTTTGCATGGGTCCAAAATAGAAAAGCCCATGGCCTCCTATCCCAAATTTAGTGGCCTGCATTTCTTCAGGCTTCATCCAAAAGCTGGGGTGTTAGAAAGGTGCCAGTGGAAGTGAGGAGCTCTGCTGTGATTTTTTAACTTTCCTGAAGCTCAGAAGACTGATGGCAGTCCTAATACTGCTCTCTAGTACTCAAAGCATTTGAAATGTTCTGTTCTTGGACAACAGCAAAAAGTTTGTCCCAGGGTACAAATTTTGTTCTATTAAAATAGCTGCTGCAAAGACTGAATTGGAGAATTTGGTACCATGCTGCTCAGAAGGAGGAAAGCACTGCACAGAGGCTGCTCAGCCACTCGTTTATTTATAGACTAATTGATGGTTATTAACTAGTTAATTTATAAAGATTAGATGAAGTGGAGGAGGAGAGGAACTTGAAATTTAAAAAAAGTTTGGCAGCTGTAGTAGGTGCTGTATTATAAAGAACTTGTAAATGTGTGGAAAAAGAAGAGTGAATTAGATCAAATTGATCACCAGGGAACAAAGGAGCAAGAAAAGTAGGGACAGACTTAGCAGGACAGCTCAGTGTTTAAAAAGGGAAACAAGACAATACCCTCTAAACAGCTCCAGCTGGAGAAAAGATCAGGGCCTTACCTTGCAGGTTGCAAGTGGAATGTGAATCGGGTTTCCCAACCCCGGGGCTAATTCTGGGCGAGCAGATGCTCAGCTGAGCTCAGAGATTAGGTCAGCATGAGCCAGTCGATGGAGTGTGGAGGAGAGACTTTTAAAACTATTCAGAATAACTGGACTTTTCTCTCCTAGAGTTCTCTCTGCCACAGGATCACAAAGCATTACATAAACCACAGTTGGCTAAGTTTTTTGATAAAGTTTTCCTTTCTTATTTGAAGGAGTGGGTAAAGGTTATTAGCTTTGTTCCACCAACGGGGAAACCAAGGCATAGAGAAGTCAATATCCCTCTACCCACAAATCCCATTGAAAGCATCCCCTGGCTGCTGAGAGCCATGCAACAGATTCTGGGAGACCTGCCAAGACAGCCAAGTGCCAGGATCAGTGACTCACATTATCGTGGGGGGGGATGAGAGATGATTTACACCAGTGCAGCTCAAGCAATCAGAGCTGGGCTGGGCTGCTGCCATCAATGCAGACTGCACCAATGCACTGTTCCCACTGCTCCCCTCAAAGCCACAGCCAGGTGGCAGAACCAGGCATGAAACCACACCCAGACCTTGAAACCACCACCATCATCTGCTCCTAAGAATGATTCAGCTCTTTGCTGGGATAAATCACCTGGAGGAGGCTGCTGCCATTCTCTCTTGACTGCTTGAAGGCTCCCATGCTTGTAGCACTATTCCTTCCTCTGAGCCCCCAGCACTGCCAATATTAAAACCAGTAGTAAATCTTGTGTAAGTGCTGACTGTTGGAGTTAAAGCTCTTCAGACTTTTACCACAGAAGACTTAGGAGAATGCAGATGAATTACCCTGGGACAGTATCCAGCTCTGGGGTCCCCAGCCTTTGGCTCCAAGAATTCCCAAATCTCCTGAGTCAGATTTTGACTCCCTTTTGAGCAGACTCTGTCACTGCCCACTGCTGCCATATGACGTCCTCAAAAGAAGCTATCTGGTGATGAAATTGGGTGGACTGAAAGGAAGACTCTCCTCCAATGCCTCTGAATCAGCAGTTCTAGATCCTAAATAGGAAAGATGTGTTCACCCCAAATAATGTCTCTTACTGGTACTGCTGGAAACAAAGTGTTAAGATTTTATGGTAGAGTATCTTTTTAATCAGCTTTTAATGACCTGGTGAGTTCAAAGTTTAGATTAGGATACAACTGATGCTGAAGAATAAATAATTACTTTTTTTTCTGTGGAAAGAAAAATACAATAGAGACATGAGTCCACTTTGCCTGCTGTAGGGGTCCAGGAGGAATTGTGGCAAAGAAAGGAAATAGGATGTTTTTCTGGATTTACAGGACAAAAGAACCCAGACATTGGCTTTGATTGCAGTGCTGGATATACAAATTAGACATGGCAGAGTTTTCCTAGATTTATTTTTTGTCCCCCTTGTCCTATTACTGCATGCCCTTGTCAAAAGTCCCTCTCCAGATGGGCTTGGCCTGGAGATGGAGTTGATCTCTCCATGTTTTATCCATGACTCAATGTTCTCCCAACCACCCAAGGTTGTTTAAGGACCTGGGAAGTTTGTTGTGAACTCTCCAGTTCCTAAAATAACATCCCTACATTATAGATGCCCCTTTTGGACAAACCTTTACTCTGCTTCCCTGACTATCATAGCAAAGGAGCTCATTCTGGTCACTCACTCAGTATCATAATTTAGAAAATGGTTTTCCACTTCCATGTGCTTTTCCCCTACATTGTAAATTTTTAGCAAGGGATTTAAACAAAGGAAAAACAGTCCCTTGAACAAGCTGTTGAACAGCTGAGTCTAAGGCAAATCACATTACATGTTGGGTTCGTTAATTTTCTAGGTAAAATGTTTCTTGCAGGGTTTGCTTTCTGGCATATGCATTTTTTCAGCCCAAGCTCCAGGTGTTGATTGGTTATTGATTTCCAGGGAGCCAGCAATTTCCTGAAATAGCCCCTGGCTTGTCCAAGACCCTCTACAGAGGGAAGAAAAGAGTAATAAAGGGGATTCTTTGGTTGGGGGGGGTGATGATAGGGATCATAATTGGTCTTCATTACCAGTTCATCGACTGGTTTGTTAGATCATTAATCGCCCTTGGCTCTGATCTGGGCCATTAACTAACAAACTTGTCATTAGCTTTTGGAAAATGACCAGCGCTTTTTTTAGGATTATTGCACTGAGCAATCACTGCTGTTCAGTCCCAGAGGGTGAGAGACAGGACCCTCCAAAGCACTCTTTGCCTGGTTCATTGGTGGTGTGAGAACGTCAAGCCAGGCTGTTTCTTTTTCAGGGATCAAAAGCTATCCAGGATGCTGGAGCATGGTGGTTTTTCAGCAGAACAAAGGACATTTTAGGTTGGAAAACACCTTTAGAATCATGGAGTCTGACCATTAACCCAGCATTGCCATGGCCAGCACTAAACTCCACATCTACACAGTCTTTTCAGTCCCTCCAGGGATGGTGACTCAACCACTTGCCCTGGCAGCCTCTTCCAGGGCTTGACAACTCTTTCTGTGAAGAAATTTGTCCTAATAGCCAATCTAAACCTTCCCTGGGGCAACTTGAAGCCATTTCTTCTCATTCTGTCATTTGTTACCTGGGAGAAGGGACTGACCCCCACTTGGCTTTACCCTCCTGTCAGGTGGAGAGCAAGAAGCCTGCGCTTCCTTTTCTCCAAACAAAAGAATCCCAGCTCCCTCAGACACTCCTGGTAAAACTTGTGCTCCAGACACTTCCCCAGCCTCACTCCCTTGAATTCCTAAAGAGAGACATCATCTGACTGTAAGAAAGGAAAGTTTCTCTCTCTGGTCCCTTGTTAAAAAATAATGAGTCACTTTGAAATGACATTTCTTGGTTGATAGGATTGAGTTTTTCTGGTTTATACCAGCAGAAGATCTTTGCTTGGAAGCTTATTTTCATGCCTGTAAAAGGTGTGGGACTGAAAACTGCAGAGAATAAAATACACAGTGAAAGCAAAAAGAAACTGGACTCCATCCATCCTTCCCTAGCAGTGTCTCTCAGACCAGATTTCAGGTGGCAGGGGAGAAATCTCTCAGTTTCACTGAAAAATATCATCAGTAGTGTTGTTAGTATTTGCTTGCTTTGCACTTTCATAGGTGCAAGCACCAGCTTGGTTAAAATTCAGGAAGGACCACAAAATTCGACAGGGAGTCATGAAAAGGAGATGTCTTTTTTTCATGATTGATCCAAACAGAAATTTACTTTTTTTCCTTCAGTGGTCCAAACAGGAATCAAGCCAGTCCTCTAGAAATTAAATTCACCATTCTCCATTCCAAGTTGCCCAAAGCCAACTTCCCATCATGGCATTTCTCCAGGACATGGGGAAGTTGAGCCGTTCCATCTCAGCTTTCCCAAGAAAGCAGATCTTGCTGTAAATAGGTTCTCCTGGAAGGAAAACCTGAATCTTTCCAGCACTTCAGAAGCAACTGCCTTTATTTTTGGTAAATCTGTGTTCTTGGGAAGAAACCAGTCAACAAGCAAAATTAAATAAAATTCCTGCAAACTCCACTATTAAAAGTGTCAGCACTGTTTCATTTTACAAACACTACCGATGGAAAATTCTGTTCCCAGCTCAAGATCTGGGAATTAAATTGATAAAGTCCCTCTCCAGATGGGCTTGGCCTGGAGATGAAGTAGATCTCTCTCTACCACACTGGACCCACTACCTGCTCCCCTTTCTGCCACCACCCAAGAGATTCAATCTGGCAAGGGAGACATGGAAAGGAAGAAGAGATATTTTTTTAGGGTTTGTTTCTAGAGGACAAACTGGAAATGCTCCGAGTCATGTTGTCATGAACTCCAGAACAATAATAGCAACATCAGCTGGGGAGGGAAGGAGGACTTACGTCCGCACGCAGCAGACGCTGCAACACAATTCCTCTCTGCAGAGTGTCATCTGTGCTAATGCCTCCCAAAAAAAGCGTCATATCCGATCACAGGCTGTGAAGAGAAATGCAAGGAAACTCCCTGGAAGAGAACTGCTTGGGGCTGCAGTCTTTCAGAGTTCATCAGCCAG
The DNA here is from genome assembly GCA_013400575.1 of Peucedramus taeniatus. NCBI lineage: Eukaryota > Metazoa > Chordata > Aves > Passeriformes > Fringillidae > Peucedramus > Peucedramus taeniatus. The sequence goes on from WBNO01030456.1 coordinate 58,677, forward strand.
GCAATGAGGCGAGGCTGTGGTTCAGCTGGGCGCCCACTGAGGGAGGGAGAAAAAGTAGGGCTGATATTTGGGCAGGGGACTTTTTTTGGTTTTTCTTCGGCTTAAAATTCAGTCCATTGTTTGTAGCTGGTCTCCCCTCCTTCCTCACTCCCTGCCTTGTTTGAGTATTTTTGTTATGTAACAGTAAAATATGGGGTCCTTTAGATCAGTAAAGATATGCTGGATGTTTCAAAAGGGGAAGGATAGGGTGAATGGTGGGTGAACACAATGGATGCTGCAGCCAGTTTCAGTACTCTTGAGGTCTTACAGGAAGATCTTAATTGATTTTTTGCCCCAGTTTTGAGCAGAAAGTTGGATCCCTGTAGATTAGTAGCAAATTATCTCACAGATTCAACTTGACCATTTTAATGTTGCCGGAGACTCAGGGATGTCTCAGTAACAGAAACTCTGCTCATGAGAAGACACAACTCAGGACACTTGGAAGGGTGTGGCCCTCAGGAAGAGATGAGGCGGCTTCTCCCAGGAGCAGCCTTGCTATGATTTCTAAAACAAACCACCCAAATTCTTGGAAAAAGCTCTCTCTGTGTTGAGGGACTCCTCAAGACCTCCAGGAAGGCTCCAGGAATGGCATTGAGTCATCAGCATTAACCATGTGCTGAGGGGACAGGAGTCACAGTGTTATTTCTCAGTGCACTTATTCTCCATCCACTCCTCCAGTGTTTCTTCAAGTGGATTCAACTGAATGGCTTTTCCCTTCCAAAGAGCAAAATTTTCCCCAGTTTTTTCCCCAAATTTTGTTGGTGGTCCTCCCAAATCTTCTCTCTCCCACTGGCCAGTCTTTGATTTTCTCTTCTGGAGATTGTTTTCAGTGTTTACCATGGCCTGGCAGCATAAATGAGTCCCAGGGATCCACTGGGATCATCCTTTATAGATCTTTCTCTACACAAACACAGTGGTTTGGGGGTTGACATGCTGGATTCCCCCTTCTTTAGCTACCGTGTTCCTAAAATAGGGACTTTTTTTCATTTCTGGAGATGGGCCAGCAAGCCCCAATTTTAACCTAGGGTTTTAAATGTGTCATTCCTTGTTACTCAGAGAATCCTCAGCCAATAGCATCCAGTGAATCTGTTTAACTGCATTTATCTGTATCCATACACAGGTTTGCGCAGTCACAAATCTCTAGAGTATTAAAGGATCCAGACTTTTCCTAGCTGATAATTTATTGAAGCAGCATCTTAGCATAACGCCATGGCTTGTACAGTTATTGGTTCTGGCAGGGTTTGCTCTGTAACAGCCTGATCTGCTTTCTATTGAACACGAATGGAATTGACTGTAGGACAGTGGTGTATTTTTTAAGAGCACAGCCTCACACTCTGAGTATCCCAGAGCACTCAATAAAGTAATGAGTTAGGCTGTGGAAGGAAGCAGAAGTGCCAGCTCAGCTAGGCTTATGCTTTACACATTTGGGAGTTTGGTTTTATTTTAATTTCTTTTTTTTTTTTTTTTTCACCTGTCAGTGGTAGGTTTCCCTCTGTGTATTTCTGTGATGAAGTGCCATGGGAGCACAGCCCTGCTGGACAAAGGATTCCCACCAGAGATGGGGAGGATGATCCCACCTCTGCTGTTTTCCCTGCAGGGTGTGCATCAGATTTCCTCCCTCCCCACTTTTCCTAGTGCTGCAATGCAGTGTCAGTGTTGGTTGCAAGCCCAAGCCCTAGCACAGAGCCTGACTCTGCCACAGCCTCCTGGCTCTGGGGAGCAGCATGAGAACACTTGGCCCCTCTCGGAGCTGCTGCAGTCTGCCTGCCTGCTCCAGGAGAGAAGGAAGGGCTGGAGCTGCAAGGAGGGGTAAAGGTTCTTTTGTTTTGTGTGTCCATGGTGTTATTGCTGGGCAAGGTGAGAAAAAGCAAAAGTCAAAGCCAGGCTCTAGTCAGTGTCTCCTGTTGGCAAAAAAATCCACCACAAAACAACCCACAGAACAAAGAAAAAAACCCTCCAGTTCTTTTCCTAGTAGTCAAGAGGAACCTTGTTTTCTCAGAGGATCTGTGTGAATCTGGTGTCTGTGGGGTATTGCCTCACCACCCTGAACTTCTGCTTGGAGCCTTGGCCTGCAATCAGCTCATTTTAAAAAAAGAAACCCATGCAAGACACCAGGCTTGAATACCTCTGCAGTGGCAGGCACTGGGCCACAGCTCTGAGCTCATCTCCTCTGCCTGTGCTTGCTTCAGGTTTCCCTGGAATGCCATGAAAACTCACAAACCATTCCCAGCCCTGGAGACACAGCTCGGATAAGCAGACCATGATCTGCACATGATCTCTGGTTTCCTGCACCATTTGGCATTTGTCAGACAAGGGATCTCACCAGAGGTCCTTCCTGAGCTTGGGGACCACACTAGACCCTTGTCAAATGCTGGTCCAGATCAGGTTCACTGGCTCAGATCCTCTCTTGGGATCATCCCTCACTTCCAACAGGACACATTCTCCAGGACAGGTGGGAGGTTTGATGTCTGGGTGTGACTTTGAGCACAAAATCTGTAACAGCCATGCTGGGTGAGACCAATGATCAGTGGAGTTTGTAAAAATAGTGCAGAATCATGGAATTATTCGGGTTGGAAAAGACCTCTAAGATCGTTGGTCCTGACCATTAACCCAACACTGCCAGGTCACCATTAAACCATCCCCAAGCACCACATTTGCACAATTTTTAAAACCCTTCCAGGAATGGTGATTCCACCTCTTTCCTGGGCAGATGCCAATGGGAAGAACAAAGCAGAAAGGAGTGAGTATAAAGTAATCCCATCTGTGATGCTCACTGCTTACATCCAGCAGTTACTGACTGAAGGGTGATTATTTTTCTCTGATTTGGAGCTGTGTCTGAAAAAAACCTGTTCTATAACCATGGATCGATTGTGCCTCTGTGAATCTGTTTAATCCCCCCTGGGACCCTCCAGAACCTTTGGTCCCTGGGGTTTGCTGTGGTAATGAGTCAGTGTTAAACTGTTGTGCTGTTCAGGATGTCTCCAACTCACCTCCCACCTTCCTCTCCTGTTGTTTTTGGGGGTTTATTTGGAAGGGGGTTTAATAACAGGGGATGAAAACTTCATAGACAGACTGATTTCAGATGGGGCTTGGTCATATCCACATGTAAACAATGAAAAAGAGGGAGAACCTCATGAGAAACTGTACAAAGTGTTTTGCTTGGCCTACACAGGAGATGAACTGGGAACAAAAATTCAATTTTTTTTTTTTGTAAACATTAAGACAAAAAAGGAAAAATCAAAGGTAAAGGAGTTCTGTTGTACTGCTTGTTGCCATGGCTACTGTATCATCCAGAGTATCCAGGAGGCACACAGGATTTCATTCCTTCTCCAACTTTTTCATTCAGTTTGATTTTTTGTTATTTTTTTAATGACTAGGAAATAAGAGGGGGAATGCAGGCAGGGAGGACACTAATTGTTCTTGCCAATGCTTTGAGCACAAAAATGTTCTGAGGCTGATGATGAGATAATTGTCTCTTGTAACTTGTGAGGTCTCCCAGACCTTTCTGGTTTCTGAGACAAGTAACAAAATTCTCTTTAGAGCTTCTCAGGAACAACATCTTCCATCATCAATTACTTTGGAGGGAGCCAGGGCTGTTCATGGCATTGCATCTTGAGAAACCTGGAATCAGCATCCACAACCTTCTTTCTCATATTTCCTGGGTAGTCTTGAATCAAGTGATATTTTGGGGAGAGAATGTAGAATTGGATAGAATATTCTTCCTTTTCCACTCCAAACACTTTGGCTTTTACAAACAGACTCCTTAAAAGCTGACAGAGGGTTCTAAACTGAGGGTAAGGATCCATCATCTGGCATCTCATCTTTCCATGTAATATTATTTTCAGATTTTTTGAATGCCAGTGATTTGGTGATAGCAGAGCAATGAAGGATTCAGGAGGGTTACTCAGCAGTGCTGCTCTTTATTGTTAATTTTCCAACACTAATCCAGGCTTATGTTGAAATAATTGATCAGTGATGAAACCTCTTCTCTTGGGATGCTGTACAATATCACACAATAATACAATCTTTTAAAATTATGAGAACAATGTCTCACTAACCTGATTGTTATTGGCCAAGCCAAATAACAGAAAAAGTGTAATTACAGCAGAATTATATTGCAATTAAAATGTAATTATACTGTGGTTTGGTTTTTTCCTCAATCAATAATTATTTCTGTTGATATAATAAGAACATTAACTGCATGAGTGAGTGGTTTGTGTTGGCTCTCTGGTGTCCCTGTGCTACCTGAATTGAATGTACAGCACTGCAATGACATTTACAGTATTTATTCTCAGCCACACCACGAACCACTCGGTCACTTCCTCCCTGAGACACGAGGGGGTGTGTGCATGTGTGTGCACATATGTGAAGCACTGATACATGCAATACATCCCATAATTACCAATTACATTATTGCATTATGGCAAAATTCAATTGCAATATTAATATATATCATAATGGAGTATAATTACATTACATTTGTGTTTGTGGCATTAAAGCGTGTCAGAGAACACACTTATCATAATTACACCACAATTGCTCTTTAACAGGAGTGGAATTACAGTCACCATATTATGAAATATGACAGTGTTACCTTTATATATTATTTGTGTTAAAGTAAAATTTAAGAGGGCCTTGCAATCAGTATCTGCTGAAGAAGATAAGGATCTTCCACTGATATCAGGAAATAGATCCAGAGAGAACTCTAGAAAAGGACCCTGGTTCAACAACATTTTTGGCATTAATCCTGAAGTGGCATCTGGGTCCCTATTTTGAGGTCCAGTTTCTGTCTCCCCATGAATTGTCTTCACTGAGCAGTGCTGCTGAGGAATTTGTCCATGGATAAATTTGTCCATGGGAACTTATGCCCTTCCCAAAGACATGGGGACAGCAGTGATCCCAAAATGTGCCCCTGGAAGCTCTTCTGTCAGTGTGGGACTGCCCAAGTCACTTTGCACCCTAGCAGCTTTGTCCAAAATCACTCCCTGCTGCAGATTCCCATTTCTTCCCGTAGAAAGACCAAGGAATCTTGAGGGGACAGCTCAGATTTACATCTCCTGTCTTTTAGGCATCCAAGGATGGATTAAATCACTCATTCTGAGTATTTAATGGAAAGTGTTCCTGTCCGTGGCAGGGGGTTGGAGTGAGATATCTTGAAGGTCCTTTCCAGTTCAAACCATCCTATGACTCTATCATCTTCCAGGTGGTCCTGCCTACATCTCAAACATCAAAACCCAGTGGTTAACGTGAGAGTGAAAAAAAAATCCCCATTTTCTCAAGTCTTGGGCAACTTGTATATTTTTCCTTGAAAAAGCTTCAGATAAAATGCACAATACCTCTCTCCACTGTGGTTCAACCCACAAGTTACAGTGGCACAATCTACTTGATCTTCTCTTTCTGGCCCTTGTATCTTCCTGGGTCATTCCTTAGCCTGGAGAGGGTGGTTTGCAGGCAAGGTGAGGATGTTGAGCAGAGAGCTGAAGATGTACATGCATATTTATTCTCACACTTCTGCTGCTGTTTGGTGATCCTTGGCAGGGAGAAGTTCATGATTTTCTGCAGATTCACCTCGCAGAGTCAAATGTAGGACTCTGTTAATGAATATCCATTGCCATCAATGTTTATTTGCTGAAGTGAAATCTCAGTTTCCTGAGGAATGTGTGCACCCTTAGAGCTTGGTCTGCCAAGGGTGGAAACAAACAACCTGAACCAACATTTACTTTCTGCAGTATTTATGATTCACCAAAACAATTGCTCTTGGCAATCTTGCAAGGCAGGAACTTTATTTCAGTAAAAATTATTTGGACAAATACACTGTGATGTAAGCTCAGGCAAGAATGTGTCTGAGTGTGTGGGCTTCTTGCAGGATATTCAAGGAGCTCTGAGCAGAGGAGGATGAATCAGGATGAATGAGCCAGAGAAAAATCAAGAAGATGTATAAAAAAGGTCTTTACAGCTGCATGAAAACAATATGTAGGCATTCAGCTCAGGAATAAAGGGTTGGATTCCTGGCCCCGCTGACATCACGGAGGCTTCTTGGAGTCAGTGAATAACTTTGGATCTATATCAGAGATGGATGGTCCTTGTTTCCAGAGAAAATGGCTAAAAACTGTACAAGTTCCCGCACCACTTGAGTTCCATGTCCAACTTCACTGATTCTCTGAAGCATCCTGAGGCCTCAAGCTTTTAACTCTGGGGTTGCTGAGTTCCTCCCCTCTATTCTCATCCTGCACCTATAGTTTTGCCAGTGACAGATCTTTAAAATTCAAGTCTTATTTTTTCCCTCTTTGTCTAGCCTAACTTTTAACCAGCTTTGGGGATTTTTGGATTCATACTGAGAATTATCATTATTTGAGCCACTTGCAAAGCGTATAAAATGCCACAAATCAGACATCAGGGGGTCAGCAGTTCCCGTGGGCACAGAGCAATGGAGAAGTAAAGGAGCCTTATGCCAGAGGCAGACTGAGTTGGTGAGATCTCTATCCTGTCCTAAATATTCCGAGGAATTCATAGGTGTGGGGTATGTTCAGGGTGATGAGCTCAACTCAACTCAACTTGGCTCAAACTGAGAATATAAAATAGAGGGATTGTGATGGGTGGGAGAGTTGATGTCTGCAGTTATATTTAAAGCACAGCTGATCTTCACCTTCTAAAAGTCCCATTTCCATTCATCCGTCTCCCCACACTGATGCTAAATGCCTTCAAGTCCCATTTGTTTTTCTGGGATCTTATTTAATTCAACTCCTTCTTGAGCCTGTGAAGTGAGGCAGCATTTCTGCCTGGTTGGTTTTTAATTGGAATTAGTTTCCAATCGATCAGATCTCCTAAATCATAATCTCAAGAGGTGCTGCTGCTGTTTAATGTCAGTTTGTGTGTCTTTACCTTACTGGGAACTCGTGAAAGAGGATAAAACTTACCTTGCAGAGGAGCTGGCCACTCATTCCAGTTTCCACTCAACAGAGACTGGATTTGTAACATTTTGGTGGGAATGGAACAATAGGATGGACTCCCTATCTCCGGAAGTGTTCAAGGCCAGGTTGGATGGAACTCTGAGCAAACTGGTCTAGTGGAAAGTGTCCCTGCCCATGGCAGGGAGTGGAAGGAGATGATTTTGAAGGTCCCTTCCAACCCAAACCATTCTGTGATGACATGAAAATAAAGAAATTAAAAACATGGATCCTGCAATGACAGAGGGACCCTCACATTGAGCTGCTCACTCTTGGTCCATGGGAGAAATTGTTGCTGAGCTTTTTTACAAGGTCAGCCCTCCAAGTTCATTGGTCTTTCTCTCAAGCAGGATGTGCTGGCACAGCTTCTGGTAGAGCTGGATCCAAACAAAGTTTGCAAGCCCAAGGACATTCCCAGTAAAGTACACAGGGCTCACATAGCTGTGTTTTCTCGCTGGAACTTTGTTCTGCTGTAAAATTTGTTGCTGACTTGTACCTTCATTACCTGGGTTATACAATCTACTCCAGGATCCAGGAACGGCAGGGACTGTGGAACAGCAGTGTAGCAGTAGGAGCTGTTTGCCACAGCCCGTGCCCAGGATTGCTGCGCTTTCCCTGCGGCAGGTGGAACGCAGGAAACAAATAAGAATTTCACTCAGTCCTCTTAAGAGTGAGTGGGCAGACAGGACCATTTTCACCAGGGTCCTTCTGACTGGCATGGACCTGAAACAGCACCATTTCTGCCCGAAATAGCACGCCACAGGCAGAGACATTTTGTTTTTGCTAAAAGCAAACAGAGTTGCTAAGAAACGAATATTGCAGAGATGGAAATCCACAAAAGGTTTGACAGTTGCCGAATGGTGCGCGGCTTGGCAAACGTGGCCAAGCAGCCAGCCAGGAGGAGACAGACAATTCCATGGTGCTTCCAGCAGGAAACCCATTATTTGTTCTTCTCATCTTGTCTCCATCAAGCACATTGCTGATGGGGACTGAAAAAACAGGAAGGATAAGAGGGACAGGGCCCTGTGAACACAGAATCATGGAAGAGTTTGGGTTGGAAGGGAACTTCAAAATCATCCAGTCCCGACCCTGTGCCATGGGCAGGGACATCTTTCCACTATCCCAGATTGTCCAAGCCCCATCCAACCTGGCTTTGGAGACTTCAGGGATGGGGTAGCCACAGCTTCTCTGGGCAACCTCTGCCAGTGCCTCACTACCTTCACAAGGACAAATTTCTTCCTAATCTCTCATCTAAATCTGTCCTTTTTCAGTTTAAAGCCCCAGCCCCTTGTCCTGTCCCCATATGCTCATGTAAAAAGTCCCTCTCCCTCCTTTTTATAAGCTCCCTTAAGGCACTGTGAGGATGTGTTGAGTTGTCTCCAGAGTCTTCTCTTCTCTGACTGGTCTGAACAACCCCAGCTCTCTCAGCCTGTCTTCAAGGAGAGGTACTGCAGCCCTCTGACCATCTTTGTGGCCCTTCATTAAGTCATTTGTGCATCTCCACCAGTGATGGCTCTTCTCTGGACTCTGGTCCTGGGTCCCCAATATGATGAGGACCAGTGACCATGTTGGTGCTGCTTTTCCTAGAGTGTGGGGACATCTCCTTATGTTTAAGCCACTGTGGAGCGTTTGGAGACAGTGGTCCCTTGCAGCTACAGAGAACTCAGGTTTTTACCTGCACCATGTCCCACATTAGGCAGTCAAATTTCAGCTACTCAATTCCCTCTGCTGGGGAAGAGATCTTACATAATTTCCTTCTCAGATGACAAATGACAGATACTCTGTACCCTAAAGGTGACGTTCATCATGTTCGTGACTCTGTGCATGGCGTTTCTCCCTCAATGGTGCTTTGAGAGCAGTTTGGGTGAAAAAAATCTCAGAAATATGAGACATTTGAGGGATTGCTGTCCCCTACTGGGGCACAATGCATGGTTTAAAGCTCAAGAAACCAGATATCAACACTGCCTGTAAAAGCTGAAGGGACATCCCTGCTCTCCAGTGCATTGCTGGTATTGTTAGGTGTGCTCTTCAGGAAGGTGGGGCTGGGGGGAAAAAGATACGAAATATTAAAATAGAAGTTACAAGCAAAGCAAACTAAGGCTGAGCCAATCTTGCTAATAAAGGATGCCAGGAGTTGGTGTTAATTTGTGTCTGATTTAAAGTGTTTGGTGGGTGGAGAGAGAACAGCCCACAAGAGGCAGCTGGGCTCCTTTTCCATCCCCCAGCCCTGCTGTTGGAGCGGCGTGGTGGGGGAAAGAGGAGCACACAATCAGGCAATTCATCCCCACGCTGTCGCACTTTGCAAAGGCAAAGGAGAAGGAGGGAAGGAGGGAGAGGGAAAAAGCACTGATCCAGTTCTCATGAAAAGCACTGGCAGCAAACTTCATGCTCCTGCTCCTCTAACCAGGATCTACGCACGTTTACCGACTTTCTGTGAGTTACCAAAGGGCAGACCTGACAAAAAAAAAAATTGGATTAATGCTTTTCCTCACCTTGCTCCTTGGGTCAGGAATGCTGAGGGTTGAGGGAAGTGCTCTGATCTGCTGCTGGCACTGACAGGGATCACAGTCTACTGAAAAAAGTTGATGATTTATGTGCAGAGAAAGAAAAAGCCCCCCCCATTGATATGGCTCCAATGCAAAAGTCTACCTGATCCCACAGAGGTGACACCTGGATTTGCTCCCCAGAGGGAGATCAGAGACCTGGGGCTGCCCAGAGAGGCTGTGGATTCCCTGTTCATGTAGGGATTCCAGACCAGCTGAACAGGGATCTGATTAACCTGGTCTAGTGGAAGGCTGGACCGATGGCAGGGAGTGGGAACTGGATGGTCTTTAAGGCCTCTTCCAACCCAAACCATTCCATGATTTTATGATTCTCTGACCTCCCCTACCCCTCAGCTCCTGCAGTGACACCTGAGGGAACACCCCCTTGTGCTGCTCATGTCCATGCACTCCCTCTGAGGCTCCATCTCTCCTCATAAATGAGGGATTGCAGGCAGGCATGAGAGTGCTCCCGTGATCATCCAGACCAATTAATTATTTCCATGCTCCCTGGTGAAGCTTTGGCCCAAGGCAGTGCCAGGACACATGGTGGCAGATGGCTGAGCCAAGGGACTCTCTCCTGCAGCTCTGTGGGATGAGGCCAGCCCTTCTCAGAGGGAAGGAGGGCTGGGGTGTGTCCACAAGCTGTGCCATGCCTGGTGCCAGAGCCAAAACACAGCCCCTGCTCCTGTATCCTTCAGCAGCAGAGACTGTAGCCTGTGGAGACAGACAGCAAAAGGGCAAATTAGCATTGATTTGGCATGTGGATTCCTGTTCTTCAGGAACTAAAGGAGGGCCATCTGCTCATTGTGTCTGGCACGAGGTGGGGGCTTGCATTCCCAACTACGTTGTGCTGGATTCCAGCCTGGCACTGCATGTGGAGATGCCCCTGCCCCTCCAGGGGTTGTCCTGGGAGACTGGAGACTTCTGTTGTGCTGGGTCAATCCATCCTCTGGGCAAAAAAAGCACCAATCTTCACCCCCTGGCACCTTCCTCATCATTCCTACATTTCCTGGCTTACTAAAGCAGGTTCCTTTGCTGCACAGGTGGGTTTGTCACTGCAGGGCTGCTCGGGAGCACCTGGGGCTGAGGTTTCCCTAAACACTGCTGGCTTTGAAGGAAGGAAGGATGAAGAGCCTCAAAATCTTTCTCTGGAGGAAATGGGGCAAGAAGAATTGCCAGCACATGGCTTTGTAGCTGAATTCCCCTCCAAGGTCTTGGGTCTTGTGTAGTAACCTAAATTTAAGTCCTCTTGCCTGCAGACCTCCAGCTGCCCTCCAGCTCCTCAGTCCTGTCTTCCTGTCCTCCGAGCCAGAAGTAAATACTCATACAAATAAAGGAGCGTGTTAAAAATCCCAGATTCTGCTGTCATCCCTGCAATGAAGCATCACCCAGGCCCTCCTCAGAATAAATATAAACCGTTCTCCATCAGCCCTTCATCTTCATCAAGGCTGCACACAGACAGCTCACTAACCCCAGCCCCGAACCAGCACATCCTCAGTGCTGCACAAATCACTCCATAATGTCCTCCATCATCTCCTACGACTGAACAAAGCCAAAGAAAGTGAGAAGCCAGGGAGAACTTTGCCTCCCAATAACCCCCCTGCCTGCCCCTCACCAGTAATTTCCTCTCCCACGTCACATTGCTCAAGGGTTCCTGGAGAGAGGACTGGAAAGGGGAACAGAGTACATCTGTCTCGTTTATGCAAATCCTGAACTGCTTGTCATGAGACTGATGGATGAGATGCAAGGAATAATCCAGCTTGTTAACGCCTGTGCTGTGACTGCATCCCTCTGCCAGCCTCTCTGCATTCCAGCATCCCAGAGTTTGGTACAGGGGAGCCTGGAAGGCAGTTTCTGCCCCGAGGAGCCTGTGAGGAAAAAGGGAGGCTCCAGGGAGCACAGCAGGCAGGGTCCTTTTCTGTCCAGCAGGGTTAGCTCAGGCACGGCCCTGTGTGGGGATGAGCATGACACTCCAGAGGAATTTAGGTCAGGGCAGATCACCATCCATCCCAAGGGCTGCTTTCCCACAGAGTGGAGTGGGAGGATGGATCAGACCAACCCATTTTGGGAGGGGGTTTTAACATTGTGGATGTGACTTGTGGCACTCTTTTTAGTTTCAGGCTCTGTAGATGGTTTGGCAGTGGGAATGTAATTTTTGTGGCTTAATATAATATGCCTGCACTTTTCTAGAGTAGATGAAAGAATGGTTATTTAGGGAAGGAGTAAGAGACAAAGAATTATAGAACCATGGAGTCATAGGGTGGACTGGTTTTGGAAGGTTTATTTAAAGATCATCTACTCCACTCCCTTGCTTTCACGGGCAGCAGAATAGTGGGGCTTGGTTTGAAAGGGACTCTGAAGGGATCTGGCTGCAAAACCTCTGCCATGGGCAGGGACACCTTCCACAAGACCAGATAGTTCAAAGTCCCATCCTTTGGTGGGATGGCCTTAAACATTTCCAGGTTTGGGGCAGCCACAGCTTCTCTAAGCAACCTCTGCCAAGGCCTCACCTCTCTCATAAAAAGTTTCTTCCTCACACCCGACCTGTACCTGCCCTCCTTCAGTTTAAAGCCGCTGTCTCTTGTCCTGTTTCCACAGGCCTTGGTGGGAAGCATCTCTCCCTCTTTCTTGCAAGCCTTCTGTTTCTTTTGAAAGGCTGCAATGAGGTCTGCCTGGAGCCTTCTCTCCTGCAGGCTGAACAACCCCAGCTCTCCCAGCTTGTCTGCACAGCACAGGGGCTCCAGCCCTTGGATCATTTTCTGGATGCCCCTCTTTCCATCCACTCCACCAGCTCCACGTCTTCCTTGTGCTGAGTGATCCAGCACTGAGGTCTCACCAGAGGGGCAGAATCCCCTTCCTCACCCTGCTGGCCACTTATCTTTTGAAGCATCCCAGGATCTGCTTGGTTTTCTGGGCTGCAATCTCACACTGCCAGTTTGTGTCCAACCTCTCATCCACCAGTATCCTCAAATCCTCCTCCTCAGGGCTACTCTTCATCCATCATCCCCCAGTCTGAATAGGGGATTGCCCCAACCCTGGGCTGCCCAAATCCATCTGGATGACCCATGAAAGGCTGAAGGAAAAGCACAGAAAGAGCCACCCTGAGAGTTGCTCCCAGACCATCCTGCTCAACAGCAATGGATTGGCCTCTCCTCCACAGATTCCCTAATCCATTTTGTCACCCTTTTATGCCTTTAGCCTCCACAGTGTGCTGTGGCAATGAGTTCCCCAGCTGAATTATGAGCTGTGTGAAAAACTACTTCCTTTAGTTTGTGCTCAGGCTTTGGGGTCAGTGAGGATGGCTCCCTGTGTCACCAGCCTTAATTCACTGCTGCTCCCCATGGCCCCCAGGACCTCAGGGAGAAGGTGCTGCAGGAACACACATATTTATCATTCTTCTGCTTTGTAAGTGCAGGGTGCAGGCTTCAAGGTCATGGCTGGATCCAAAACCATGGAAACTTGGGGCCTCAGAAGGGATTTGCTTTGTCTCTGTTTCTCTCCACCTTCAGAGGCTGTGCTTAACTTGGTAGAAAGGTTCCACACCCTGCACAAGCTCAGGTATTTCTGCCATCTCCATGACTCTGGGAAGTTCCCATTTGCCTCCTTTAGTGTGGTATCAGAGACTCCAAAGCCCCTCATTTCAGACCTTGTGGAAGCAGATGGAATCTCTCCTTCACTAAAGCAGTCCTGGAATTCAAGTTCTTCTGTGGTCCTCACTCTATGGACAGTGAAAGTCAGGCCAAGGATGGCCACAGTTCTGGTTTTACTAAAAGGACCTGTATTCTAAGTGTCTTTTGTAGGCACAGCCCAAATCTCCATCTTCCTATTGCTGGAAAATTGCAAATCTGAGCAATAGGATCTCACGGTACTTCTGTGTGCAATTTAATGACGTCCTCACTGGGCATTGGAAACTGAATGCCTAAAATTACAAGCTGAATTCCTGTTGTCAGAAGGGGAAATGTTCCCAATCCAGTTTTAACTTTGCTGAGACAGCAGCATTCAAAAACAGCATGGTGCACCTTCAGGGTTGATGTAAAATTGGACTCTGATGCAGTCTTTCCATCTTTTCCCAGCTGCCTCCCAGGAAATTTATCCCCATCACTGGGGGAGCGTAAACATTGTTTGTCTGGTGGGGGGAAACTGAGGCACGGTCATTCAAAGCCATGGAAGGAACCAGAAGAGCCCACATGACATTTTCCATCCACTGGGGCTGGTCAGAGGCCTCTGGTCATCTCCTGCTGCTGATTATCCCCAGCCAGGTATGAGCTGAGGAGCAGCAAGGTGGAAATCTCCTTTGCTGGTGCTGGGAGAAGCACTAGGACTTGAACTTGTGCAGATCCTAGCCATAAGCTGGTTGCAGAATCAGCTGTTGGGGACTTTGTCTCCTTTAGTTTCCCTTGGGCAGCCCAGCTCCGAGGTGCCATGGGGCAGGAAAAGTTTGGGTTGGAAGGGACCACAAAGATCATCCAGTTCCAACCCCCTGCCATGGGCAGGGACACTTTCCTCTATCCCAGGTTGCTTCAAGCCCCATCCAACCTGACCTTGGATAATTCCAGGGATGGGACAGCGACAGAATCCCTGCACAACCTGTGCCAGGGCCTCACCACCCTCACAAGGAAAAATTTCTTCCTAAATTTTGGCCAAAACACTGACACATCACTGCCTGCACATCTCAGGACACTTCCTGGTGAGGTTTTTGCCCCAGCCAATAATCCCCACCCCAGACCATGCCAGGGCACAGCTCAGGAGAGAGCATTAAACCCTGTGGAAGGCTGTTCTGCTTTGGGAACAGGCAGTTTAGCCACAGGAACAGGAGCTGAGTCAAGTCTCTTGTCCTCAGGGGCCAGAAAAGGAGCCTGAGGATGGGATTGATGTGGGATGCAGAAGTGAGCAGTGTCAGGACAGGAATCCCAAAGCCCAGCTTTAGCTCTGCCAAACATCCCTGTGCACATGTCCCCGTGCAAGCCTGAGCCTCATGCACTCACAGCCCCTCCCTAAACACCCCCTATCCCCAGGGGGGTTCCCACTTAGCTCCCCAGCTAATGCCAGTGCTTTTAACCTCCAGCTGAATTCCCAATCAATCCCATCCCGGTTCCCAGCTCAAATGAGCAGCAATGGAAGCGTTTCTGTTCACTCCTTGGGGTGACCTTGCCCTCAGAGGGCCTCTTGTGTAACCCTCACACTCAGGAGCAGGGTGGTAATGTAGGGAAAAAAACCCCAAAGGTTTGGCTGTGAGCACTGGCAGGCAGGAATAAGGGAATGGGGAAAATGGGATTTTTCTAGGATTTGCTGGTGTGGAATCCATGGTATTCCTTGGTACCACTGATGGGGATGGGGGGGAGTTAGGCCAGGCCGGGAGTATGGGTGATGCTGGCATGGAGGAAAAGCTGATTTTACCAGGATCAGAGGGGTTGTGTTTTCCCCTGGGAGTGAGGAAATGCCTGGGAACTCACAGCAGGCTGGCTGTAATCCCACTCTTAACTGGGATTTCAGTCTGCTTTCCTTAAACTGAGGTAAACTGGGGCAGGGTGAGATGTCACATTATGACTTCCATCAACAGCCTTCTGCCAAGAACCCCCACATGCTCCTTGACTTTGCTGTGCCAGGACATCAAAGCCACCCCTATAAAATCCTTGAGAAACTCCAAGGCCTGCCAGGGCTCCCAACAGGCAATGCCAAAAAATCTGCACCCATGGAGAGGAAAGTTGAGGACAAAAATAGATGTGGATTGGGATAAGGAGAAGCTTAAAAGACACCAAGAGCACAGACAACACCTGGCTCAGGCTGTGTTGAAGCCAAGAGAGCCCTGAGCCCCCTCTCCTCAGGCAGCCACATCTGGAGCACAGCTGGCTCTCCTGCTTGGCCAGGATTTTTCCTACAGAATTTTGGATCCTAGATTTTGAGGTCCAGTCTTTGTGCTCAGCTGTCCCCTGACCCCACCCACTGGAAAAAAAAAAAAATCATCCAGAGCAGTAAACTGAGCCTGGCCTTGCAAACCCTGAGAGCTTTATTTATGAGCCCATCTATAGTTACCATCATCTGGAACACACACCTCAGCCTTTAAATTAATCTCCTTTCGGGATGAAATCCTGGTTGGTTGGAAATGAATCATCATCTCCAGCACCCTGCTGGAATTCTTCAGATCATGGAGCCCCAAAGGAAAGCAGAGGATGCTTCTCACATCCATCTTTTCAGGTGGGAAAGGATTGGCAGAGATTCTTCACTGACAGAGTGCACAAATCCTGGAGCCAGGATTCAAATCTGGCTCCCCCTGATTGTGTCTCCCCATCTGGCCAGTGCTGGAGGAGATCACAGATGGGAGGGTTCAACCAAAGCTCAGGGGCTTTGGAGTTTCCTCACTGTGGTTGAAAGCCCCTTGGGGAGCCCCAGGATGATCCATTTCTAGATATTCCCCATTTCCCAGCCCTCCCTTCCCCAAATCCCCTCTTCCAGTTGAAGAAGGTTGAAATAGGATCAGGATCCTGACCCACAAGCCAATTTCCATCAGAATCAAACATTTCCCACCCTGTCCATGCTGTTCTGCAGGCTGTCCCATATCTGCTGGGGTCTACCCCTAAGGCAGGTGCTTTCCTGCTTGGAGCTGGGAGGAATTTGGGATGAAGGATGCTGGTGTGTGTGTATATATTATATATAGAATTTATTAACATGACAGGCAGGGGAGATTTTGGCTTTCTCTGCACTCAGGAGACTCAGAGAGAGGCAGGGGGAAGGACATCAGTCTCTGCAGAGATGGAGCAAACATTCCAGGATGTGAGGGGGCCATGCAGAAATCCGTGGTTTGAAAATCATGGAGTTGTTTGGGTTGGAAGAGACCTTAAATATCATCTAATTCCACCCCCTCTGGATGGGCAGGGACAGCTTTCCCTTGCTCAAAGCCCTCAGACCTGGCCTTGAACACTTCCAGAGATGGAAAATGGACCATAAAAAAAAATACTAATGAAAAACCCTGATTTTGAGCACTGATTTTACGGAAGAGGTGCTGCTCCAGGGCCTGCCCAAGCTCCCTGGGTGCCTTCCAGGGTTAACTCCTGTCCCTGCAGCCCAGCAGAGCCACTGCAGCCAAACAACACTCAGGTCTGAGCCCTTCTTGACTCCTCTTTGTGCTGTCAGCTCACAGATGCCACCGTGTTTTTCCAGGCATTTCCACTCTGCTTTTCTCCCTCACAAAAAAACCCCAAATTTCCAAGCTGTTCCAGCTTTTTGGTTTGTTTTTTTGTTGTTTTTTTTTTTTTTTTTTTTTTTTTCTTTTTTTCCTCTCTCTGCTCTCAGCTCCTTGTGAATAAGGACAGAACAAATTCCTTTCCTGTGTTTTCTCAGAGTGGCAAGGGACTGAGCTTTTCAGGGCCAGGCATTTTTCTGCCTCAGGCTAAAGGGATATTTAGTGTGGTATCTGGGGACCTTCTTACAGGGAAATGGGAAGCCCCAGGAAAGGAGGATTAGCTTGGTGAGAGTGGTTTTCACCCTGCTGGGATGTCAGCCGTGCTCCAAGGTCAGGAGAAGGAAAAGCAGAGGGGAGTAAATCCTGGCCAGTGGCACATCTGGAGCCAATGGACAGAGAAAGGGGAGCTGGAAGTGCTGAACCAGACCAGGGAGAGGGTGTTGGGAATGCTCCTACAGGCAGCACTGGGGAAGGATGCCCTTCCTGCAGTCATCTTGATTTTTTTTCCCCCTTTTTTTTTTTTTTTTTTTCCATGGAGTGTTTGTGTGCGTGTGGGTTTGTGTGCATGGCTAAGAGTGCCCTCCATTGGCCACATCCAGGCTGCTGCTCCAGGAGTGTCACCAGCACAGGCAGGGAACGAGGTGGGTGCTCCACCTGGGATGTCACCCTTCCCTCGTGGGAGGACTGTGCCGTGCAGGGACTTTGGAAAGCAGGACGTGGCAGCATCCTGCAGGCTCCTCCTGCTCAGGCAGAGCTGAAATCTCTGAAATCTCTGGGCTGGGCACAGCTGGAGAACTGGACAAGCCAGTTTGGAGGTGTCCATGCTGGTGGGATGGGGTCAATCTGCCAGTGGGGCTATTCAGGCAGAGGGTGAAGGCTGCTGTGGGTAAAATCAGGGATGCTCTGATCCCTGCTCACACATCCCACACTGCCTGACTCCCCAGGATGGCTGTGGAGGTGCAGAACTTGTGCAGGAATCAAGCAAGAACACGAGGGTGGTGGCAAAATCCAGCCTCAGACCTGGATCATTCCTGCAGGAAGACAGAACCCACCATGGTCAAAGCCTGGACTTGGTGACCTTGGAGATCTCCTCCAACCTTAATAATTTGATGATTCTATGGCTTGCAGGCTCCAGAATTCACTGTGACCAGCACAAACTGGATGCCCAAACCCCCTGGGCTCCAGAATTCACTGGGACCAGCACAAACTGGATGCCTGAACACCCTGGGCAGCCCAGGTGTAACTGTGATTTAGTCCTTGCCTGGTTTTGATTTCAGCTGTGGAGGTCTATCCCAGTAGATTTCTGATCCAGGGGATGCCAGAGTGGGATGGCAAATGCTCAGCAAGGAGGGAGAAAAAATTGCCAGAGCTGTTTCGAGTTTTGTGAGGGTGCAGGAGCCTCACTGGTGGCTCACAGCTCTTCATAATCCCCTTCTTTGTCACACCTGACACCTGCACAAGGTAACCAAGGCAGAAGGACCATTCAGACCAAACTTTTCAGCCTCTTTCTGTGGGTTTCTTGGGATGAAAAAGTATTTTTGCCATGGACACACACACAAAGGCAACAATATTTTGGTTTGTCCTTGAGAAACACAGGCAAAGGACAGCCCAAGGTGCTCCAGTGTCACCTGCTGTCCCCAGGCTTTGCTCTACCAGACCCAACTCCAAGGCAGAGATGGCAGGAAAGGTTTGGGGAGGTGTTGTATGCTCCAAGTTGGAGCCAAAGGATGTGACCAGGCAGGGATGTCTTCCATCACTCAAAATTCCAGAAACAGCCAGGCTACCTAGACACTGACTGTGGCAAAAACCATGGGAATGTGAGTAAATTTGACTGTGTGCCATAGAAACATGACCTCCACCTCTGAAATAATCTGTTTTTCACTCATTTAATATCACTTCCCCACGTGCAGGCTGTAGCCTGTGGTTATATGTGTCCCTTGGGGTTTTTTTGGGATGGCAATGTAGGAGATGGATCTCTGCTGATGTGCATCAGCCACTTGCATCTTCCCTCCCTGCCAGGTCCAACACCTGTTGAGCCAAAGATCCAGGTCTGGAGGGGGCTTTGCCCATCCATTCCTGCTCTGAGTAAAGATCCCCACTTCAGCAGGGATTAGCTAAAAGAGGAAAAAAAATGTCTTTATGCTCCTTATGGTGAAACTTTCCAGATGGGACCGCACTGAGGGGAAATCAATTGTGAGACTTAACAACCATAACAGGTCTGGTTAAAGTTTGTTGGCTTTTATGATGCTTTTCCCAGACAGGGGCAGTGAGGGGGAATTTGTTTTGTGCTCACCACATCCTCAGACAGAAGCAGGTCTGTGGTCAGCGTGAGAAAAATCGAGTTTGTGGCGAGCAGGAGGGCCTGGGCTGAATCCCAGGCGCTGAAGTCACCATTAGGGACTGGATTTGAAAACAAACCCTGTCTCCTCATCATCTGGTTGCTATGGAGGCACTGCTGGCTCCTGCTTCCAACCAGGAAAGGCAGGTTTCTGGTCTGGACCAGAGGTTAAGATGACAAGAAAGATGGAGATACTATTTACAGGAGCATGGAGTGACAGAACAAGGGGGATTGGCTTCCCACTGCCAGAGGGCAGGTTTAGATTGGATACCGGGAAGAAATTCTTTACTCAGGGGGTGCACAGGCTGCCCAGAGAGATTCCAGATTCCCTGGAAGTGTCCAAGGTCTGGTTGGACAGGGCTTGGAGCAACCTGGGACAGTGGAAGGTGTCCCTGCCCATGAGAGAGAGTTGGACAAAATGATCTTCAAGGTCCTTTCCAAACCAACCCGCTCTGTGATTCTGTGATCCTTGTGGTTCCCTTCTAACTCAATATATTCCATAATTCTGTGATCCCTGGCTGGCTCATCAGGGTGAAGGTCGGGTAGACTTTGGATTTGCAAACAGAATGAGCTTTTCCAGCACTGCCCTAAGAGAGCCAGTGGCCCCTTTCAGAGCCTCAGATAAAGCAAGAGCCTTTCAGCTCTGGAATCTGAAATTTGAAGCATTCACAGTCCTATTTAGGCAACCTCTCCTGCTAACCAGGAAATTTAGAAGATGTTTGGTAGATGCCTGTTCTTTTCTTTGCAAGCAAGACCAGGTTTTCATCCCCTTTTCACTCCTGAATTCTGGCCCCAGAGGCAGGCAGGGGGAGATTTGCACTGTCGAGCTTTGTAGACTGCAAACCAGCCAGGAGTGGAGATCTGACTTGTAAAAAATTTAAGTCCAAATGCATTTGGACTCCATGCTGATTAGTGTCAGGTCTAACACACACTCAGGAATGTGGTGGCAGAGGCTGCAGTGATTTGAAGCTGGGATGAAACACAGTTTGCAAATAGCAGGTCTGACTTTCGAGCTCCCTAACCCTTTCCTGCCCAAAAGAAAAGGTTTTGGCAGAGGAGGGGAGATGCAGAGACAAGTCTTTGATATAGAGCAGGGAGAGAAACTGAGTGAATGTGGAGGTGCATTTAGCTTCTCATCTCTTCCCAGATTCACAGGATGGTCTGTGGGCTTCTCATCTCTTGTTTTTCTGTCTCTCCTGGGGCTGGGATTAGCTGCCTGAGCTGTGGATTTGCTGGGAATTTGTAAAGCTCCCTCTGTTTGCAGTCTGGGAAGGCAGAGCCTGGCATGGGGTGGGAGATGGCAGCACTGGGGACACCGGTGGGGCTGGAACTGCATCAGTGGCTGCAATGAAAACGAGTTTTCCCTCCTCCCTGGATGCAGATGCCCCTCTCCAGTCTCTCACCTTAATTCCTTCCTGGCAGTGCCGCCCTGATCATGGGAAACACATCCCAGATTATCTGAATTATTTGGAGGTTGCAGCCCGGGCAATGTTTGCCCCTCCGGAATTGGGGTGTTTGCATTTCAATGCAGAGGTCCTGAGCACTTGCTTTCACTATGAACTGCGAAGTTTCCCGAAATGGTGGCAGTTGCATGATTTGATAGGGAAAATCTTCCCCCCAGGTTCCCCTTTATCCTTTGGAAATGGGGCAGCAGATCTGTTTTTCAGGCAGCAAGTGCTGCAGGGTCAGGATGAGCTTCACCCAAGGCAAAATACCCGATTTTCTCTACCTGGGATGAGCTGAGAGGGGAAGAAGGGAAAAAGCTGGAAAGGTGGGAGGGAAAAATGCCAGGGCTGTGTGATCAGCAATCCTGCCCCACACCCTGAGTGTCTGCCCCTCCTGCCCTGTTAACAGAGCCCCTCCCCAAATTTGGGGGTGAACAGTTGTGGGAGGGGGTACAAGATAAGGAAAGTCCTGCTACTGATCTTATTTTCTCTTCTTTCCTGGAAAGAGGAGATGAAGGGAATGGACCACAGGAGAGTCTTTTGTTGGGGTAAGAAAGAGATTTACACGAGTGCAGAGGAGCCTCTGTGGCATGGGGGGAGCAGGGCTCTGGGCAGCTGGGCTGAAGGAGGAATCTGTGCCACAGAAGGTTGTAGGGAATGCATCCTTAGGGCATTGCAGGGTGGATTCTACTTTGGAGGAAGGGTTTTGGGGGCTGAAGGAGGTCCTGGCACTGGCACAGAGGGCTCTCACTCTCTGCAGATGCTCTAAGCCTCGCTACAGCACCACAGGCTTTGGGGTGTGCTGCACTCAAGGGTGAAAGGAGAGGTGGGAAGAGATAAAATCTGTCTCTATTGTCCTTTTCTGCTCCTATACGGGGCGTACAGCTCGGTCCATTATCCTGTCTGCCCTCAGGGTTACACCAGAGCCGGGTTCCTGAGCAACAATTCCCTTCCCGGCACGGTTTTGGTGGAAGGGAGAGAAAAAAGGAGGGACATTAAGAAGCTAAAAAAACAAGTGCTGGCAGAAGGAAGAGAGGAGGCAGAGCCCAGCTGGCCATGCTGACCTCCAGCCCACCCTCCCCAGGTGCAGCCTGTGTTGAACCATCTCCCTGGGGATGGAGAGAGCTGGAGAGTCCCTAACCCAAATATCAGCCCTGTTTTCTCTGGGGAGATGGTTCAGATTCACAGTCAAGGCTCTGCTCGGCTCAGCAGGGGGATCTGCATGGGCAGGGGGCACAGGGAAGGAGAGCAGGTCACACCTGTGCTCATCCCCGGGTGAGTCTCAGTTCAGCCCCTCCTGGGGGTCAGGACACCCCAAACCAAGCCTGGGGATGGTGATGTGGGGCTGCATCTTCCCCCCGTGAGAAGTGCCGGGACTGGGGCTGCTGTGTGGGTTCTCAGCCGTGTGAAGGGTTAATAAAAACAACAATAACAACAACAAAGTACCGCCAAATCCCAAATATCTTCTTTTCTCTCCCCTCCTCCTTCCCTTCCCTGTTTTTTCCAGGTGTTGTTTATGGCCACAGGAGGGAGCTCAAATCCAGACATGGGAGGATCGGCTTGATTTCGGATCCAGAGCCTCTTAAACTCTGCTTTTCCTCTAAGCTGGTCCCTGTTATGTCCAGGATCTGGCACCTGCTTGACATTTACTTTGAGTTCCAGAGGACCAGAGACCTAGGATGAGGAGCATTGGATCCGCCCTGAACCTGCTTTTGGTATCGCCACTCTACTTTGTGTGGACCGTGGTCGCTCTGGACCTGGCACAAACTCCCTGCACCACTTTGGTCCAAGGAAAATTCTTTGGGTATTTCTCCTCCTTCGCCGTCTTCCCGTTGAACTCCTCTCTCTGCTCTTGGATTATCCAGAACCCCGACCCTCGCAGGTACACTTTGTACATGAAGATCCTCAAACCCTCCGGCGTATGTGACCACCAGCACATCCGCACCTACCAGTTCGACTCCTTCCTGGAGTCCACCCGCACCTACCTGGGCATGGAGAGTTTTGACGATGTGTTGAAGCTCTGCGATGGCTCCACCCGCTTTGCCTTCCTCCAGTCCAACAAACAATTCCTGCAGATGAAGCAGACGGCCCCGCCGGGCGTGGACACCTGGCCCATGAGGTGGAAGCCCACCAAGGCTCAGGAGAGGGACTTCTCGGTGGAGTATCTGGTGGTGGGCAACAGGAACCCGAGCAAAGCCGCCTGCCAGATGCTCTGCAAGTGGCTGGACGCCTGCCTGGCCATCAGCAGCAGCTCCCACCCGTGTGGCATCATGCAGACCCCGTGCTCCTGCTCGGGAGGGGAGGTCCTGGATCAGGCCAGCGAGATCCTGGGGTTCACCAGGAAGAAGGAGGATTGCTACAAGGATGGGATTTACCTGGAGAACTGCGTGAGCAGCCCCAAGGACAGCAACGGAGCGGAGTTCCTGGGTGAGTGGAGGGTGGTCGGGGGGTGTTGGGGAGGGAGGGCTGGGTTGGACTCTGCTCTCACACTGCCCCTGTCACCTCCGCGTCCGTATCTGTGGATGCCTGGCATGAAAAACCTCATTTCCCAATCGACAGGCAGGTCAGGTAACCCACGAGGCTCTTTATGAGCCTGCGACTGGAATTGCAAATCAGCTGCCCCTAAATATTCCCCAAGTTGTTGCAATTCGTTCTCGGGGCTTGTTCATTGCTTGTTTTACTCCTGCAGCCTCCGAGCTGCTGAGAGGGAGCTTCTTACCTGAGGGTGAGCAGTTTTCCAAAGTAATTACAGATGTCCTAGAAAAAACAGGATCCAAGCTACCTCCCGAGGCAGGCTGCTCTCAGCAGCCCTATCAACCACTTTTAATTCCTAGGGAAAACTTAATTCTTGGGTCTGGTTCAAGGGGATGGCAACAGAAGGCACTCTCGTTTTGTTCTCAGCTTATTTTTCCTTCTGGAGGCTTTAAGAAAGAGAATTCACCACACTGCTTGCATGGTGCCTTTGCTGGGGCTCATTCCTCAGATATTTCACTGGGTTTTGAGAGAGTGGTGCGGGCTGGAAATGGACAGGGGAGGTGGGAGAGCCATGAGAAAAAGGGCTGTGAGGCAAGGTGGGATGATCCTGAAGTGGGATCATGTTCTGGGGAGGGAAATGCTCCTTCCAGAGACCTGACACAGCCTTGCCCAGCAGAGGGGACTCAGGGGGTCTGAAAATGGAGCCTTTTTCTTACTGCATGTATCAGGTCTGCTCCAGGGTGTTTGTTCTCAGCTCCCACCCCAGCATGCAGGTTATGTAAAGCAGAGGTGTGATGCTAAACAGCAGCACAGGTGGCAGGGAATGGAGCCTCCAGTTCAGCGAGTCTCAGACCCCCACCTGAGCCTCACCCCAAGGTCTCATCTTCTTCAGGTGCTGGACTGAAATGTCCTCTGCCACCAGCAGAAAGTTGACATCTGTCTGGGTCAGGAATTTGGGGATCCTTCCTGGCTTTTCCACCCCTGTTGAAAGTGGGATTTCTCAGGGTTGAGGGGAAGAGGCCAGATTTGCTTTTGCAGTCGGCAGGAGGTGACCAGGCACAGATTCAGTCTGTGCAGAGTGATTTTCCTACAGACTGCAGCTTGGCATTAGCTGGGAGATCAGGATGTGATCAGGTACTCGTGCTTTCGTCAGTGTATTTTGGGGGAGATGTTGTTTCTCACTGGTCTGTGAATCAATACATGAAGGCACAGCCGAGCCATAAATCCTGCAAATTAGTTCAGTCGTGCTTCCCTCCCTGGCCATGAGCACAAGACTCTCCAGATTTGGGTTGGTTTTTTTTTGTCTTGCAATGCCCTTTTCTCCTGTGTGAACAGCTCTGAGGAGCCTCTCCGAGTTCAGTCATGTGTCATGCCTGGAATTTGCTGATTGGGTGATTTATGCGTTCCACCCAAGCAGTGTGACCTTTCTCACTGCAACCAAAGGTGAAATTTGAAATAAGATTTTCAGCAAATCCTGAAGCATTCAAGCTTAATATTGGCTTTTGTAGGGATCTCTCCTAGTCCAGCTCGAGTGCCTGAATGTTCCCACAAAGTAAATATGAAAGAGGCTCAAGGGTGGCTGAATCAAAATCCTTTTTGGGTGTCAAATATTTGTAGAGTGGAGATAATTTTTCTGCTGGCTGCTCACATCTGCTCCATACTGGAGACAGGGAATTATCATCTTGGCTGGTGGGATGCCATCCACACAGTAACCATGCTTGCAGGGTGCCCGGGCTCTCCATGTGCTGCTCTGTCTGTCACTGTGTCTGTTTTGATTTATGCAAAGGCTTGATCAGGAAGATGGAGGCGAGATCCAATTTGGACAGGGAGTCAGCAATCCCTTAACAGCATCTTGTGGGTGGAATATTTTGATAGGGTTCCTGATTTCCAAGTGCTGATGCTGGTTATTGCAATCATTGCTGTTCCAATTGTATTTGTAGCGGGTTTTTTTTCCCAACAAGCTTTTTTAATTTTTTTTTTTATTATCATCATTGCTATTTTTCCCTCCCTGCTGCTTTCTGAGTCATTTGTTGTTTCTGGGCCTGTCTTAACACTTTCATCTTGGAACAAGTGGAGATGTGTGAGTTGTGCTAAACTACTCTGATGACTTTAAAGGCACAAGAAGGAATGTAGAAGGTTCCCTGCCCATGCCAGGGGATTGGAATGAGATGATCTTTGAGATCACTTCCAACTCAAACCATCCTATGAATTGCCAGATACCATCCTGAATTATGAAACCTGACTTTTCCTAATGTGCCTTTTTATTCCTTGGGTGTTTCCAAAGCAAAGGGATGAGTGCAGATCTACAATGAGATGTTGCAGTGGACGTAGCTGTGCTTTGGCTCACGGTCTGTGGGCGAGTTCCCTGTGAAAAGCTTCACTCCAAGAGGATCCTGTTGCTCCAGAATTACAGGGACTCTCAAGAAAACATAATTAACAGCCTATTTTCACTCATGGCCAGTGATTTTACACCTGGCTCAGGTGCACAGGGAAGTTTATGATCATTTACTGAGGAACTTCACAAAGAAACTCTGCCAAAGTGACCCTGTCTTATGAAGAGCATCTGTTCTTCATTGTCTGGAGGAAGGAGAAACTGCTCCAAATTTGCTTCCCAGGTTTAGTGAGACTCTCTTTGCACTCACTGTCCCACACACACATTGCAGAGGGTAAAGCAGGCAGTGGTGGGTTGCAGCAAAATCCCTCAGGTTATCCCTCAGATATTTTGGTCTTGCTGCACGTGGAGCTTGTCCTGGTGATCAGCAAGACATGCTTTGAAATCCTGGCCAGCTTGAATTGGAAATATTTTCCAGGAGAAGACAATTCAACATGAAAACTGTTTTTGGGCATTATTAAATCTCCCTTGGCTAATTCAAGAAATGTGGGAAGAAGGCAGAGGTTTGTTTGTAGGTCCTGATGTTTAGATGTAAACTCACTTTTTTTGGGATGCAAATTGGCATTCTTGGAATAGGTTTGGGGTGCAAGCACAGAGAAGTGAAGAAGGGAAAACCTCCTGAAATGCTGTGCATTGGCTCTTCAGGGTCTGAAAGTGCTGGTGACCCTCCCGAAATGTGAGCTGGCTTCTGTAATTGGAGCTGGAGCTTTAACAGGGATGTTGATGTGACCCTGTAATGAGAGAAGGTTAAATGTGTGCTTAAGTGCTGTGCTGAGTTAGGCACTTAATGAATGTCTAATTAGTCTTGTCTCCATGTGAGCCGTTCCTGGAAGACCATTGCTGTGCTGTCACATTTTGGTGGCCCAAAGAGATAAACATCATTCTCTGGTCCTTCTGCTCTTCATCTTCCCACCTTGCAGGGATCCAGGATGCTGACTGCAAAACAAGGCTAAAAATGTCCCTCAAAATATATTATTTGCTTCTTGATAAATCAGGTGGCTCCAAGGCTGGAGGGGTTTTTATAATGAATGGATAACTGGAACACAGTAATGCTGGACTTAAGTGCTGGGGATTTTCCTGCTTTTCCTGCTAAATTTTTCCATTCTTTTGCTGTCCCCATTGCTCTGAATAAAATCGGATCTCCCTTCCTTACACATGCTCATAACTTCTGTTTGTTAGTGGTGTTTCATCTTCCATTTTAGATGCTTTTCCACTTCTGCCACATTGATTAAGGTGTCTCAGAGGGTCTGATCTCTGTTTGGAGAGGCCCATGAAAAAGTTCTTTCTCAACCTCTGCTGCACTAAGTAGGCTGAGCTCCATAAATCTCTCACTGCAGGACACACCCTCCAAGCATCTCTTGTTGTTGGGAGGTTTTGCTTCATGCTTGGCATGTTCTTTGGTCAAAACATACTTTAGTCTCCTCAGCAGAGCTGAGCTTCTGCCTGGATTTGTGGCTGAGTGGCTCCTAAGTGGGGTCCATGATGTGGAAGAGGAGCCAGAGACACAGAAATTAATAAATTCCCACCCTCCCTGCAGCAGGAATCATCTTGTGTGGCACAGCTCCCCTCCCCTCGAATCTCCAACCTCACCCAGGGCAGGAATAACTCTCTAAGTCATTTCCTGTGTTTGAGATGAGCTTTAGTGGCCATGAAAACTCCAGAGACTGATAAAGAACTGTGAGTAATTGCCCAGGGGCAGATCTCAAACCTCTCCTTGACATCTTCAGCTCCTCGTGACACATGCTCTGTTCCTCCAGCAAGAATCCCCCTGGCTGGAGCAGCTGAGCTTGCAGACAAAGGTGTTTGGCTTTGGTTTTACCTTGGTGTTGGACTTGCTAACCAAATGGCAAAGGGATTTGGGTGAGTGCATTTTCACTGCCTCTCAGGAAGCTGTGCTGCATTCCAGCTCCTCGCTTCTCCTCCTGTGTCTGTCCCTGGACATCCCTGAGAGCAAAGGTTGGATGTGGTGAGAGATGGACAGCAAAACACCGGGCAAGGAAGCACTGATTTCTCCTCATGTGTAAAATTTTCCTGTGTAAACTGCTGAAATCGTTGGAGATTTTACCTGATGTCCTTCCCAGCTTAAGTCCAAATCTCAGCAGCTGACAGCAAGACCTGATACTCCTTCCCAGCTCCTGGAGGAGGAGGTTGGTTAGAGCCTGGCACCTGGCAAAGAGGTCAGGTTGTCACCTGCAGGGAATCCCCACTGGACCCGTATGGACAGCTCCTGCTGGGAATGTCCCTCTTGCCTGAGGTCAGGATGTTTTATGGATGAGGCAAATGTGGAGAACTCCTCCCTGGGGGTTGGAAAGGGGGGTTCTGGCTCGGTTTAAGCACTCACATCTCTGTGACCTCTACAAGCCCTGCTTGCCCCACTGTTCTCCTCTGGGATCACCAAAGACCTTACACATGGAATGGAATGGAATGGAATAGAATAGAATAGAATAGAATAGAATAGAATAGAATAGAATTGAATAGAATAGAATAGTTTTCAGTTGGAAAAGACCTGCAATGATTATCTAGTCCCACTGCCTGACTGAAAGTTTAGTTAAAGGCATTGTCCAAATACTTCTTAAGCACTGGCAGGAAAAGGACATCAACCACCTCTCTAAAAAGCCTGTTCTGATTTTTGACCACTCTCTCAGCAAACAAACCCTTCCTAATGTCCAGCCCACACCACGCCTGGTGCTTCACGGGATCCCGGGGAGAATTAAGCATGACCACAGAGCACCACTGTGAAGTGACAGGGCAGAAATTCCGTGCTGCTCTCAGCACTAAATCCATCCCTGCAGATCCATCCCAAAAGAGATGGGGTGGAGAAAAACGAGCCAAGTAAAGCGATCAGTTCCATTGTGAACCCAACAGCTCGTGGACATGATCACAATGCAGAAACATCAGCAATTACCGGCTCAAAGCGCTGTCGTTGTCGCAGGGAGAGTAAAGGTGGAATTTACATCCAGTTGCCGAGGGAGTTTCACAGGCAACTACTCCCATTATTGCGACGGGGACTTTTACGGGTAATTTAATGAGTGGCAGCCTGGTGAAAGGCTCAGCTTTTCACTTTCCCTTTTCTCTCTTTTTTTTTTTTACTTTCAATTTTTTAGCATCCTCTCGTATTCAGGTCCATAGCAGCCACCGCAGAATGTTTTGTTTGGGAGTACAAGGTGAAATTAAGATGCAGGGAAACACTGAGACCAGAGTCGAAATCATCACTTCTCCAGAGTAGTTTTCCATCTATGACTGCAGAAAATGAGGATGATGGTGCTGACACCTCAAAGGGAGAGTGCACAGAGGCATTCCTGTTCATTTCCACCACTTATCCTAAATATTTGCCCTTTTCACCACCCACCTTGAATATCTGATGTATTTAGGTAAGGGGAGCAGGCTGAAAAATGGATTTTTAATTTTTTTTTTAAGTGAGAGGAACTGGATCCGTGGAGATTTTTAGGTGTTTGATTCACCTGTTTGGTGCCTGAACTCCCTAGAACCCAAATACTAAGAACTGCCCTACTTGGGACCAATGAACACTTAAACAATGAATTCCTTTGGATTTTAGCTGTATAAAATATGTGAAAACTCTAGTAAAGATCATGTGTGATGGAATAATTTTCTCTGCACAACCTGGGCAATGTGTGGATGAAATTATTTCTGTTGCACATCCTGGCCAGAATAAAGTAATGCCTTGGTTTTCTAACACTAAAAATGTTGTTGGAGAGTTGCTCCTTTTTTTCTGCAGGTTCAGTGACACTTCCAGAGCATCACCAACACCTCACAACTCATTTCTTTTCCCATATCTTCCCATTCTTACAATCAGTGAAATTTTAACAACATCTACGGGTGTTGATTCTATCTCCTGCAAGTCCCACGTTCCCCAGGATAGTATTGGAACAAGCTTGGGATAATTAGGTTAGAAACCTGGTTTGGGATTCTCAGCAAGCATCCTGGGGAGGCCTCAGCAACTCTGTGTCTCTGGGGTGGCTCTGCCAATGTCACCTCCAGCCGCTGAATTCCCTTTTGGCACATTCTCTTCTTGCAGACAACAATCTGATACTGAAATCCCATATTTTATCCTTCAGCACGGTGAGACAGCCAGGCTGGGAAAGGACGTCCTTTAGCACATCAGAATTGCAGATCTGTTGAGTTTAAATATATTTCTTTGTGTTCCCTGGCTCCAGTTTCAATAGAGCGATAATTGCCACACACCTCATTAAGCTGAATGCTCTCAATAGGTCTTGAGTGGTCCATGTCATTAAACAAACAGTTACTGGCTTGGGATCTGCGCGGTGTTTAGAAGCTGTAAAGAAGGGACCTGGAGGCTGTAAAAGCTGCAGCTCCAGCTTCCTGAAGAAATTGGGCTGCCCTGGCAGGGTGGCTGCTTTGCCCCGCTGTTTCCAGGGCACTTTGAGGAGTCTGATCCTTCCCTGTGCCCTGAGGCAGGAACTGCTGCAAGCCCCTGGCTTTTTCGCCTAGCTTGGATGAAGAGAAGGATGCCCTGGTCTCTGCCAGTTTGGATTTTGGGATTTGGAAGCTGACACTTCCTTGTTCATTAGTTTTGGGTCAGGAGTTTGGGTGTGTTTGTGTTGAAGGCATCCAAACCAGAAAAAGATGATGGAATTCAGTGTATGGCACTGAAAACAGGAGAAACAGCTGGAAGCAGGGATGCTGTCACTCTTTTTCTGGTTCATATCCTGAAGTCTGAAGGACCAAGATGCAGGGTTTTGGCCCCTCAGATTTTGCAGAGACCCTGAGACTGATCAGAAAAGGACCTACACAGAGATTCTGGATCTACTGGAGGCTGGGACAGACAAGGGGAACGGCGATTCCACCACATTTCCCTGTTTAATGTGCTCTCCCAGACTAAGCCCATCCACATGGAAGGCTTTATTCAATGGTCTGTGTGCACTTCCTATGCACTTCTGTATCCCAAGTGCCTGCTGGATGAACTTGAGGGTTAGTTTTGGTATCTCCTTCTCATAACTTGACTAAACTTGTGACCAAGGTTGTCACCAAAATCCCATTGCTACCAACTCTGGTCAGAAGTAGAGGTATGGAAGTGTTGGAACTCTAGATGCTGAGAATTTTAGACTTTCTGTGCTGACAGACTCTGACCCCCAAAAGAACACTGCATTTGACCTGAGGCCGTGGAGAAAACTTCCAAAATTGAATGATAGACCTGGGATTTTGGGTGTGTAGTTTGATTAGAAATGTGTAATATCATGTAGTAAAAAACTTAAGAGTTTAAGGTTTTAGAATATAGTAATATATGTGAAGCAAGATGGAGGTTTTAGGGTGGAGGCTGCTCCTTCTTCTTCACCACCTTCTTCATGGGTTTGGGTGGTATTTTGTAATTAGACAGAAAAGTCCGCATTGCGAGACACATTGCTTATTGAGTTAAAAGTAAAAATAATTCAGGTGTCATTTCTTAATTGGATAGTTAAACCTTAAAAGACCTTGTAGAGAAAGATAGTTAGCCATTTTGTACCTTGTTAGTGAAACACTGCAGAACTCACAGCTTGTAGGCCTGTGATATAGATAAAAAAATAATAAACACCTGAGTCTAAACATGAAATATTGTCTCTAGCCCTTCAATCTCGACAGAGGCAGAGAAAATAAGCTGAGAACTGGCATGGAAGAAAGGCACTCCAGGGCACTTGCTGTGGGGATGATGAGGACAGGTTCAGGTTGGCCATTAGACCTTCATAAGTGCCCAGCCCAGAGCTCAGGTGGGCAAGGAAGCAGCTCAGGTGTGCTCTGAGCTTCAGGGCTTTAAAGTTAGTGCCCTGTGAGGTAACCAGGCTGAAAGTCAGGGGTGATGTGCATGTGAATATATCCACAGGCAAGATTGTCCTGTTGTAGGGAGATGCCAGATGCTCCAGTCTCCATTAACAGTTCCAGTCCATGAAGGTCACAGAATCACAGAGTGGGTTGGGTTGGACAGGACTTTCAACATATGTCATTCCTTCTATCCCTCCCTATCTCTCAACCCTCTGCCATGCACAGGGACTCTCCACTATCCCAGTTTGCTCCAACCCCCATCCAACCTGGCTTTGAACACTTCCAGGGATGGGACATCCCGCAGTTCTCTGGGCAGCTGTGCTTGGTGGAAGTAGTGCTGGATGGTACCAGTTTGTTCTTGATGCTCATTAACCTGGGATTGGGATGGAATAATCTCTACAGAGCTGGATTAGAGGGGTTTTTGCACCAGAATTCCAGTTTTGGATGTGCTTAGAAAGATGCTACTGGCCATTCCCAGAAGAAAAACACTCAGGAAGATGTGCAAGGACTGCTGCTCACGACTGGGTTTATTCAACACTTGTCTTCTTCCCTGTGAGCGAGGCTCAGTTAAAGAATTACCAATAAATTGACTGATGACAATTTCTGTCCACAAAATCCTCTCCCTTTCATGTCCTTTCTTTCTCCTTTGTTTAGTTTGCAGGGTTTAATTGTTTGTTTTTCATTTTAATGTCCTGCTTGACAGGATTTCATAGAACATGGAATGGCTTGGTTTGGAAGGGATCTTAAACATCATCATCACATTTCAACCCCCTGCCACGGGCAGGGACACTTTCCACTGGACCAGATTTCTC
Source organism: Peucedramus taeniatus (assembly GCA_013400575.1). Classification (NCBI taxonomy): domain Eukaryota; kingdom Metazoa; phylum Chordata; class Aves; order Passeriformes; family Fringillidae; genus Peucedramus; species Peucedramus taeniatus. Next base: position 90,623 of record WBNO01030456.1, read on the forward strand.
AGAGTTCTCAACCTGACCTCAGAGACTTCCAGGGGATGGGGCATCCACCAGTTCTCTGGGCTCCCTGGAGCCAGGTCTCACTGGAGCTCTAGGCTGGAAAACCCCAACTCTCCCAGCCTGTTTTCATAGGAGAGGTGCTCCAGCCCTCTGAGCATCCTCTTCAGGGTCAGCCACGATCAAGGAGTGATGCTGTGACTTGAGATCAGCGATGTTTGTAACAGGAAGGCTGACAGAAGGCAGTAAAGGAGCTGCTCAGGAGAATGGCTGGGTGGCTGGGGGGGGCACTTGATGAAGAAGAAAAGATGAAGGGACCAGGAGAGTCCCCAGGTAACCATAAGGAAGTCATTAAGGAGATTGCTTTTCGTGCTTCTGTGCTTTTGGGCCACGGAGGAGCTCAGAAGGCCTCTTTGGGGAGTTCAACCAGCTGCCTCCATGGACCCACAGCAGCTGAGGAACCACCAAGGAGAAAACAGACCTTGTGGGAGAGCCACGATGGATCCCACCCGCTGCCAGGGCAGGGATGTCTCTCCTGGCTCAGCAGATTCACCCGCAGTGTTCCCCTCTGTGCCATCACTTTCCTCCCACCAGCCCTGGTGTCCTGTCTCAGCTCAGCAGTGTCATGTTTGAGCTGTTTTCACTGGAGCTGGTGGAGTGTTCGGTGTGGGTTTTGTCTTGGCACAATCTGTTGCCTTTTTCTTGCTTCGGGGCAGAGGAAGAAAAAAGTTGATGCTTTTCCAAGCCTTTAAACACCATGACCAACCCTCCCCACTCCTGAGCCTGCTGGACTGGCATCTTGGCACTGTACTGTCCTTTCTGAAAAGCAGAGCTTTGTGATTACTGGGAATGATGAAATTTCCTACCATGTGAAGTCTCCTGGGATAATCTCAACTCCTCTCATTGCTGCTCATATCCAAATCCCTCATGACCCTCATTTTCCAGCAATGTCTTTGGGATTGTCCTGCTACCAGCACCCTTCTGGGGCTTTTTCTGGACATAATATATCGGGAGCATTTCTGGCCTGGATGGGATGGTGGGTCAGATAAACCAGTTAACTGCTGTATTTACTATTTTTT
>WBNO01030457.1:37423-52784 GCA_013400575.1 Peucedramus taeniatus
CGGGGCCGCGGGGCCGAGAGCGCCGGTGGGGCGGGGGGGAAGAGCGCGGCCGAATCGGAGTGTGTGAGTGAGGGGCTGGCGGCGCCGCGGGGACGGGGGACTCCGGTGGCCGAGTGGGGCCGGGGGGAAGGCGGGGAGCTGGGGGACACCGAGGAGCCCGGCGAGGGAGGGGGCTGAGGGGAGGTTCTGGTGTCCGGGGGAATCGGGGGAGCTTGGGGACCCTGCGGAAAGGAGACTGAGGGATGTTCTGGTGTCTGGGGGAATCGGGGGAGCTTGGGGACCCTGCGGAAAGGAGGGAGGGGGCTCAGGGATGTTCTGGTGTCTGGGGGCCCCGAGAGGAAGGCGGCGAGTTGGGACACTGAGGACCCAGGGTAGGGAGGGGGCTGAGAGAGGGGTTCTGTTCTTCAAGGAGGGCTGAGAGAGGGGTTCTGGTTTCCAGGGAGGGCTGAGAGAGGGGTTCTGGTCTCCAGGGAGGGCTGAGAGAGGGGTTCTGGTCCCTAAGGAGGGCTGAGAGAGGGGTTCTGGTCCCTAAGGAAGGCTGAGAGAGGGGTTCTGGTCCCTAAGGAAGGCTGAGAGAGGGGTTCTGGTCCCTAAGGAAGGCTGAGAGAGGGGTTCTGGTCCCTAAGGAAGGCTGCGAGAGGGGTTCTGGTCTCCAGGGAGGGCCTTGGGGTGGAGTGAGGGGGCTGAGGGGCTCTGGTGTCGGGTGGACTGAAATTAGGACCTGTGGGAGGTGGGGACACTGAGGACACACTGGGTGATGGAGAGCTGAGCGAGCACCAGTCTGAGGAATTGGGGGAATTGGGCTGAACCTCAATAATGTGTGTGGGAGAGCTGGGCTGGGGCAGCCTCAGGTGGGGTGGGCACTGCAGCCCCCCATGCAAGGGGCTTTGCTCAGGCTCTCTGTGCCCTGTGCTCTCCCAGTCTGAGATCCCATCCCTGCTCCTGGGGTGCTGTCCCTGATCCTGGGGTCCCTGCAGCAAGGGCAGCTGGGGGGTGGGTGCTGCTGTCCCCCCCACCATGCAGTTCTGCTCTTGCAGTTCCCATCCAGGTGCAATTCCCTCCTGGTTTGGGTTCTCATGGTGGTTATTTCCAGCTCTTTCCTATTTTAGGTTCCAGGGCTGGTTATTTCCAGCTCCCCCTGACTCCCTGGGTGTTTTTCTGTGCTGGTTTTGAGTTTATCTTGTCGCCTTGGTCAGGTTGTTTATGCTCTGGGGTTGTTTTTCCTGTACAGTCGGGTTGACCTTTGTCTTTATGCTGGAATCATGGAATGGCTTGGTTTGAAAGGAACCTTAAAGCTCATCCAGTTCCACCTTCTACCAGGAACACTTTTCAGTATCCCAGTTTAATCCAAGCTCTGTCCAACCTGGCCTTGGACACTTCCAAGGATGGGGCAGCCACAGCTTCTCTGGGCAGCAGTTTTACTGAGCACTTTTCCTGCTCTGAGCTGTTTACTTCTTCCAGCCCCTTCCCTGAGCTGGGTCCTGCTCAGCCTCTTTGTTATTCCCTGTTCTTGCCTTTTCCCTGGCTCTTGGATGGTGAGGGAGGAATCTTGGCTCCCCTGTCATTGTCACTCTGTTCCCTGGAGACCCCCAGCACTGACAGGCTGTGCTTTGCTCTCCGTATTCCCCCATTGTAGCTGCTCTAGAAAGTTCTTGGGGAAAGGCTCTGGGGGCCTGGAATTTGTTTCTTCTTGGTCACTGGAGATGAATTTCCAACAGTGGAGGATGCAATAGGGTCAGGGCCAGACCTTGTGTGGGATCATGGGATGCTGGGTATTAGAAGAAATGGACATTAGGACGAGAGAACAGCTGTTAGGAAAAGGAATGAGGATAGTAGATACTAGGAAAGTATGTTCTGAGGGAAAATTTTTTCATGGAAGGGGTGGTCAGGTATTGGCCCAGGCTGCCCACAGAGTGGTGGAATCCCAATTCCCTGAAGTGTACAAAAAGTGTGGATGTGGCTTTTTTGGGGACGTGGTTTAGTGGTGACATGGGGCTGGTGCTCGTTGAAGGTTGGACTTGATCTTAAAGATCTTTTCCAATCTAAACAATTGCATTATTCTATGGTTTTATGAATCCATGATTCCGTGTTGCTAGGACCTGGCTGCTGCCTTCCCCTCCTCTAACACCCCTTACTTTTCTCTCTTTGCAGGAAAGTGAGGATGGCATCGAAGGAGATGGTGAGTGATGGCACTTGGGCAGGGTTGTTTGTGTGCAAAAAAGTACAAACCAGATAAAACAGCTTTTCCAACAATCCCATGGTTGTTGCCATGCCAGATATTCACTTGTAACAGCAGGCAAATCTGGGCTACAGGGACAGTGTCCCAAACTCTTCCCTGCTCCCTCCTGAGCTGGCTGTGCCATTGATCCAGGGTGGTGCTGGCATCCAGATTCCCTTTGGAAGGGGTTTGGTCCCATGTCCAGCCCTGCCCTGACCCCACCTCCTTTCCCTCCCCACAGCTGTGCTCTCTGACTACGAAAGCGCCGAGGACTCGGAGGTAAGGGTGATCTCTGTCCTGCTGAGCCCCTGATTCTCATGCAATTTCAGCACAATCCCAGTTTGTGTCCTTGGATCTCTTCCCCTGACCCCTCTGTCTCCTGAGGAAATGGCCTCCCCCAGTCCCAGCTCCTGGCACTGGAACCAGTGTTGCTGTGCTGCTGGGGAGGGTGTAGGGCCAGTATGTGCTAGGGAAAACCCTCCTGGCTCCTCACACTGGGAACTGGATTTGCCACGGCCAAGAAGGGCGTGGGAGGAGTGTGGGATCCTTGTTGGGTTTTAATTAGCTGGAATTAAAAAGCAAAGTGGTGGTTGGGAGCATCCCAGAGGCTTCCCTCTGTTCTGAAGGAGCAGCCAGAGGGGGGATGCACTTTGGGAGCTGGGGGGTGCTGTGGAAATCCCATCTCACCCATGCCTGGGCACTGCAGATTACTCTGGATTTTTAGTTCAGAACTCTAAAGTTTGAGATTTACAAGGAGTTTAGAGAAGTTCTGGTCTCTAAGAATTATAGTGAAGGCTTTCTAAGGAAAATCCATCTCTGTTTTGGGAATCTTGAAGGAAACAGTGGCTAGAGAACATCCAAACCACCAGGCAGAGGAAATCCAAGCTGTTTATTTGGCAATTAATCTCAGTTTGGGAAATTATCTATGGTATTAACCAGAAAGGAGTACTGCTGGCTACAGAGGTGACGAGGCAGCTCCCAGAGCTCTTCCAGCCTGGAATCCCGCGTGGAGGCTCCTGGTGGCAGCGGGGTTGTTGCATCACTGCTGTGCCAGGATGACTCTGTTCCTGTACCTAAAAATAATGCCCAGCCTGGGCTTCCCCAGCGTAAACACCGGGAGCAGCCGATGTGCAAGGGCTGTGTTGAAAGAGGAAAATGGAGCAGGGTTTGGTTAATCACCCCGAGCTATTTTTAGTTCGGCTCCAGCCTCCGGAGGCTCCTGGGGGTGAAACCAGGTCATGCTCCTGAGCAGAGTGAGTCAGCTGAGGAACTCCAGGGAATTTGGAAACGTGGCCCTGGCTGGATCCCGGCCTCAGTGTGGAAGGAAGGGCCTGAGATCACTAGTCTTCCCAGTCTGCAGGAGCCTTTTTGGAGGTGGTGGGATGCCACATCTTTGTGGGGCAGCTGATCCCAGCTCCATTCCAGAAATCCTGTTGGATCCTCTCTGTCTTGGGAGAGCTTGGGTTTAATTTTTGCTTTTGCTGTAAAAACATGGGGATAGGAAGAATTTTAGGAGCTAATCATCTGCTTTGGAAGAATCATGTCCAACAGCTGGAACAGGGATCTAACTCCAGAACTGAGGGAATTTCTGGGCAATCTGTTGCTGGATCTTACTCCAGATTTGGGGAGATTCCTGGCAGATCTGTTGGTAACGGAGCATGTTTGAGTCACTGGGTGTCTCTCAGGCAGAGGAAGAGGATTACAGCGAGGAAGAAAGCTCCAAGGTGGAGCTGAAGCAGGACAGCAACGATTCCTGCGAGTCGGCAGCCAGAGGGGAGAAGGGGAGTGAGAAGGCGGATCCCAAGGGAGCGGTGACGGGCGAGCGGCAGAGCGGGGACGGGCAGGTGGGTGTCCCACGGCTCCGGGCTGGGGGCTGGCAGCAGGACTGCTGCAGTGGTGAGAGCTCCCTGCTTCTGACAGGAGAGCACGGAGCCTGTGGAGAAGAAAGTTGGGAAGAAGGTTCCCAAGCACCTGGATGACGATGAGGATCGGAAGAACCCGGCGTACATCCCACGCAAGGGGCTCTTCTTTGAGCACGACCTCCGAGGGCAGACGCAGGAGGAGGAGGTCAGGTATGTGAGTGTCCCCCTGGGGCTCTGGGGGAGACAGGCCAGCTTCCAGGCCAGCCTCTGGCACCAGGGCTCCTTGCTGTAGTGGGATGCACTGGGAAGGTCTGTGCTTCCGTTACCTGCTATGTGTCCTGCCAGGACACTTCAGCTCTTTGTTTTGAACAAGAGATGCAAAAAAAAAACCCACAAAAAAAGCCTTGTGTCAGGCAGCAGTGACTCTTCCAGCTGCTTTTCCCATCTAGCAGTGGGTCACCAGCAGCTGCTGGGCAGGAGGAGCAGGAGGAAGAAAGGATGCTGTCTCGTGTGCATTCCCTGTCCCCGGAATGCTCAGGCTCTGTATGGAACTGCTCAAAACTGCCACATCTTGACCTTACAGCCCCTTGCTGCTCCTTGTGTCCCTTTGCCAGGCCAAAGGGTCGTCAGCGGAAGCTGTGGAAGGATGAGGGGCGCTGGGAGCATGACAAGTTCCGTGAGGATGAGCAGGCCCCCAAGACCAGGCAGGAGCTGATTGCACTGTATGGATATGACATCCGCTCAGCCCACAACCCCGACGACATCAAACCCCGCAGGATGCGCAAGCCACGGTGAGCCCCAGAGTCACACCAGGGCCTGGATTGTCCTGGGGAGAGGGATCAGGGATCAGGTCTGGAGGTCCAAAGAGGGAAAGCTCTGTTACGTGGGGTTTCTATATGTTCCTGGGGTTTCTATATGTGCATGCTAGGAAGGTGTTCACTGACACAGCGATTCTTCCCACCCAAGGGTTTCTTTCTAATGAATTGTTCTATTTTTCTCCCTCAGGTTTGGCAGTCCCCCTCAGCGAGACCCCAACTGGTCCAACGAGAGGCCCCCCAAGCCCCCAAGGCACCAGGGTGCCAAGAGCCCCTCGGCTCCCCCACGGTCCTTCAACAGCCGCAGCTCTGCCAGCGCTGGCAGGATGCCCCCTGCCAGAAACTATCCCAGGATGGGGGGCTACAAGGAGACCCGTCCAGGCTACCGGGCTTCAGAGGCAGCTGTCCTGCACCGGAATGGGGAACAAGCCAAGCAGGAGGGCAGCTACCGTGGGAAGCATGCAGAGCAGAGCCCATCAAGGGACACGTCCCCTGAGTTGGATGTGGGACATGTCCATGGCAGCCCTGGGAAGGAGGAGGGGGCTCTGGAAAACCAAGCCACAGGTGCTGATGCTGTGCAGCCACCACCGGACAGACCAGTTGAGAAGAAATCTTATTCCCGGGCAAGAAGGACCAGAGTCAAGGCTGGGGAGGCAGGGAAGCTGGCAGAGGAAGTGCCTGCTTCTGAGGGGCTGGCTCCCGTGATTCCAAAACCCACGCCAGCTGAGACCTCCCCCCCGCCAGCCAAGAGCAACTGGGAGTCACCAGTGGAATCCAGCGTGGATGGACTTGAGCAGGAGATGACCCAGATGAACCTGACAGAGCAGAACTGGAGCCCGGGGCAGTCCCAGTTCATCCCGCCCCGGGAGCTGAGGGGTAAGTGAGAGCAGCCTCCTGCTTTTCCAGCAGCCCAGTGCCTCCTGATCTGTGCAGTTGGTCGGAGCTGAGCTGTCTCTGTCCAAGACCCGTCCCAGGGTGGGTGCAGAGTGGTGGTTCCTGCTGAGAAAGTACTGCAGTATGGATACAACAGCAGAGAAAAAGGGAAATTAAACATCTTTGTGTAGGTGAAAGGAATTAGGGCTGGGAAGGATGGAAGGGGGCAGATCCTTTCCCTGTGATGTGCATCACAGCAAGACTGACCCCTGCTGCAGGAGAGCACGAGATAAGGATCAATAATTTGCTCTGTGGTGTCCTGCTCAGAGCAGAAAGGAACTTCTTCCTGTTTATCAGCTCATTTCCTGGCACTGGGATTTGGTTTCCCATAGCTGAGCCCTGGCTGGGATTGGCAAATCCCTTTGTTCTTGGGAGGAGGGAGGGACATGGGACAGAGTTACTCTGGTGCCAGCTGAGGACAGTTCCAGTTGTGCATTACAGAGAGGTCATCCAGGTATAATTATCCCTTTGCAGAATTAGAGTGTGTTCTGGGAAGTGTTAGAATGCTTCCCGAGGGGAGTAAAACTGGAGCAAGGAGAAGGAAGCGACTTGCTGCTTTCATAAGTGTCTGTGAGGTTGAGGTCATGGAACCAGAAGTCATTTGGTACTGGTGGGACTGTGAAGTCTGTGAGAACAGACCCCTGGACAGGCTAGAAACATCACAGTGGGATGAGAGTTCAAAAGTGTTGAGATTGTCTGGTTTAGGGTTTTTTTTAATATGCAGAAATGAAGCATCTTCCCAAATTTCCCACAGGGCAGCTCTTGGCTGCAGGTACATGTTCTGCTGTGAGAAGGATGATGACTCTGCTGTCCCTTTTTGTCCCTAGCAGAGGAGGGAGGAGTTATTCCGGGAAGCATTTGGCTCCCATCAGGCCATTCTGTATCCCTCTGCCTGTATTTGCAGTGTCAGTGATCCATGAGCACTTCAGTGTTTGTTTTATCCATTTTCACACCATTGGAATATCCTATGATCACCTTGGCACTGTGGTTTTAAGCCAAGGTTTAAAATTCACTTTGCTGTTAATTCACATGGATTCAGTTTGCTGTTGGAATCCAAAGCAGCCTGTGATAGAAGTGTTTACACCCTGCAGAAGGTTTAAACTGCAGCTTCAGATCCCACATGGATCCTTGATCCGCCTGGAAGAGATCTCTGTGTCAGCAGACTCACAGCTCAGAGCAGGACCCGAGTTTCAAGCTGGGGATTTAGTTTTGAAGCAGGATTTAGGCATTGCTGAGCACCTTAAATGAGTGTGCAGCAACAAAATGGCCTCTAATTTGTCCCAAAATATTTAAAATCACTGGGGCAATGAAGTCCTATGGTTCCATGTCATGGGAGCGGGAGCTGAGCCACAGCCACACCCCTGGGCAAGGCAGCTCCAGCTTGGGAACCAGCACAAACCACAGTAATAACCAGTCTGTTCCTTCCTCAGGTATTCCCAACCATATGCACGTGGGAACTGGGCCACCGCCACCGCAGTTTAACCGGATGGAGGAGATGGTAACGCGTGATCCCGGAGCGTGACTCTGGCTCCGCCGCGCGCGGGACACGGGCTCTGATTGTCTTGGGGTTGTGGTAATCACAGGCTGTTGATGCCTCAGCCTTTCCCTTGTGGGGGTGTTTGGGGATGACCCAGGGGAGGTTTGGGGGTCGGGGGTGTCGGGTGGGTGCCCCACAGCCTCCCCTGACCCCTGGACTCTCGCAGGCAGTGCCGGGGGGCCGTGTGAAGCGTTACTCATCGCAGCGGCAGAGACCCCCCGTGCCGGAGCCCGCGCCCCCCATGCACATCAGCATCGTGGAAGGGCACTACTATGACCCACGTGAGTGTTTCCTTCCTGCTCCCGTGGCTCCGTGTGTGCTCAGAGCTGAGCAGCTGGAGCAGAGATCCCCCCATTCCTTTCAGGGTTGGGACTTTGTCTTCTGTTTTGTTGTAGCGGCACTGTGTCCTCTCACACAGTGTCCAAAAGGCAGCTGGGAGCCTGCCTGGTTGTGTTTAAAACCATGGAATTATCCTCTGTGTTATCCCCTCTCTATGCCAGGGCTCTTAGGACACCCCAATTCTTCCCAAGAACTGGGATTTAAATTGAACTTTAAATCAGGTCTTTGACGTTTGAACATGGGGAGAACAGGACTGGGGATGGATTAGGAATTCCCTCCAGCATTGAAAGTGTTAGAGAAGAAATTCCCTGAGTATATTCCTGCTTTCTAAAGGGAGTAGGAGGCTTTTCTTTAGGCAGCATGTCACATCTGTGAGCCTGGGAGCCTCTGTGTGCCGTGGGAGCCCTCGGGGCTGGCTGGGCTCTGTGTGCCCAGCTGCAGGGGAATGAAATTCCATGGAGCTTTTCCTCACAGCCTGTCACGTGTTGTTGCAGTACAATTCCAGGGACCAATCTACGCCCACGGTGAGAACCCAGCCCCGCTGCCGCCCCAAGGGATGATTGTGCAGCCGGAGATGCACCTTCCTCATCCAGGTGAGGAGCCAGTGGGACACCCCTGGAACTGGAGAGCAGAGAACTTCGCTCTCCCACAGCCTTTGTCACAGAGGGGAATCCATTTTCCTTAATTTCTACAACATGGAAGAGATCTGCTCCCTCCTGCAGTGAGGTTGAACTGGTATCAGTTTTAAGAAAAGAAAAAATAGGTGTTTCTGGAGCTTCCAGCCAGTGCAGGACAAGGGGAACTGAACCTTTGGCAGCTCCCAGCTGGATGTTTGCAGGTCCCTGTGGGGCCTCAGCAGGCTGGGCCGCTCCCTTCCATGGGCACTGGGCTGGTTCCTCACTCCCTGGCCCTGTAGCTCAGGAAAAGCAGAACTGGGAGCTGTCGAACACGTTCTCTGCTTGCCCACACAAATTGTTTCCTGCGGTAGAGCAGGATGGGGCCGTGTCTGGTTCCGGTGAATCCGGAACTGGGGAGGGGGCTGTGCTCTGTTGCTCTGTGTCCCTTCCCAGCGTGGGGCTGCAGGGAACCCTTGGAGCAGAGCTTGCTCTTTCCTGCTGCTACCTAGGGACGCTCTGGCTTTTTGAGTGACATCCGTGTGCTTCCCGTCACCTCCAGGTTTACACCCCCACCAGACGCCCCCTGCCATGGCAAACCCTGGCCTCTACCCCCCACCAGTGTCCATGCCCCCGGGCCAGCCCCCGCCGCAGCAGCTGCTCACTCCGACTTACTTCTCCGCCCCTGGAGTGATGAATTTCGGGAATCCTGGCTACCCCTACCCCCCTGGAGCTCTGCCCCCTCCGCCCCCTCCTCATCTCTATTCCAACACGCAGGTAAGCCGGATGCGCCGCGGCTCCTTCCCAGGCAGGAGCAGGTGGGATGTTGTGGAGTGTGGGGTGTGTTCTGCAAGGTGTTCCTGGGAGAGGATGTGGAACAACGCAGCTGCTCCATGGGGAAGGGCTGCTGTCATCCCAGAAAGGATTGTTCTCATGGCTGCTGTGCAGCTCCCTGAGCGTGGCAGGCAGTGGGTGAAATCCTATTCTGGGGGGTCTGGAATTGAGGTGTTGCCATATGGAATAGGGAGTCAGCCCCTCCAGGGCCCTGCTGAGCCAAGGATACCTTGGGAATGGCTTTGGAAGTCGGTTCTGTTTGAGATGGAAGAACTGAATGGGAACTGGCTGCTATGAGCAGCATGGGGATGGATTTTTGTGCTTCATGGCCCAACTCAGTATCTAAGGTCACTGCTGGGCTGCGAGGAGGCAGATTGGATTGGGTCCCTGAGGAGGCAGATCAGTTACATCCCTGAGAAGGCAGATCAGACCAGATCCTGTAGGGACATGGATCAGATTCCTGTGAGGAGGCAGAAAGACCTAATCCCTGAGGAGGCAGATGAGACCAGATCCTTGAGAAGGCAGATGAGACCAGAGCAGACCAGATCCTGGTGCCGTGGCTGGAGCAGGGCTGGCACGCCGTGACTGGAGCAGGGCTGACACGCCGTGGAAGGCTGGAGAGCTGCATGTTCCCTGAGCTCCCAACCATCCCTGCCCTTCCCACTGCTCTGGCTGATCCCAGCAGGACCTCACCCTGCTCTGAGGGCAGTTTCCCCCCAGGCTACAGGGCTGGATGTGCAGGGGAGCTGTGTCCAGGCAGAAAAGCTGCTGTTGGGAAGCTCAGGCATTCCGTGGACTGCAGGGTGAGGGAGTCCCATCTGCATAGACTATGTCCTGTCCCTGCCCGAGTTGGGGGACATTGGTGAAGGGTGGGGACACACAAGGGGCATTGGGAGCTGATCTCTGGGGGGCACAGACCCTCTTGGCTCTGGCTGGGGACAGTTCCAGCCCCAGTGGGTGCCAGGAGGGGCTGGCAGGGCCCCCCAGCCCGGAGCTCTGATCCTGCTGCTCCTGCAGGCGCAGTCCCAGGTGTATGGGGGGGTCACCTACTACAACACTGTCCAGCAGCAGGTGCAGCCCAAGCCCTCCCCGCCCCGCCGGACGTCCCAGCCTGTGACCATCAAGCCGCCCCCTCCAGAGGTACCATCCCCTCACCGTTGGTCCTTGTGTGTGTGTGTGGTATCACTGGTGTGTGTGAGGCTGCAGTTCCCCCTCCCATCCCAAAAAAATAACCTTGTTCTTTTGTAAGGGGAAATCTTAAACTGTCTCATCTCTGACCTGTCCCAAACCTCAGCTTCTCGTTGCAGGTGGTAAGCAGGGCTCCAGTTAATTTGAGTTACTTAGATCTTTAAAACTAAAACCACGTAAAAAGTAAGTCTGAAGTTGACTCTTTTTTATTTTATTTGCTCAGGGTAGAAAAGAGGACGATTTTGAGAGGGAAAAATCCAGCCGTGGCTGGAGGAGCTAGGAGGCAGGGAGTTCTCTGGAAGGATAAATGCTGAGAACTCAGCTGATAATTCAGGCAGTAGAGTTAAAGGTTTTTCAGGATGTGAGTGCTTCCCTGTGCTGGGAATGGTCTCCTGCTCCAGTGATGTGAGCTGTGCATGTGTGAGCGTGCTGGAATGCCATGTGTGTTTTTGGTTTCCCTTTCCATACCTTCTTCACGTATGGGAGCCAAGCAAGCCCAGACCCGGGCAGGCATGTGCCGGTGGGTTCCTGTACATGGGGAGGGCTGAGAAGCAGATTGTCTGATGGAGAGGGGCCCTGGAAAGGCCTCGTGATGGAAAAATCTGGAACCATGAGGAGAGGTTGGCACAGGGGGCTGGTTGTGCCCAGAGAGGTGGGGTGGGGGGATTGCTGGCAAGACCCAGCCATGGCACTGTTCCCCCCATGCAGGGGTTTGGGGGGCCCTAAACCTCTGCTGCTCTTCCCTCTTCCCCCTTTCCCAGGACAGCAAAGGTGAAAAATCAAAGGAGAGGAGCAACACGTAGGGACACGGCCACAGGAATCCCAGCACCAGACTCGGCCCCTCGGCGAGGAGGAAGCTGCTCCTTGCAATGGCTCCTTCCCTGCGCGGAGGTGAGGCAGCAGGATGAGCCACCTGCACTGTGCTCAGGACCAGGCACTTCCCCCGTGGCCCGAGCGGTGCCTTCCCAAAATCCATCTCGCTGCTGCCCACCCCCCTTCTCCCCTGTGCTGGGGCCGCCAAAGAACCAACCCCCGAGTCGGTCCTTGGCCACACGTTCTCCCAACTTCTCCCCCTTACTAAACGTTCCCCGCTCCCTCCTGGGATGTCAAACTCCGCTGGCTTGATCGTGGTCTCTGTTTTTATTTAAGGAATGAAGCAGTTCCTTCAGTAAAGCTGATTTGTTTCTTTTGGGTATTTCGTTTTTATTTGGTTGGGTAAGCAGTAGCAACATCCTCCCCCACCCCAGTTCATTCTTCTTTTCAATTCTCTTTTCAATTAGCAAGTTGATTTCTGCCACTTTTGGAGCAGGGGAAGGGCAATGGAGCCGTGGGAAGCTGTCAGGAATGCACTGCTTGGGCAGGAACCACTTAACTTAGGAGCTTCTCCTGATTTTTTTCCCAACAAACTGTTGGTAACTGGTGTGTGTGAGCTCTCGGGTGGGAATCCACAGGATGACCCCCATCCCTGCCACCCCCGGCAGCACAAGGGGATGCTTCCACCCTCCCTCTGCCAAATCCACAGAGAGAGAGAGAGGGGGAGGTTTGTGGGCACCCAGCACCCCGACGCTGCCCGAGCAGCCCAGCCAGCACCCAAACCAGCTCGGCAGGGCCAGGTTTGCTCCCAGCACTTGGGTGTTGCTGCTGGGGCTCTGGAGGGTGTTGGAACCCGCCCCAGTGCGCCGGGCTGGGCTCCGGCCCCACAAGGAAGCACCTCAGTCCTGTGCCAGCTCCTGCTTCGGTTCCTCACAGCAGCCTTGTGTCCCTTTTGGGATTCTTGACCCCATGGGGTGACTGTCACCGCAGCTGTGCCACGCTGGTCCTGGCTGGCTCTCCTGTGCCGCAGTGCTGCCGCTCTGCATCCCTCATCCCGCCAGCCCCGCGGCTCCGGCCCCGCTCCGGCTCCGGCTTGGCCACGTCCTCGCAGCCGTTTGCAAATTGCATTAGGAAACTTGGCAGGGCCGGCTGCTGATTCCTGCCCATTCCTGCCGGTTCCTGCTGCTCTCCTGAGCACGTGCCGGGACGCCGTGGGGACGCGCCAGCTGCCGGCGCAGGCACTGGCTGAGGGGGACGTCACCGAGCGAGAGGTGGCTCGGCCACCCCATCCCCGTCTGTGGCCAGGATGGGGGACCAGCACCCACCTGCTCATTCTCTGCATGGATCCCTCATCCATGCCTGGCTCTCCAGCAGAAATTCCTTCGTTTGGTGTTTGTGACTCCGTGACCTTTTGTGTCTTGATTCAGCCACCAAAGCCACATTTCCAAAGCTGAATCCCCTCATGTTTTAGATGTCACCGTGTGTCATTGACACATTGGTCACACGACTGAAATTCTGGACCTTACACCCCCGTGCTGGGGTTTTGGTGTTATTTGGATTCCTATCCTGTGGGATGCACATCCCTAACAGCGTTGTAGGAAGCAGACAGCTCTTGTGTGTCCTTCCTGGGGCTGAGACTCCCAGGGACAGTGTCCTGGGCTTCCCTGGCAGGACCAGTGCCACCTCTGCTGTCTCCCAGGAACTGCTCCCTCCCCAGGAGCCGTCCTCCCTTCCCAGGAGCCACTCTGCTCTTCCTAGGTACAGCTCTGCCATTCTCAGGAGCTCAGGGTGGGACTGAAATTACAGCTCTGCTGTGCCTGGCACCATCCACCCTCACCCCCACATCCCTGAAAGCAGCTGCCACCCATCCTCAGCCCAGCTCTGCCCCTGTAGTGGGGCTGGAGGGAGCCGCCTTGTCTCTCTGGGGACTGATGTGAGCCCCCTCCTCTCCCCCAGCCTCAGTGGCTCACAGGGAAGGACCAACTGTTGTGTTGGTGGTGCAGGAGCTGCCGCCCGCGCGTTTGTGCTGCGCTGCCTCCTCCTCGGCAGCCACAGCCTCCTGCCAGCCCCCCACCCACTGCCCACGCCAAATAGAAGTGGGGGGCACGTACCCCACTCCTGGTACACCCTGATCCTGTGGATGGAGCATCATGGTGAGCCCTGCCCTCCTGCAGCCAGGCTTGGCAGGGGAAGATGCTGGTGGGCCCTGCCAGTGCCATGGTGGAAGGGTGGTTTTGAGGGGCAGGGGGGACCCCAGCTGCCCCATTTGCATTTCACCCCCTTTTCCCCCCTTCCCTTCAGGTCTCCCCAATTCCTGCCCTCACTTCTGGCAGTAGGGTGGGGGTTCCAGATCAGTTCCAACAGTAGCAGCAGCAGCAGGAGGCATCACCTTCCTGCCCAGGATAGCTGTGCTACCCCATCCCTCCCCAGTGCCGCTGCCTCAGCTTCCCTCCCGGGCAGCAGGATCAGGTCTGAGCATGGTCCAGGATTTGTCTCAGCCCTTCATGGGGGCCTCATGGAGGAGCTGCCCCAATCTCACGGTGGTTCTCCCCTTCCCCAAATGCCTGACTCCCAGCGCTGCAGCTGGGAAGTGGGTTAAGGTGCTGGCTTGGGGAGGGATTTTTCCCGGGGTGTAATTTTTCCCTCCTACACACGGTCTGTTTTGAGCAGTGCCTGGAGGCTTCGCACCCCCGGCTCGCTGCTGGGGCGGGGGAATGCGCTGGCTGCCAACCGAGGGAAGCGCCCGCTCCAGATCCCAGCTCGTTAGGAGAAATAACAGCAAATTAATTAAGCCAATAGTTTGCTCTGCGCCAGCAGTGCCCCCATCCCCGCTGACAGGGGAGAGGGGATGGGACAGGCCAGATCTGGGGCACCTCTCCCAGGGGGAGCATTGCCCTCAGCATGGCACAGTGCTCCAGGTCCCTCCTGCTCGTGTGGCCCAGTGCATCCCATTTCCACCAGTGAGTGGGGTCTCAGGGTCTCTCCGTGCCTCAGTTTCCCCTCCTGCTGTTAGGAGAAGCCCCTCCCTGCATGGCTGAACCTGGCCAGCAGCACCACTTGCACCTGCATCTGAGAACCCTTGTCCAGATGCTGTGGGGAAAGGGGATGGAGGAGCTCAACAGAGTGGGATTTTTTGGGGGTGTTGGATGGGCTGTGGGGGATCTGAACACTGGAGGCTGGGGGAACAGAGGAGGCATGTGCCGGGCCATGCCGTGCTGTGCCATCCCGACAGGACCTCATACAGCTGAGGATAGGGATGTGGGGATGGGGGACATGTTTTGCTGCTCTCTGGCAGCCGCATGGATGGAGTTGCCAGGCAACTGCCGGGTGGAGGCGAAGCGGGAACAAAGCGGGAACTGCCGGGACCCTCGTTCCTCCATCTCTACCCAAACCCCCTGGGCAGTGGGGCCCGGCAAAGGCCATGGGGTCACTTGCTGTGTCTCCCCGGCCACTGTCACCATCCCAGCCCGGAGCTGCCGCGGGGCCGTGGTTTGCAGAGGGATGGACCCGGGAGAAGGGGACTGGCACCCGCTGGCCCAGAGAGTGCAAAGTGGGGCTGGGGGCAGTGGGCACGGGCAGGATGGGTGCTCAGCACCCCGCGGGAGCGGGGCAGGAGAATCAGCCCCAGGCAAGCGCCACATCTCGCCCTGCCCTGCCCCAGAACCTGCCCCGGAACCTGCCCCGGCACCTGCCCCGGCACGCCGGGGCCCGTTCCAACCCGGCAGGCGGCGGAAGAGGGGGGGGTCTGGCAGCCACCCCGACCTGCCCACCCTGCCCGCGGGGGAACCCAGCCCCAGGGGTGCCAGGGTGGGGGATCTCGCACCCACCCCTGGCCTTTTCCCACGCTGCGGCGGGTGCAGAGAGCTGGGCTGGGGGTCCGAGGGAGGATCACCCACAGCTGGGGATGTGCCACCCGTGCAGGGGACACTGGGGAGGGGCGGTGCCATGTGCCCCCGGGCTGGCATGGGGGAACGGTGTGGGGATGGGGGGGGGGACGGGGCACGGGGGTGTGCCGGGGGTGTGCCGGGGTTGGGAGGCAGCACGTGGCAGGGTCTGTGGGGCTGTGCCCCCTGGTCGCGGTGTGTGACAGGCACTGGGCTGTGTCCCCCCAGGCTGTACGGTGTGGGTTGGGGAGCGTGGTGCTACCCCGGGGATGCGACAGGGGAATGCGGGGAGCTGGGTGCGGGGGTGCGGAATGCATCACCTGT
>WBNO01030460.1:0-209086 GCA_013400575.1 Peucedramus taeniatus
TTTTTTTTTTTTTAATTCCTCACTCTTTTTAAACCTTGATGTGTTTATATTCCAAGACCAAAAATGTATTGTAGGAATCTCTTCCTTTTCAGAAACATGACATATGGAAACTCAAGATAATGTAGCCCGCAGCCAGAGAACTTCTGTATAATTTGACGTATTTTGTCATATTGCTTTGTGGAAGAATCTGTTTAAAATTAATAGGCTATAGTTTTTTAAAAGTGCATTTAAACACTGTAAGATCTAGGCAATGTTAAATAACTGAGAAAAATCTGGACATTGTAATACTGTTTACTAATACATTTAAGCAATCATAAAGAAAATGGTTATGAGTAGATGTTATAGGTAAACAACACATGGTGGTCTCTTTTAACTAGAAGCCCTCATATAATGGTTGCTTCTGTTAATGAGAATACAGATAATCCCCCCCATACTTACCCTTTCTTGATAGGATACAAATTGTTGTTTGCTGTAGGCAGAATGAAGACAAGCTGTTCAGTGTTTGCCTTGTAAATATTAAATATTAAGAACAGCATGTATCTGGTTCTGAAATATGTGGGAGCCTTGTAGTAATGTCAAAATGTATGTATTAATCTGAAATCTTGCTTATTTGCTTGATTGTAACTGGGACTTTTTTTTTCTCTTCAGGGAAACTGTATCAATCTGACTGATGCCTTGACTCTGTATGAAGAGCAGCTGAGCAGGCTTTACTGTCCTGTGGAGTTTTCAAAAGAAACTGTGTGTGTTCCTTCCTACATGGAATTGTATCCTTAAAGACTGAAGAAGACTGGAGAGTGTGTATTAATAAATCAAGGAAGCATAGATTGTTTGGAGGTAATGAACTCAAGCAAAATGGCAGTTCTGACTTAAATACTTAATGGTTTTTTCATAGTAAATGAACTGCTGCAGTTTTATTTTGAGGATAATTATAGGAATTGTTTTTAAAAGTGCTATAAATTCACAGCTGGTGAAATGATCAGCACCTTTCATGAACAGGCTGTGTTTTTGTTAATGTTTTTGAGTGGTGTATGTGATGTATGATAAGGGTAATGCTACCTGGGAGCTCTGACAAGGCTGTATCTTATTTTCTTTTACAAAAATAAGAAACTAACTTCATACAGATTAGCATGATCCAGATCTTTAGATATTATCTGATAGAGCTATTCTTGAACATATAGCTCAGACTTGATTTTTAAGGCTGGGGAATGGGGAAGAATGATTCCTAACAATAATTACTAGTTAGTGTTACTGGAAAAGTAATATTCCAAGTAGAGGGATATGCATATTCTCAGCAACATCCCATTCCTAAAAATAATCCTTCTGAATTTCTTCAATTTGTGGGTTGCAAGGAAGTTATATAAGGAGCCTAGAAGTTTAAACTTCAAGCCCCTAGTGTGAGAGGGGCATTTTGATCTGCTCTAAGGTGGTTCTGCCATCTGCATTTGCCTTGAGTCTTTCCTGCTTTTGTGGGTTCTCCTTGGAAATGTTTCTGCAGGGTGAAGCCTGCTGTGGCTGTCTCTCTTGACAGGAAACATCATTCCACAGTCTTCTTATTTGTAATGCATTAAGCACATGATACTGCCACAGCCTTTCTTCTGTTGTGTGTGTTCATTTGCCTCCCTCCTGTGTCTGTAAGCCTGGTAGTGCTCACTGCTGCAGCCTCCAGACTGACTATTGCCAGCTCCTCCTGCTTCTCATTATTGTCAGTTCTTTGTGAAATGCAGATTTGACCTTGCATTTTCAAGACAAAAGAATGTGAAAGATGTCAAGATATTTGCCCTTAAAGCTTACAGTTTCAGAGAAACTGGTTATTTTTGCTTTTACTTCTGCCAGGCCTTAATGGTACATGGATGTGGTTTGAAGAGTAGGCATCTTTGAACTGCTGAGTCAAGAAGAGAATCCAGGGAGATTTCACTTTTGAGTGTTTTGCCTACCATTTATGAGCTACCAGAAGTTTTCAGAGCTTAAATATAAGTAAAAAGAACTACATTTTAAATGTGTATAAGTGTTGCCTTTTTTCCTTAACTGCTTTTTTTCTCCAGATGGGTATTCTACACAATTTGGAAAAAACAGACTGACATCTGAACATCAAGATTGAGATGATCCTAAATGTTGCATGGAGCATATAGGCCTGCCACATGCTGCATATTGGCATCTTGAACCTTTAAATTATATGCTGTAGATGATCCTGAAACTTAGTCATGCTATTGATTGTGAATTCTTTAAATGTTTTTTTATTATTATTTTAATTTAAAAGCAAATGGAAAATGTATATTTTGACGAGCTAGGGTGTTATTTTTGAAAGTCAACTTAAAGATGAATAAGCAGCAAAACTATATAGCTGCTGACTGCACTGAACCTTTAGAATGTGATCCTTTTTATTTTTTTGTAGATCTTCACAAACTGGTTGATTAAAAAAGACATCTTTAGTATTTCATCCCTGAAGGGTGGTCCATGGAGTTCTTGTTGTTTTTGTTTTTCCAACAGATTTTTCATTTATGGTGCTTTTTAACAATGGGAGAGGATTTTTGTGTGGTTTTGGTTCTTTTTGATTGAACACTGCAGTGCTTCCATATAGAGAAGGACAGAATTAAAAAAAAAAAAAAAAATCTTGTGGGAGAATACCCCAAGTCCTTTGTTGCAAAGGGAAGAAAGCCAGTCTTAAATTTTTATTTACCCTCGTTGCATTCATCATTGCTGTAATCTCTGCTGCAGAAGAATCTTTGGCCTTTTACCTCCTGGATTTTTTAGTTGCTGCCATATTGATTATTTGGATTCTGATATGGATTTGACAGTAGCTTTGTCCTGAAGCATGAAGATCAAGGCTGGGTTTTCATTCCACCACACTGCAAGAAAGAGTGTAATGAAGTTCATGTGGGCATATCCTCTCCCCAGCCTGATGGGAAGCACTAGATTTTTGAAGTAAAAGTTGGTTTAGAGGATGAAGAAATGTGGGTATGATATGATCTATCTTAATGTGCATCTGTACTGAATGTTTTGAAGCAAGTGTGTGTGTGCTTCAGTAGGATCAGTGATGGTTGTATTGCCACAGAAGGCCCATATTGTGTGAGGCTCTTGCTCAGTTAGATTCACTTGCAGTGTAAAAATCAGAAGCTGGGGTGCTTTGTAGTTCTGTTCTGAAAGAAAATGCATTTTTCTTCAGCAGCTTCTCATGCTGTCAGAAGTTATATTTTCTTAAGAGTTTGCTATGTAGCGACTAAAATATTTGTGCTTAAAAATCCCCCTTGAAAGGAGGTAGGAAGGATATGACCAACATGTGCATTTTTTACTTTTCCAAGGTAGAATAAAAAGTGTGCTATTTCTCTAAACACTCTAATCTGAGCAAAGATGATATTTTATTCAGCACCCATATCACCATTTTCTTAGTTTTATTGGAGAGAGTTGATTTGCTCCACCAATATACTGTTAATGAAAAAAAATCATACAAAAGCTGTCCTTTGTTTCTAAACCATACATAAAGAAAAAAATTTATTGCATCCCACATATATAAACTCTTCATAGAATCTGAGTAGCCTATGCAGAATTCCAGACTGATACTAGAAAATGTGCCAAAATTTGCTTTTTCTTTGGTCTATAATTGGTCTAAAACTGTTAAAATGTTTTCAGTTTGGATAACCAGCAGAAGCATTTTTCAGTCTTACTATTTTAAGTTATCTCAGTTAATTCTGTAATATACACAGGGCACAGTTCTTCCATGGCCTACAGCTTGTGAATCACTGAATACTCCCAAAGAACAGAGCTTCCCTTTGAATAGAATAAAGTTTCCTGTATTTCCCTGAGTGTTCTAGCTCTGTTGTACACATCCCAGAAAATACTTTGATATTATTACCTGTAATCTAATAGAGACTCTTCATTTATGATCCAGGACTACAAGCAGTTTGTCTAGCTGCCGATGAATGCAGATACCCTGTAAACAGATGTATCTATAACTTTGCAAGCATGAACATTTCCATTGGTTCTTAGTGTGATTACTCATGTAGATGAAATGAAGCCCACAGGGACAGAGTTCAGAGCATCTGTGTTCCTGGTGAGCTTGGCAGATGCAGAAATCAGTCACAACAGGTGGGGGTGGTTTGGTTTTTAGAAATGAAACTTGGGAGCTAGAAGATGACTTAATCTGCTCGTTGTACCAGGGCTTGTGCTTCCCTTTGCTATCGCTGCAGGGAAGTTCTGTAAAGATTCCCGGAATGACCAGGGGACCTGAATTGCATATTAATGGCTGAGAGGCAGCAGTGCTTGCAAACTTTCCAACTATTAAGGTATGAAGAGAGTTGGAAGAATTATTTTTTTCTTTTTTTTAATGTAGTGTTTCGCAGTGATAGATGCAGTATAAAGCAATTCAGCAAACACTGAACATTATATTTTTTTTTAAGTTGCTGAATTGATTCTGAGCAATATATATACACATTATTAGTCTTTATTTATTTGTTGCTGTAGTGTAGTTTTTTTTAAAAGAAGAACAAGTCTGTGTTAGAATTTTCAAATGCAAACTGCTATAGCTGATCGGTTTTCCATGTTTAAGGGCAGTTGGGAAATGGCTATGATTGCTGCACTGTGTATGCAAACAGTTCCCCAGACATGGTTAACATTAGAAGTTTCTTAATTATTCTTTGCACTAAATGCTGCTTCCACCTAGAAGTTATTGATTGATAGTTTGTGCAAGGAGAAGACTGCTGGCATTGTATCTACTGCATCAGTGCAGTGCACATGTTAAAATAAAGGTACGCTGTCATTACTTGTGTGTTTGAATTGTTAAATCCATTGTGGATTCAGTGTTCAAATGGCAGAATTGATGGGTATAATGCTTACCATTGTACCTCCTTTTTCCTCGTCCCATAAAGGCACTTCCTGGTCCTTTTGTTGAGTATCTTTTATGTGTCAGATTAATATTATGTTATTTTCCATATAATAAATGCTCAGATAAGATACTCTGTAGTGTGGAACAGTGCACTGATATTTGTAATGGGGGGAATCATTTGAGGCTTCAGTGATATTTGCCTAGGAAGAGTTAATTTTCTGTACAGCATTTTAGATGTGAATTCTTTGAAGGTCTCTAAGTGGAAGTTTGAGTTTTTCTGCTAAAGCAGTAAGTTGGCTTTGGGTGACTGTGGCTCATTGTGTGGCATAGAGAAAAGACTGGCTTAGGAGAAGTCAGTGTGATATTGAGAATGATGGAAACTGGCACAGAAGTTTAGAAAACAGGGAGAAGGGCACAAACAGGATGGGCAAAGAAGTTATTAGTCTTACCAAATCATACCCTAGAATAATGTCATACAA
Organism: Peucedramus taeniatus; assembly: GCA_013400575.1. Taxonomy (NCBI): domain Eukaryota; kingdom Metazoa; phylum Chordata; class Aves; order Passeriformes; family Fringillidae; genus Peucedramus; species Peucedramus taeniatus. The sequence goes on from WBNO01030460.1 coordinate 5,299, forward strand.
TGAAAGAAAGACATCACTTCCAGAAAATATAGAGAGATTTAAATGAATTCCAGATAACTGGAAAAGAGAAGTATTTACATCTGCATTAAGTACAGTGATAGCAGAAGCTTGCAAGTAGGGAAAAAGAAAGGGGGAAGGCTTAACTTTGAGGGGGGAAAAAAGTCTCACACATAGACTGAGGGTAGAATAAGGAGTAATTTTGGAGCGCCTGCATGCGTGGTAGGGAAGATAGGTATCTTGGGTTTTTATTTTTGCTGTTTGAGAGTTTGAGGTGTTGACAGCTTGCTGGAGGGAACAAGGTGAAGGGGATGGGTGAGAGGAAGAGAACTCAATTTCTTATTTTAATTGAGGAATAGGAGACTGCAGATGATGTTGCCTTTGGGTAATAGGAGAAAGCTGACAAACTGTGCCCACAGAGAGAAGAGTAGCTGTAGTCATTAGAGATGCTGAGGGAGCAAGTGAGAGAAGTAGCAAAGTAAGCAACTGCTGCAGTGATTAATAATAGCACTGAGCAGCTCAGAAGTGCCTTTTTGAAATGTGGAATGCTTTAGGAAGCAAGGAATGAGGAATGTGGAATAGGAACTGGGAGGATGTGAAAAAGTTAATACCGTGGTCATACTTTGCAGTGAACTTGAGCTTCAAAGGTAGAAGTGGGTAAGGTAGAAAGAAGGAAAAGTAAAATGTGAAATTACCTTCATAACTGGAAGTGTGATGAGAAGTATTCCTGTGCAGTGTCAAGAGTGGAAAGGATGCAGGGGCAGGAGGCATTAAGTTGGGAAGGAACTGGGGAATGAGCAAGGAGGAGGAAGCAAGAAACAAGACAGCACAACAGATGTGGTGTGGGGATTTGGGGAACACATCTGGACATACAAAAAAGTGCCAGTCACGCTGCCCAGCCTGTCCTCTGATGGTATTGGATGGAGAAGGAATAGAAATTGGAAACATTTGGGTTTGTTTTGTTTTTGTTTTTTTCTTTAACTGAGTAATGAGTGCAAGATGTCTTCTAAGTATTTTAGAAGGAAAAGAGCTTAACTGCTGGAAATTAAATGAAGACTAAAAGGAAACTTGAGATTAAGGGGTGTTTAAGGGTAGACTGATTACTGAAGCAAAGAAATACAAACTTCATGAAGTCCAAAGGCAAGGCAGCTGTGGGATTTAACTGTCATGGGTTGTCACTGGGTGTGGAAGGGAGGAAGGCAGGAGGATACCAGTGGTGTCTCTGCTGTCTTCAGTTCATGGAACTGGAAATACTGATCAGAACTAGCAAATGGATGATAATAGCTAAAAAGCACTGCTACAGCCACCTGACTTCAGCATGCCATGATAACTTTGTGTGTTACTTGAGAGCATGTTCCATGACTCAGCAGTGAATGCACAGCACAATGTGCCATATTGCTTGTGCAGCACCCAGAATATCAAAAGCATTTTATTGGTGTATAATGGAAACATTTTAATGCAACTGTTCTTTGTATGGGCACAGAAATGCACCAATGGAATAAAACAATGGTTTTAGTAGATGGGAATAACGATGAGCATGTACAGCTCTGTGAAGCCTTTTGTTGTTCTCATAGCTGCCAGTGTTATCTGACACTTCCCTGTTTAGTTAATTATCAAACCTGATGGGCTTGATTTTAAAAATTATTTTTATTCCATGCTTTGTCCTGCTTCTGCTCTTAAGCTCTTCACTGGAACATCCTGTGAAATTACTGCCTAGTGATTGGCATATCTTGTAACACTTAGGTGTATTCAATGATGTTTTATAACCACTGGTTAGTTAATTGGAGTGGAAGGATGACAGGTTTTTTTCAGGAAACAAATTTTTGACAGCTCATTGTTTAAAATCACAATGAAGACTGACAGAATACTTATAGGAACATACCAGGACTTTTCTTTTTAGAAAGGACCAAATACTGTTAGAGATTTTCACCTGTCTTGAATTAAAATGTTTCTACTAGGATTGTAAAATTCTTACAGTATATATAACAGTTAAATACTAAGGAAATGGAAGTTATCTGCTGGCATTTTCTGGAGCTGATTTGCAGCCACATTTGTATATGAGGCTTAAGTTATAGTCTAGGTGCACTTAATAGAAGCATGAAGGTAATCAACAATTAACCTAACACCGCCAACAATAAACCATGTCCCTGAGTGCCATATTTATTGCATTGATGGTGACTCATCTGCTTCCCTGGACAGCCTGTTCCAGTGCTTCACAATGCTTTCAGTGAAGAAAAATTTTCTAAATAGTCAGTGTAAACTGCCTGAGGCACTAAGTGAGGCCACTGGCTCTTGTCCTACTGTTTATTACCTGGGGGAAATGAGTGACCCCCACCCCTCTACAACCTCCTTTCAGGTGGTTACAGAGAGCAGTAAAGTCTCCCCAGTCTTTTTTCAGGGCTAGAGAAACCCTCTTGCCTCAGCTGCTCCTCCGAAGGTTTTTGCTCTAGAGTCCCACAAAGTGAACCCCCAAAGGCCTGTAGAGGCCCCTCAGTTACTCTGTTCCTGACTGTCAGATCTTCACCCATGGCTGGAGCCTCACCCACCTCTGGATGCAGTTTGATGGCTTCTGGGAGATGGCCTTGTGTGCAGAGACTTCTGTTCTTTGCTTTTCTTTGTGCTCTGCTCCAAAGTGGAGGCATTGCCTGTGTCTCCCAGGCAGCTGCAAAGGTCGCTCATGGTGCAGGTAAATGGGTCTGGGCCTGGGAGCAGTGAAGCTGCAGGAGGGGCTGGGCTGAGAAGTGACAAAATGCTGCATAGTGGAGTTGGGAACAGCCCTGTGAGCAGCAGGGTGAGAGGAGGAGGGGAGAAAGTACTGCAGGCATCAGAGGAGAGATTCCCCTGCTGCCATGGGCAGGGCTCCAGTGGAGCATGGACTTCCCTGCAGCCCTTGGAGGGAGCTAGGCCAGGGTAGGGATCCACAGGACTTGCACTGGGGCAAGGGCTATTCAGGCTGTTTCCTGAAGAAACTACAGCCCCTCTGGCAGCAGGTTTATCCTGAAGGACTGTGGTCCTTGGGTGGGATCCCACTCTGGAGCAAGGGGAAGATGTGTGTGGAAGATGGAGCAGCAGGGTAGAGTTGGTGGTATTGACCAAGCCCTGCTCAGTGCCTTGCCCCTCTCAGGGGAGCGGGGCAAGGAAGGGGCAAGAGTGAATCTGAGCCCAAGAAAAAAAGACAGGATGTGAGAGGTGTTTAATCTTTGTTGCTCACTTCCCTGCATTTTTAACTGGCGACACATTGAACCAGTTTGGTAACTGGTAAAATGATGAATGGGATGGAAGCTCAGCTGGAAGGAAGGTCTAGAACAGAAAGAAGTATCTAGTCCAACTTCCTGACTACCTCAGAGTGACCAAAAGTTAGAGCATGTTGTTAAAGGGCATTTCCCAAATGGCTCTTAAGTGCTGACAGGCTTGAGGCATTCACTGTCTCTCTAGGAGGCCTGTAGAATAGATATTTTCCTTAGGTCTCCCTGGAACACCTTCAACCTTTAAAAAAACAGGTGATACATTAGGTATGACTGGGAAAACGAGGGGAATTTAGTGCTCTTCTAGGTAAGTAGGGCAAGAGACAGCCTCATTAAAACCATTTTCAAGTTGCTGACTGCTTAGCCTGGAGGCATGAAAATATTAACAACTTTTGGAACTTCTGGAATAATAAAAGAGGTTATTGTCTTGAGCTAAAACTAAAGAGCCAAACTACTGCTGAACCTTTCTATTGCAGTGTGTGTTTTCAGCCTAGAGGTTGTGCTAGAACTATTTTAAGAGCTTGCTCCCAATACAGATCTAACCCTTAGGTTTGCTGAAACTAGAAGGTAGAGTCCCTCTTGTCCCCTGTCTCTCTAAACTTCTGTTTCTAGAAGTGCTGTAAATGCTTATGAGATATAGGGAAATTTAATTAGCTGTAATTTCTCAAAGTTAAATATTTCAGACTTTCTTGACTGGAGTGTTTTCTAAGTCCCAGTTAATCCAGTCCCCCCAATCTACAGCTTGTGGGAGAGGATTGCTGTGAAGTCATTTATTCCACTAGCTGTGCCATGTGAATGGTCCCAGCTATCTCTGCTCTCTCATTGCTTTGGCCTCACCCTGTGTTGTCCCCTCTGCCTTGAGAATGTCAGGGAGCTCTCCCCTGGCCATGTGACAAACAAAGTGGGTTAAAAACAAGCAAGCAGAGATGCTAAAGGGAAATGGGAAACTGTTGTCGCTCAGCTACACTGATGAAATGAGTGGATGAAAAAGCTGTCTGTGCTTCAGATAGACCTGTCTTGCTCCTCATGTGCTGGGCAGACCTCAGTGGTGAGCCTGGGAACTGGTGGTGGGATTGAGGAGCAAGTCACACCAGGTGTAGAATATGGGAAAAATGTTTAAAGTAAAGGCTGCAGAGCATCATGGTTTTACTTGCTTTAGAAATAGGGGGAGGAGTTGTTGAGGGGGCTACCTTTTGTTTTTTTCTTGTCTTTCTCTGACCCCATCAACTGAATTACTTATGGCTCCCTTCCAACTAAAGATATTCTATGGTATTCTGATTTCAGTCATCCAGAAGTTTCAAATCATTTGAACTTTTGACAGCACGTAAAAGGTGAGCTAGTAACTTTGATCTAGTGAGAATTAATAGCTTTATCTGTGTCAGGACTCTGCTGGTGGTGTAGCTTTGTAGGGGGAATGTGTTGTTTTTTGGTTTCTTGTTGCCATTAATACCTTCAAAACTTTTAAATAAAATTTTATGTCAGCAATTTGGCTGTCCCAGTTGATTTTGGTTACATGGACTGATTTTATTCTGTTCTTCTGAGAATTAGGTTAAAAATATGATAATACTACTCATGTTTTAGATATATTTTCTCAGAAGGAATTTGTTTTAAAGAACATGGGGACAGCACCCATTTCATGCAACATGAGCTTCCTTGCTCTCGACCTTCTTTGCTCTGTTCTTTAAAAAGAAGGAAATGTGATGCCCATTATTTAATTTTTACTACAAGCAAAACCAGCAATGTGGTTTTAGATACCTTTGCACAGGGAGTGCTGTTATATGCTATCACAAAGGCAAGCCCCTGCTCAGTGAGTTACAGTGCCAGGGTACCTGTGTGAGTTCCTTCATCCAGTAGAAGTGTTTTTCTCTACTGAGAATGCATCATTTGGGAGAGCAGAACCACATGGTCTGGATCATGCTTGTGACCTGGCTTTCCAGCACCTGCTTGGCTGTCTGGTGGCAGTGAGTAAATAGTTTTCCAGTGAACAGAAATTTGGCCATTTTTAAGCATTTACTTGTGAACAAATGATACTCAAATACATCTGAGCTTCAAACACAATAAAATGCATGTTATGTCATACTGATCAAAATATATTTGAATAGCTTTAAATATTTTATAGTGCATCCAGATTCATGCAGCAATGGATGATTTTCATTCAGTATTTTATTTAGCTTAAAATGATGTTTTATAGTTGCTTTTATGCCCAGATATAGGGAAGAAAAATATGTGGTTAAAATAAAAGCAGTAAGCCTTAAATGTTTTTATGAAATGAGGTTGAAAGCATTCCATACCTCCTCAGAGCATTTTCCAAAGGCAAAGGCTTCAATGTCCCAAGAAAATGTAGTCATGGCATCACACTATGAAAGCCTGGACAGGAGTGTGAGTTTATCTGATTGACTCAGAGTGAAGTGAGCTGCATTTTCATCATTCCTGGTAATGTGTTCTGCTGCTCTGAAAAGTGTGACTAGTGACAGCAAAGGGAATGAATTAATTTCAGCAACAGTCAGCACCTTGGTGAAAATCAGGAACGTGGCACTGCCTTTTTTCAGACTGCTTTTCCAGGGAAAGACTTGGAACCAGAGAAAGTTAAGAAAGGCCTTTTTAAGAGGAGCAGGAGAGCAGCCTCTAGGAAGTGTAAGAAAGACCTGTGAGGAAATGGAGGGCTTTCACTTAAAACAGTTGACATGCTGGGCTGTGGGACCACATTCTGGCTGGCTACAGCACAGCCTGGGATCCTGATCTCTCTGATGCCCCTGGCACACAGGAATTCTCATCAAGGTCTTACCAGTGTTTTTCTGTCCTGAGCTGCCCTGAACATGGTGGGGACTGTACCCAGATGTGGAGTAAAGTCAGGTTTGGGAAGCCAGTAAGAAATTCTTTTGTGTGTCTTAATCCAGATGTAGTCTGTCTGTGAGTGCTTTCGCTCTGTTTTGGGGAGATGGAAGATGCCTCTCCAGGCTCTTATTTTCTCTCATTAATTGCTGCTTCAAAAGCTATGATACTCCTAGGTTGTTTTTAGAAACTTACTGCCAGCCTGCAGACTTTTGCTTAGGTAAAAGTAGGTGCTGTGAGTATATTCTGGCCAATCTGAATTCTTTGGTAGTCCAAATTGCAAGACACTTATCACATCTATCATTTTTATATAAAAAGCACAATCATCATGGAAGTTTTACTTCAGTATTGTTTTAAAGTTGGATAATGAATGTCCCATTTCAGTCAACCAGTTCAACCAAGGAAGAGGCTGATTGTGTTTGCAGCACTTTCAAAGAACTAGCAAAGGAAACAGCATTAAATTATTAAAAACCTATGAATCAGCATCTTTTAGTGGACTAAGATTCTGTCATTTTCTTGGGAAGTGCATATTGAAGAAGTTAAGGAAAACTTTTTCAGAAGAGCATGATTCTTTCTGCAAGTTGTAGAAAAGGATTTAGCTTTGATCAGCATAATTTTCCTTCCCTTTAAGCAAGCTCGGCCATGACTATTTTTGTCATTGTTATTAACTTTGCTAACAGTATTGCTAATTTCTTTGCATGGTTATTTAAATGTCTAAGAGTAGCTAGTTAGAGCCATACTGAGGCCCTTTCATCAGTTTCCCCAATCCAGCTACTTGTTCTTAGGTTAGTGAAAATTTATGGGGACCAATACTATGTAATGATCCAGCTTTTGATCTATAACAAGTAGCTTGGGTATGTTTGATAGTACAGAAATCCTTATTCTCTTCTAAAACCTTGAGTTGACAGTAAAGAAGACAACAAAGCTTTATTTGAAATAGAGATGTTGGAAACTTAAGGGAAGGGCTGTCAGAGACATAGCAATTTGACTTGTAAAGATAATTATAGTTGGTGCCTAACTGTTTGATTTTTGAGGATTTCTGCAGCTTCAGGAAAGCAAATGTTTGGTCTTGATGATCCTGCCCCACAGGGCCTCATGCTGTGGTTTCAACCTGATCCAACTCTGGTCTCCCCTTTCCAGAGAACTCGCTGACTAAACACATTTAAACTCTGCTGAGGGGCTGCTGCTTAGTGTTATTAGATATGTAAATGGTTGCTGGAGTTGCACCAAGATGAGGACAAGATGAGACAGTATCTAGAAATACCTCCACTGAATTAATACACACAAAATCTCACATTGTCAAGGAGCGTTTTATTTAGGATATCATATTTAATGTGTGATTTTTCTGGCTTTTAGCTGTGTGGAAAGTGAATTTTAATTTCATTTTGAGATGAAGAAAAAGAACTCAGTGGAATAAAATGCTTTGAAATAAAACTAACTTCAGTAAGACCCTGAGCTGGTTGTAGCAATGCCCTGGAAGTGTAGGACTTGGTTTTTCAGGTTTGTGGGTGAGGTTTTTTGTTATTGTTTTTCTTGGGTTTTTGTTTGTTTCGTTTTTTTTTTTGCCAGGCTAATTTCTTCTGAAAATAGAGTTTATGCAGTTGTGCTTTCCTGTCTCTGTATCCCCTCTCTCCCACCCAGCCTTGGTAAGTAATGCTGGACCTTGTTAGCCACAAAGAAGTTTTTGCCCAGATGAAAAGGTCTATAAGCCTGTGGTTAGGTGCATTTGCTGTGCAGAGGGATGTGACCCAACAGCCCCTGTGTGAGAAGAGCTTTCACCAGAGCTTGTGCCTGACAGGACTGCTGAGCTCTACTGTCTTTGGGGTTAAAGCACTTGGAGGAGCTTTTGCTTCACTTTTTCTGGTTTCCTACAAAAGTTAGCATGAGCAAGCTCTGAGTAGATAGCAGTGACAGAGGGCCTGTTATCTGTTCAGTGGCACCTCTGTGGAGCGATTGCTCTGCTCCTGGCAGCAGCTGTCTCTGAGCTCTGCTGCTGCCAAAGACAGATTTGTGCTGCTGGAGATCCAAGGGGGAAAGCAGGCAGAAACCATTGCTTTTGCAGAGGCAGTCGTGCTTCTCCCAGAGACAGGAGGTCACAGTGGAGGGATTTCTTTGGCAGATGCTGAAAGCAGTCCCATGCAGGGCTGGTGGCTCTCCTCCTCTTTTAACTTAAAATGCCAGTGAATGTGTGTCTCATTGCACACCTGAAAATTCATCCATGGGACACAAAGTCCTTGGTAACCAAGCTTCTTGCTTCCACTCATATAAAGAGACTTTGACAGCTGTGAGCAAACATCTGGACAAAGCAAAATTCGTGGGTAAAGCTCTGGTGGAATGATGCAATATTTTAAGGAAACAACAGATATTTATTTGTTCTATCTGTGTGTTCTATCTCCCTGCACCTACAGCTGTGGTCACTGGAAAAGTGACATTTCCCAGCAATGTCTTTTTCAGTATCTTTACAGCCTATCTACGTAGTAAGATTATATGAAAAAAAAAGCGCAAAAATTTGCTCTGAGTTATGCCAGGGTATCTTGTATATTTCTTAATCCCCAACTGAAATGCCTTTCTGCAGCCCATGTCAGCATGCACCCTTGTTTAATCTCTACAGCAGGATGACAGATGGGAAGGATGCCCATGTGATGGCTGTGTGTAAACACTCTCTGGTTGTGGTGCGAATGTGGTCTTTAGGAGAAGTAGTGTTTGGTTTAGCTGGAACTTAATGTGCTTCTTGACGAAAAATTGCCGGAAGACCTAAAGCAGTTCCTTCTGCTTGAGAACATATGCATTGCTTCATTACAGTGCTTTTTCAAAAGAGGCAAATAAAAAGCTTGCAAACTTGAGTGGTGTAACTTTAATCATTCCAGATGTTGGGTTTCATGGTCAGTTGCTGTTTGGGTTAAATATAAGCACCTCTTGGTCAGAGAATCAATGTTTCCTGCAGCAGGGAAAATGTTTGCTTGGAATAATGAGAATAGCTTAGTCTACTTGGAATTGACAAAGAAAAAATTGATTTGAGGTATTAAATGTTGGAGAACAAAGTTTTCTGCTTTGCAGAGTGTTCTTACAGTTGCAGTTATAGTTAGTGGAAAAGCTTGCCACCAGCAGTGTTTGGAGCCCTGCAAATCCTGCTGGCTCAGTATTGACTCCTAATTAATGATCCACATTGTCACAGATGCACTGAGGCCTTGTGTGATGTAGCTAGACCAGTGCAAAACAATAGAGTAATTTATTTCCAGCTGTATTTGACCCATGAATAAAGGACATGAAGTGGTGCCAGAGTGTGGTTTCTGTTGGATGCTGTACAGAAATTCGGCAGCTTTTGTAGCCGAGGGAGGGTAATTTAAAAAATTCAGAGATCTGATGATAACTGGTCAAGCTGTCTTCAAATGCAATGTTGGGCTTTTCTCGAGTACGCTTTGTGTACGTAAAGCCCTGTTCTGGCTACAACAGCTGCATGGTCCAAAAAACCAGTTCAAAGCCCAGGGTGAAACCCTTGAAATGGGAGGGAACACAGCCTTTACTCTGACCCACACTAATTAATCTCTTTCAATGAAGACAGCATATACCTCTGTTTCTAAGAGGAAGCCACTCAAGCTGTGTCTGGTGTCTCTGCTTTCATCAGTGTGATGGTGGCTGTGTTTTCCTTTTACCATGGGCTAAAAATGCTCAATAGTACTTCACCAAAGCTGTGATGCTGTGATTATGGACTGCTTCTGTTAAGCTGTACTTGCACTAATGTGCATTAGGCACCTCCCAGGTAGGGCAAGTCTTTAATGGGCACCATGAGGACAGTGTCCTCTGAGGCAATGACTGTGACTCATGTGTTTGTGTAACCTAATATGTTTTACCTGTGTTACATTGGGTTTTACATCTAGAACTATACTGGGATTTTTTTCTCTTTGTATAAAAAGTATCAGTGATTGTTTTAATATATTTGAAGTTATCTAAATGCCAGAAAGATGAAATATTTTACAGTACTCGGGCTCATTGCACGCAGGTTCTTTAAGCAAGCTTGGGCTGGCCATGGGCTGACCTCAGGCTGTTCTGCTGTTCCAGACATTCACCAACACCTATGCAACTGTTCCAGTGAAAACTGGGCAATATGTGTGATTTTGTTGATCAATTGAATAATCAGACCTCACTTTCTTGGGCCAGGCTATATGAGGAGAAGCTGACATGGTCCTATTCATTTTAGCTCTGGTAAGTGCTCTTGTCTGACATAATGGCTGGAGGTGGAAATTGTGTCTGCTTGTGGAAGAGCAGGATAACACACACTGATGTGTGTGTTTGTGAGTGTACATTCATGTGCATACACACACACACTTATATTTACAGACAGACCTTTTCTGGAGGCTGGGACACTTGCTGTGGTTCAGCCCAGACCATGTTCCAGAGGGTTTGCCAGTTCTGGCATATGACCATGGATAGAATTGTTTGTGCATTGTCCTGACTTTGTTATAAGTGCCAGAGTGATCCCATTGTTTGAGTGAGATCTTGGTCAGATGGAATTCTGAGTGAATGAAGCGTGGTTTGCAGCATGTAGCATTTAGTTATTACTTTTTTGCCCCCTATGTCTGTTCAATGTTTTATGAATGTTTAGCACAGTCTTTGCACAGCCTCATTAAGTGCCTTATTGGGCTGCAATGGCCAGGAGTGCTGTTAGCAGTTCCAGCAGGAGGTGTGGCCATGTGTCCTGTGCCTGCCAAAGAGCTGCTGGACTTGGGATGAGCAAGGCGACCAAATCCTAGAACGGCCATCAAAAACACGAATTAAATTCTGCAGGCTTCTGTCACAGATCATCAGTATCAGGAACTTACTCACATGTGCTCTGTGCACCTTTTCAAACACTGCCAGAAATGGACCTCTGCAGTTGTTGCCTGCAGCTGTTTATGGTTTAGCTGTAATTTCATAGTTCTGTACATGCTGGAGAAACCAAGATGGCTTTTTGACTACAGGCAGGCTCTACAGCCAGAGGAAAGGACACTTTATACTATGCCACAGTGTAAATAAGCCCACAAACCCAAACATGGAAAAGTCATTCTGTTGCTGACAGCTGATTTGTTATTTTTCTTGCTACAAGGATTAGGTGCTGCTTGGAGCTGACTTGCCAGAAGACTCCTGTAGTTGGAGCTTGCTGGATTTTGTTGGGGTAGCTCCATGTTCCCATAGTCCTCACTTTCTTGTGTTTGGGAGATTGGAATGAATTGTCTAGCTTCTCCCTGCTCCTTCCCTATGTTTCTCTTGACACAGATTTCCAAAGAGAAATAACTGGTTACTGCTTTGTCTGTTGAAAACTGTTCTTAGTTTCTGACTTGATGTTGTCCTAGAAAGAGATCAACTGTGGCAATGCAGAGCGATGCAAAGTCCCCAAGGCAGTGCAAAGGAGAGCTGCTTTATTGCAGAAACCAGGCCTTTCTAAGCAGTTAGCTGGCTGTCAGTTTACCTGGTTTTAAGGCACAACAAGCCCAAGTCAACCAACCCCCATACAGCATGGTGTGGACATGTGGCAGTCACGCAGCACGGCTCTCATGTCTCTCTACCCCTATTCCAACTGAGTCCCTCTCCCATAGTTCCCTTCTACTTAGCCTAAGTAGCAGGCCTGTGCCATGATTTTACAAGGGTAACAAGGCCCTTATTTTATAACACTTTACCTATATGCAACAATCGATGAAAGCAAAATCCTGCTAGTGAAACACTCATGGAGCATGATATTCAGTACATACAAGTACTTCTCAAGGGGGAAGGATCTGAAATTTAGAAATTCTGGGGGAATTGAGTAAGCATATGATAATTCAGTGTTGGTTGGGGGGATATAAAGCTGACAGTATGAATAGGTCCAATAGCTCAGCATTTGTAGTGTTTGGGTTCAGCAGAAAAACCATCAGGTAACCAACAGCAAATACCTGTCAAAAGGTCCTTCTGAGGTTTACTCAGTGTTTGGATCATGGACACAGTGGATTAAGTGTTGAGATCACATGGTGTCCATGCATTTTCTGTCAGACCCTGCTCTTTTGGCAGCCCCTTTGAGATCATAGTGATTTCTGATATGAGGACTCAATTGCACCAACGTCACACAAATACCTTCTCAAACCTGTGCTGGTAACAGTCTTGTGCTGAGTTTTTCTTATAACCAGGTACCTGCTCACACCCATGGAATCACTCACACAAATGGGAATTTTTATAATGGGATGCATGTGGTCCTCCTGGTTCTGCGGCATCGTTTTTCTCTCCTGCCTCAGCTGATGTATGTCAAAATCATGGCTTATATGTGGGACAATAGGCAGGTGAAAAGGAGCAAATGTTTTTTTTCCTCTTCTGTACCAAGCAGAGATGAGAATGCCCTTTTGGAGCTTCCTGGTGAAGAGAGAGAGGAATAAGAACTGAGGGCATTTTGTTCTCAGGACTCCAACGAGGCAGTAGAGGGATGAGAAGTGAGGATTTCAGGACCTTCAAACTTTAAGTCTTCTTCTAGATAGAATAGACTTTCCCTTTATGTCCATGTGGCATCCAGGACAACTTGTGTGCAGGTGCTCACATGGAAAAAGGTTTTTGTGACACATGTATGTCTTTCTTTTCTCTCTATTTTTGCAACTTTTTACCAGGATGGTTGGGGGCTGAGATAAGGACTTTTAAGTCCCCATGAATCTAAGTAACTCAGTAACATAAACTGTTGTTGAGAGCATGCGTGTGGTGTTCTCTGCATCCTTATGTTTTGTATGAGAGCCCAGCTCTAGAGAAAGGAAGAGCTCCTCAGAGGGCTGAATGTCACACTCAGCTCCGAGAATTCACCCTGAACTGGCGATGTTTTTACTTGATGAATGGAGAATGTTTGCTACATGGAGAGGACTATCAAGTCTACTCCACTGAAAAATCTATATAAATAATGTTGTTCTGATTTTTTAAAGTTTTATCAAGCCTTCTGATGTCTGCATATTTGCACAGAACTTTCCCACAAACTTTATGTAAATAACTTATTGTTTTTCATTCCTTTATGGGGGACAAACAACCTGATGGACTGTTAGGTTGCCCAATGACATTGAGGAAGTAACACTATAACCCTCCAATGACAATGGCATTTCAGAAAGATATATATATATAAAGTCAAATGTTTTAATAAAAAGTTTTTTATTTTACTTTAACCAGAACTACTCCATGTCATTCTTATGTCGCCCCATAGTGACAAAATAAGATTTTTTTTTAATCTCCCACCATCTTAAAGTGCCAAATAGATACTTTTCCACGAAGCTCATAGTAGTACTTGACTTGGAAGCATAGGATCATCTCTTAAAATGTGTTGGGTACCAGCAAGGACTGAAATATCTTGCCTAGAAAAAAACAGATCTAGCTTTTAGAGCAGGACTTTTCTGTAGGTTGGCTGATTATTGCTTTGTGCTGCTTGACTGTGATTTTTGGCACACAGTGTCACATACCAAATTCCCGAAATAAAATGCTACATGATATTCTAAGAGTTCTTAGGAAGCTTTAAAAAGGGATTTGTCTGCTGAGTGGGTACCTCTTCTGAAGCCAAATGATGCAGCAGCAATGGTTTAAAAGGAAAAAAACTTTAGTCAGCAGATAATTAGTCTTTTTAAATAAGTGCAAGGAGAAAAAAATAAAACCTTCCATCAGACTTGTGTTTGTAGAAGTTGTCAGCAATCCTGCTTTGATTGGAGAGGGTGTGCAGCTCTTTGAATAGTTAAAACATCTGTTCAGCGACGTTGTGAAACGCTCGTGTTCGGAACCCCTGATAAGGGGGACTGCTGAGTGCTTGGCTCTTAGAGGCTCTACAGGCAGCAAGGGCTGCACAAACTGTGGCCACTGCTTGCCTTTCCTCCTCCTGGGCAGAGCAAAACGTAGGAGACAGCTACTATTTTACATGTGATTTTGCTTTGAGAGGGAGAGAGCAGGAAGTGCCTAGGAAATGGTTCATGACAGAAACCTGGAGTTTTAAATAGGAGAGAGGAGGAGGAGAGCTCATGGGCACAGTTTGTGAACAGTTGAAACACTGACACAAGAGCAGCTGGGGAAAAGCAGACTTCTGAGAGAGCAAGCGCCTCCCAAGCTATCCCGATGGAAGGAGAGACAGTCCCCGAGGCCAGGGGAGCAGCCAGCAAAGCCACTCGGATCGCCCTCGGCGTCTTTGTCAGTGGCACTCTTGTGCTTGGCACTGCTCTTTTCTTGGGTAAGTGAAAGCCTTGACCCTAACCTGAGCACAACCTCCCCAGCCTGGCTGCTGGGTGCCCATGTCTGTGTCTCACTACGTCTTTTGGTGAAAATCTGAGTCTTTTTCTTTCACCCCTTTTTATATTTATACTGAAAGGGATATGTGTCAGTAAAGGAGTTCTTGTTGTGGGAATGCTAGAGCTGGGAGATGCAATGTGAACTCATGTAACGTTTTGAATGCTGAATTTAAATTTAGATACTCAGTTGAACGTGTTCTGACCAGACTTGGGTTCTTTCACAGGACAGAGAGAAGCAGGTGAGATTATGCTGATTACGGATTCAGTGGTTGTGACTGATGTGGACTAATATTCTCTGCTTCCTGAAAATGAATCTGTGTAGTGCACACATTTTATGGAATCTTTTTGGGTTTTCCTTCATTTGGTTTTCATTTAAGGCTTAACTAAAACCCCAGTAGAAAGCTTCAATAGTGCATATGTGTGCACATTTTTTAGATCTTTCTGTTCTTCTACGATGAATTGCAAAGTTGCCTTTACAAAAGTCATAAATAGTGCATCTAGGATGAAATTGAAATATTTTTATCAGATATATAAGCTGTAACTAGATGCAGCGGAGAAGGAAATAGTTTTTCCTCTCCCAGATTTGGAATTACCTGTAGATTGGTTTTGTTAGAATAACACTTGAAAGCATATGCCTACACTTCTGAAATTATGTGTAGAAGTAGAAATATGCCCAGAAACTCCAACCAAAGAGGAAGCTGTGTTGTATACTGTAAGAACTTTGCAGAGTTGGATCCTCTTTTGGAACAATTCAGCCCAACTTTTTGTTTCTTTAGACCAACACAGGTTTCCCTAGGTTGGTGGAAACCTTGCCTCTAAGCACATCGTTTGCTTTCATCCAATCCTTTATGATCTTGTGATTGTGTATGAAAGGTCTGCTTCATTTATAGTCACAAAACAATGTCAGGTTTTCTATAGAATATTTAAAGGACCAGGCTCACTCTTGGTTAGAGTTTTTCTGCTCTGGAGCAATTTCTGCAACATTTACAGGCAAATAACTTCTGTGTTAGTGATCACATTCAAGTCAACAAAACTTTTTATAACCATGAGCAAGTTTGAATCTTCACATTTCTAGATGAAAAAAAAGTTTTTCATTTAAAGAATGCATTATAAACACCAGAGAGTAATAATGGAGAGACCTTATTTCTTTTTGCCTGCACTAGATTTGTTTGTTTATTGCTTAGAGCAATAAAAGCAATTGACATTTACCACCACAGCTTCTCAGAGATAAACTGCTTTATCCATAGGCCAGGTGTGAAAACTCAAGCAAATATAATAATTCTTGCAGACAGTTTTCCAAGTGTGCCTGTGGCATTTTCTCTAGACAGGGATTCAGTGTCAAAATTTTCACTGGCATAACTGCTAAGAAAATAAAAATGCTGGCCTTGGGTCAACCCAAAAATGCAAACAAATTAGGATTTGTTCGGAAATGGTCTGAAATTTTCAACCTAAAGAACCAAGGAAAAAAAGTTAAATTGTTTTGGTGTAACATTTTTTCAATTAGATGTTTCCACACTTCATTGTGACATGGTTTGGTTTTTTTTTTGAAAGTTTGAGCTAAATTTTTTAAAGTTTTATTTAACTGTAGAAATGGACATAATTTTGTCTGTCCATATGAAATATTTCAGGCACCTCAAGATGTTCTTTTTTCTTTAGTTTTCATTTAGTCTGCAAAACTTGTTTCTGGTACACCTGAAATAAATTTTGCAGCCTGAGGAGTGAAATGCAGCTTTCTCCTGCCTGCTTCTTCTCATAGTTCCTACAAGTCTAAGGAGGATGTGGGAGAATCAGGTGTTGTTATTTACTGTTCCTTGCTCGTGCTGGCTGTGACCTCACTGTGACTTCAGTGGGGAACATTGCTGGGGTCCTGCCTGTGGCACTCTGGTGGGAGTGGGGGCTGTGCCAGGACAGGAGCCACCTCCTCCTTGGAGGAAGCACACTGCTCTCCAGTTCCCTTGAGTGAGAAGCCAAGCAGCTTTGAATCTCAATTTGAGAGCCTCTTCTCCAGACTTGGTAGTCCTTTAGGCTTCTCACATAACAGGAACATTCACATTATTTGCATTTGTACATTTGTATGCCTTTTCCCTTACAGATTATTTTTTTTTTAAAAACTCAGTTGTGGTGTATATTTGTTTAAGAATCTGGAAACAGGCTTATCAAGGAAGAAGCTAGGATGCTGAGGTGATAACCATGACTCTAAGCAATAATATCATGATTGATTATTTTAACAATAAAAAGGCAAGAGAACAAAACTGTGCAAAGTTTTTTTCTGTCAAAATTACCTGTTACTTAAAATGGAAATGTTATTGCCAAAAATTTATTCTGATGATAAAAAGTTTCCCAGTTGAAATGGTATTTTGGTTTTGTTTATAAGTATCAAAAATACAAGAGCTGCTTCGGATTAAGAATGAAATGGTGTCTGGGGTTTTCCCTCCTTTCTCTGCTTTGTTAAGAAAAAAAGTCTAGCAAACATTCAAGACATGGATGGATTCTAAAGGGCTAAATTCTAATCAGGGAAAAAGGTGAGTTGGGAGGAGTGCAACACTTAATTAAAAGGGACATTATCCATTATTTGTAGTCCATCTCTGTAGTGGCTCAAAATCATATTCTGGAGATCTCCACTTCTCTGTTTTCTCCTGTCAACATTCCATTACAACCTTTGTATGCCTCAAAATCTTGTGTATTTCTTGGCTAATTTACAAAGGTGTTTGAGGTGTTGTGTTTCACTAAACCAATGCAAGCTTTGGAAAAGCTGTCCAGAAATAGTTTTTTACATTCCCATTTTTTGAGAAACTTGGATTGAAATCCAGCTGTTTCTGTCGTTATTTGCCATTAAAACCGTGAGACTGGAAGAGAGGAAACAGCTTTATATTTCATTCTAGCTTTAGGACTATTTATTAAAAAAAATTTCCTGGGCTGAAATGAAATTTCACATTTTTCTATCACTTTAAAACAAGATATAACTACAGCAGAAGTTGCTTTAGAACTATCAGCACTGTTAAAGCTGTAGTACCATAATATATTCCATTGTTGGGTTTTCTCGTTCAGTGTTATTTGCTTTTTTTTATTTTTGCCATGCACTGTTATTAAGATAATGGATATAATGAGACATTGCTTTATGCCTACTGAGCATATCTACTGAGAACTATTTCACCTATCCCTTGGGATTCTCCCTTCCTAATCCCAAGTATCAATTATCTGCATATTTGCTGCCTGAGAGTAGTGTCTGAAATTAGCAATTCCTGTGCTTAAATTTCAGTGGCAGTTGTAATACATGTTTTTAAAAGATGAGCAAAATTAACTGACAATTTCATAGTTCTTCTCAGCAAGGCTTTTGGAAGAAAATGCAATTACAATACTTTTGGGAGGCAGTTCAGACAGAAACTGGGTTGTGCCTTACAAAGCACAGCTATCCTCGTGCCCATTGCAATCTGCTTTGTTCCAGGCTGGAATAAGGAGACCCTGGGAGTGTCCTGTTGGTGCTGGGTTGTGCTGGGCAGTGCAGTGCTGCTGCAGAGCAGTGTGGGTCCTGCAGCTCGGGGGAGCTGTGGAAATCCTGCAGAGGGTGGTGACTGCTCCATGCTGCATTTTCAACCATGGAAGGTGCAACCTGGTCCAGTGGAAAGTCCCTGCCCATGGCAGAGTGTTGGAATTAGGGGATCTTTAAGGTCTTTTCTAACCCAAGCCATTTTATCCTCCTGTGTTTCCAAGCTCTGGAGGATGATAACAATGCAGAATTGTTTGTATTGTGGTGGTGCTCACTGTCAGTGAGTGGGGCTGAAGTGATGCTACTCCAGGCATTGTGCACAGACAGCCCTTGCTCTGTGCTGCCTGTGAGCAAAGAGGGGCAAGGAGAAAGCAGGACTAGGAGGGGGAAGTTATTTGTACAAGCTGCAGAATTTACATAATACACATTCTAAATATTTACTTAATATACATTCTAAGTGGTCTAAACCAATGCAGTCAGAGAGGCACTGGGACCAGAGGCTGCACTGATATTGGAATGATTGAGTAGACAACATTTGGCTGCAGCTGTCAAAACTCATTGCAAATGATCTCATTATGGTTTTCCATTTTGCAGTTAGCCAAGGTCTTATAAAGTTTCATCCGAAGCAACAGTATTGTTTGACTGCAGAATGCATTGAAGCTGGTAAGCAGCAGTTTTATCTTCTCAATTATACCGTGATTATAGTATGTTAATGAGATATTTATACCATTTAATTTTTCCCATTATACATTTTACTCAGAAAGCTTAATTAATGAGGGAGAAAGAATGACAATCCCAAACTTTTTAAAAAGTCACTGTTCGAGTTGCTTCTGTTTTGTTTATTTTGTACAATTAAAATTCATGTTTTAATTTGGTCTAATACTAGTCTAACTAGGTTGACTCAAAGCTTCCCATAGGGGTTATTTTTCTTTTCTTTTCTTTTTAATAGGAAATAAAATGCTGAGTGACTAGACCTTCAGGGATATTTTGTTGCTTCCTTTCCAGTTATCAAAAAACTAGCAAGTGTATTGTTAACCACAGAGATGCTTTCATACCAGATCTGCCACACACTTTATATGATTTTATATTAAAAGAGGGTAGATTCAGACTAGTTATATGGAAGAAAATTTTTATGGTGAGGGTGGTGAAACACTGGCACAAGTCAGTCAGAGAAGTTGTGGATGCCCCATTCTGGAGGTGTTCAAGGTCAGGCTGGATGGGACTCTGATCAACCTGGTCTAGTCCCTGATTATTGCAGAAGGTTGGACTAGGTGACCTTTAAGGGCTCCTTCCAACCCAATCTATTCTATGATTTTATGATTAGGTACTGAAAAGCTACTGAGTCTTGGGCCAGTCAGACTGATCTCTTTCTTACCACCTCACTTTCTCTGACAATAGTAACTGGTAAGGAAGCAGTCACAAAATGGAGCTGAAAATACAATTATCTTTTCCAGTGTATGGTAGATCAGAATTTGATTTGTTTTCTTGTGCAGTATTCAACTAGAGATAAACACTGCATAGTTACTGAAATGCTAATCACAATCTACTTAATATGTATCACTACTAAATTCCTCAGGCAATTAATTCTATCATGGCAACAATGGAGAGCCTGTCTTCAGGTGTCTGGCTCCAGCAGCTCATGTTCATGTAGTGCAAAGTTCAGTCATTGCTGATGTATGGTACTCAAGAAGATTCATTGCAGATATTTTGTCTTTTTTCTTTGTTTGTTTGTTTCTCATTAATCATAATTTCTGGACTGTAGCCTTGTGTAATTCTCTATTTAGGAAAAAGTGTTCCGCAAAATCTATGTGGTGTCTTTTTTACAGCTGCTGGCATCCTGAGCAAGATAAATCAATCTGTAGATCCATGTGAGAACTTCTATCGATTTGCATGTGATGGCTGGATGTATAATAACCCTATTCCTGAAGATATGTCCAACTATGGTGTTTATCCCTGGCTGCGACACAACGTGGACCTCAAACTAAAGGGTAAATAGATAATTTCTAAAACTATTTGGTTGGCTTGTCACTGTAGCTTGTTAATTGTCTGGGTTTGAGATGACCAAAAATCTCCACAGTTCTCATCACTCAAAAACATCCAACAATCTGACATGATGTTCTCTTTTAAGTATATTTACTTTTTTAAATTGAAAATCACATTGAGAGATAAGGAATTTCACATAAACAGAATTTGTGAAGAAAAATGGAACTGCTGGGAATTCTGGTAATTCTACCAGTTAAGAATGGATGGATGAAATGATACTGATTATAGCAAAAGGAAAAGGCAAGGAGATTTAACTCTTTCCCCCTTGCAGTAGATGATTAGACCAGAGTGCAGGAGCTCAGCAAAAGCATGTAAGAATGTCCCAAAATCAATCATCAGTCCAGGGCAGCAGGCTGTCCCTAACAGTGGCCAACAGCAGGAAAGAGTATAATAAAGCCAAACCAGAATATTTTCCAGTGCACTCACCTAGCCCTTGGCAGAGGCAATCCTCAGGCTTCCGGAGATGGAGGTTGTTTGGGTATTGGGTTTCCTTCCCACTGCCATTCAGGCTGCCACTGAAGTACCTGAGCTATCATCAGTGAAACAGAAAGTTGCTTGAGAATGTGTTTCTGGAGGAAAAAATAGCCCCAGGGTGGAAAAAGTGTAGGAAGAAAGGTATTTTAATCTGCATGTGACTTGACTTTGGGCTATACTCTGCAGCGTGGCTTCCTGCAGACCAGCTGGGGAGAAAGGGTGATGATTATTGGTAGGTAGGAAAATCTTGCCAGATTCCTTTAGTCTTGGCTAGAAGTGAGTCATTCAAAAAAAAAGGAGACATGCAAGATTTAATACTGTTGGTGGTGTGCTTGAGCTTTGCCCACCTTGACTGAGTACATAATTGACATAAGAGCCTGGCTTGAGCTCACCACAGAACAGAGGTCAGTTTTAGAATTTAATGCTTAAATATAGCCCTTATTTTTCTTTGGATTTTGTGTAGGCACCAAAGCCCTTCTCCAATTGCTTTCTTCAGTCTTATTGTATCCAGTTTTCACATCATTAAGTATTTTAAACGCTGCATTTGGGTTCAGAATATGAGTTTTGGTTTTCAGCATAGTACATGATCTCAAGACTTCTGTTTTAAGTCTGCTGAAGATGTCACAAGGAAAGGAAAAAAATATATTGCCAGAGCCTGTTTTAAGTTATGCTTTGCATTCTAATTGTTCTGCTGCCAGAATTGGTCTGTGTTAGATATCTGCACGTCCTGCATGAGCCATAGCCACAAAGAGGCCAGTCTTAATTGAATATAGAGTAGCAAGCTGTCACTGTCATCCTTAATTTCCTCTTTTTACAGGTCCTAATCAAGGACATCATGCTAAGCCGGATTTTTATTTGGTTTTCTTTCTGCCATTTCTTTAGAAGTTGCTAATACATAGCTAGAAAAAATCAAGACAAAGGAAAAACAATCCAAGAGGGAAGTATTTGCTTAATGGAAACTCCATATCAGATAAAGGGAGTTTATACAAAATTATTTAATAAGAGGCCCTTGGCACAGTCAGGGACAAAAAGATGTGAAATGCTGGTTGGTGTACAGAAGTGTTTTTAAAATAACATTTCCTATCCCCTCCTTAACTTTGTACTTCATGAATTTTCCAAAATATATTCTTTGTAATTAAAAAAAAAGGAAAAAGGAAAGTGTTGGTATCTGAAATAATAAGCATAACTTCAGCCTCTAGGTTTATTTGTGTTTTCTTTTGAGGTATTTCAATATATTAGCTCAACATTGAGTTATTAATTTGTGTATGACCACAACCTTGCTAGCAGAAGTTTTAGCAAGAGGAAGAACTCCTGCGTAGAGAAACAGTTATAGGGCTGAATAGACCTTGGAAGCAAATTTAATTTCTCTTTTCTCAAGAACTCTTAGTAGAATTTTGTACCACATGGTAAATATCCCTGTTTGACATTTGGTAGATAAAAAAACCCTCAGTCTTTAAAGACCTGGTCATTATGCAAGTTCTATGCTCTGAAATACTTATCATATTAAAGAAAACTATTAATCTTAAACTGATAACATGGCTTGGCCAGAAAGACACAGTCTTCATATTTGATTTTCTTTGATGGCATGATATAGATGGAAACATTTATTCAGGCTATATATTAAAACATTATGTAACTTAAAAGAAACTACTTGACAATTAATCTGTTTTCTGGTCCCTGAATGTTCCTGAGCCTACTCCTGTTCTGGAGAAAGGGATTTTGGGCAAAGACCTGTTACACAGCTTGTACAAGTCTATCTTCAATATTCTGGAAGCTTTTTGTTTGTTCAGGAGCAATTGCTACAGAAGATCTTCCAGTGGATAATGAGTAGCAAGTGTAAGAATTAATTTTGTCTTACCAAAAAAAGGTAGTTGTGGCTGTGTAATGTAATGTACTGAGCCCTGCATTAGGTGTTGTGGATTTGAGAATGAAACATTTTTTTCTATTTATTTTGGGTTTGAGGTTTTGGTTTGTTTGTGGTTTCTTTGTTTTTTTTTTTTTTTTTTTTTTTTTTTTTTTTTTTTTTTTTTTTTTTTTTTTTTTTTTTTTTTTTTTTTTTTTTTTTTTTTTTTTGTTTTTTTTTTGTTTTTTTTGTTTTGTTTTGTTTCTTTTTGTGTGTATGTGTGTTTTTGGGTTTTGTTTAGTTTTTTTGTGGGTTTTTTTTGATGTGTTTTTGAGACTCACAAGAGCAAACAACTTTGCAGGTGTCAGCTTCAAAATGGGCAGAACATTTTCTGTATCGGGGAAGGTTTTTGGTGCCTTAATAGGGAATTCCAAAGAGAGAAAATGGTAGTAGGTCAATGGAAAATAGCTAAGAACTACTGGGTGGTAGATTTTTTTTGTCTGCATATCTCTGGTTGATTAAAGGATCAGGATTAGAAACATTAATTTTGGGGTTCTTCTAGATACGCAAAACGTAATGTGATAGTTAAAAATACTTTTTTTGTAAGATTTGGGTTTATAATGGGGTAGGAATATATATGAGATGCTTGCATGGGTTTCTCTAGCTGTCTTAAGATGCATTCAAGCTAAAATCATATCATCATTTCCCCTTTAATTTCTTTTCCATATGTTGTTTGAGGGTCACTTGGGTTTATTTTTCTGTGCTCAGAGGAATCCACAAACCACTTGTGTAACTCACTTTGATCTCATGACTATACAAAATAAATAAAGTTCTAGCATGGAGAAAGTAGTGGTAGGTCTTTCCTTGGATGTGACCTTCAGCAGGATTTCAGGCGTCGTGGAGGAATGTAAAGGAGATAATTGTAGAGAGCCAAAAATACCTCAAAAGCAGAGGCCTGTGGTTTGGGTTATGACCCAAACCTAGGTAAGGGACATGTAATATTTAGGTTAAAATTTCTTATAGAACTGGTCCTTATAGAATTTTCCTGCAGAGGACTGATGTATGACTACTTCCCCTCAAACATTCCTGGCTGGAGCAGATTGTCCCTGACCTGAAGCCAGCCTTTTCTTTTCAGCTCCACCACAGGCATGTTAGAAAGTACCTCACATCAGAGCAAACACTCCTAATGCCCAATAAGCTTCTGATGAAGTTCTTGGAGTCTCCTTCAAAATGGAAAGAATCATTTGGCTGTGGGCTGTGTTGTATGAACAGAAGCAATCTCAAACTGCAACAGCTTCAGCTTCATGTCAGGTCAAGATAGCAGTAACTCCATGAGTTACTAAATGTTTTTCTACTTACCCTAGTATTTCCTGCAAAGCTATTTGTGCTCTTGATGAATTTTTCCATTTTGATTTGATGACCTCCATTAAGATTTTAGGAGTGCTTTTGTCTTGTCACTGAAAAGCAAGTGGCTTTTTGTGAACAGTTCAGAACTGGAGGTCTGAAGCACGTAATTCAGTGCTTATTACCTGTGGTGAATGTTGGTGGTGAACCCAGAAGCTTCTTTCCCTTTCTCTGAAGTACAGTGGCATACAGCTGCCTTATTTTTTTCTTTCTGCGAGTGACCATGCAGGAAGCAATAAACTAAAACAAAAACAACAAAACAAAACTCCACAAAGAGTCTTAAATTTCAGCACTGCAAAGAAGCTGATTTAAATTATGTGAATAATTTGTGAACATGTCTTCCAGACCTTTTAAATTTAATTTATGACTGTGGAAACCAGTTTACAAATTAAGTCTCCATACTGTTCCTGGTCCAATGAGACACCTACTTCACCTACTTGATTTGCTGTGCTAAGCTTTGTAGTGTGGCTGTTTTCTGAATGTCAGTCAGTTTAAAATGAGGATTTTCCAATGTGGTTAACAGAAAGAAATGGAGGCCTTTTAGGAGGATATGGTGTGTGGGTTTCTGAAGAACATGAGACAGACAGCAAACAAAATATCTTGGCAGCGTAGGCAACTTTTCCCAAGATAATCTGCAGTGATTTCCTTTGGGAAATAAATTGTTTATAAGTAAAACTGGTAAGTAAAAATATCTTTTTGGAAATTTATGCTGTTTGACTATAGGATATCCTTTCAGACTGATCCCAGGAGTTGGTGTTGAGCAGTGGTTGCTGTCCTGAACAGAGGACCCTGTGCCACAGGGCTCTTTTAGGGCTGGGTTTTTTCTCCCATTCTACTGGTGCTCAGCTGGGACCACTGGGATAATTTGGATGTGTCCCATGAAATCTGCAATGCAGCTGCTGACACTCATCCCCAGGTTTCCATATTAGCTATCTGTCTCTTGTGATTTGTTTCCTTCAAAGTTATTTGAGCTTTTTGAGAGCTGTCCCCAGAATGAGGGACAATACCAGCAGTAATTAAAATCGAAGAGGATATTTATGGTTTTGCCTCCAATATATTGCTGGGTAACTGCTCTTGAATAACAAGAAAGCAAGAAAAAAGCAATAGGACTTCATGCTATTTTGCTTGGTCTTTTCTGCAATAACATGGTACAGACTTTTTTCAGTGGTCCAGATCTTTCCTATAGTGGCTTATGTATCTGAATGTAAGAAAAAACTTAAGTGGCACAAGTTAGATAAATCTCTCCAGGCAAGAAGTTAGTAGCTTTTTGGTAAAATGAAATACTTAAGTCAAAAGTGGAGAAGCCAGGACTTTTTCCAGGCTTTGTGGCTGCTCAGAATGCAAACTGTATTTGTAATGGGTGATTTTGGGAAACCATGAGTACAGAGAGGAGACAATTTGGTTCCTAAATGAGGTTTAAAGGCAGCACAGTAACTGAACCACAGGATTCCCACAGCATCTCCCTGGTTTGGAGACTAGAATGACATCCTTCTCTGGGCCCTCAGCTAGAACTAGAGTGGAGCATCCTGCTCACTCCTGTTCCACACGTTGCACATATTTCCCCTAAGTTTACTGGGGTTTGTATGATATGTATCATTCATACTTGCAGATACTGAATTTCAACATTTTTGATGGCTGTGTTTGAGTGGGTAATTTTACAGAATCAGGATTGATGCCTTGGAATGTACAGGAATCCATGACATTTGATTCCCCTTTTTGACAAAAAAAAAAAATCCATAAGTACATGTTGAAAGTATTATTGTAATGAAGTAAATGTAATGCTGCCAATTTAGTATGGAGTTCCACCTGTATTGTAACAATTGGGAAATTTGCAATCTTCTGGTATAAATGTGGTTTAAAATCTTTTGCCTAACATTATAATGACATGTGTTATCCCCTAAAGCATAATACTAGGAGGCCAGAAGGGCAGGGAAGAGGGCAATTCTACTCAAAAGAGTAAGATTTATTATTGAAATTAAAGTTATGAGCAGAGGCTCTCACCTCCTTATAAAAAAATTTTTGGTTTAGTCACAGTTTGTGTACAGATATGTTGACTTTTGGAGGAACTCACATGATGGGCTTATCTTTTGATATACAAACTCAGAGAATTTACAAAATGCTAAAACTGTAAACAACATTTCTGTTTCGGAAATGTGCTGTGTATTAGGGCACTGAACAGCATTAGGAAGCATTTCTGTAAGCACAGCTGTGTGAATGCTATTTCCATGAGAACTTCCATATTGCTATGGATATTCAAGGAAAGAACTGAGGAATTTCTTTTCAAGGGGCAGAAGGAACCCTAGAATGTCAATATATTAGTTGGGTTTATTTGTCTAAATAGAGAATCATTTAATAAAATTCATATTTGGGAATATTGTTTTGTTCTACTTGGTTTATCTTCCTAGGGAACTAGAACCTATATGAATTGATTAATTACGAGATTGTAATGAATTCCTCTGGAAATACATATTAATATTAATTACATCATCGTGAGTGCAAAATTAATTCATAATGATTTAAATGTTCCATTGGAATATCAGAAAAATTAATAATGAGGGGTGTTATTTTCAAGAGTCACTGCTCCATCCATGATGAGATGAGTGCTGCCATCAAGAAATTGGTTGATGGACATGATTGCATCAAATAAAAAAGACAGTTTCCTGAATTGATAACAGGTGTCTTGATCATGATTAAATACCTTTAAGAAAAACCAACAAAACAAAACCCCAAAACAAACAAAAAACCCCAACCAACCCCCTAAAAACCAAAACAATGAAAAAAAGAGCAAACAAATGAAATTCCCCTCCACCAACCAATCCTCTCCCCTCAGCTCACAAAATAAAACAAGGGGAGGAGGGAGACAACAGTTTATGAAAGCAAGGCAGACCTAGATTAAGGCATCAGCTCCACGAGGGCCATTTTGAGGAATGAATTTATGGAGCTGCAGAATACACTGGTAGTTTTATTAAAGAAAAAAACAAACTAGTTACTGGTTTGAAAAGAATGAAACGTTTATATTTAATATCTAAGGCATATCTGAGGCTATGTAAGCCAACACAAGGCCTTCCAAAAGTGACTAATGGCCCCATCCGTTCACATCCTGGGTGGTTCTGCCTTCCAAAAGAGTGGGAATATACAATGCAGCAGGGGTAGAGCAATCTGAGAGGAGGCTAGTGCTCTGCATTATTTCATATTCCTGTGTGAACAAGGTGTTTGCCATTATGAAATTTGCTTTGAGTGATTATTTCAATCACTTATGTACTCCAGTAAGATGATTCTGGTGATCTGATTATTAAAAGTGAGGAACTGAGAGAAAAAAGGTAAGAAAGTAGTAGAAGGCTGGTCAAGAAGGGAATGCAAAAGACATGAAAGTAGAAATAAAGTGTGCTTTGGAAAAATTTAAAGACTGCATTATAAGCACCAGAAAGCTGTATTGATTTGCTATTTTATTTTACTTTAGACACTCAAAGCAATAACCTTTAATTAGGCAAGGATAGTTTTAAGCATATGGAGAATGATTTTTTGCAAGCCTTTGCTAGTTTGTTCTCCCATATATATATTTAGCAAACAGTAGAGAAATCTGGACTATAATTAATCAGAAACTCAAAATAGGAATTTATAAATTGCAATGAAATGTATTTTGTACTGCATTACGCTTGGGCGCTTCCCTTTCTGTGCTCTGAAACTGAGAATTCTTTACTGCCACCAGCACATGAAGAAAAGGAAGAGCCTTAATGTCAGTAACAATCTAGCAATTATTTAATTTATTTATGGTGGTGAGAAAATTTTTCATTGCTTTTTGTGCTTATTTATTTGTGAGGGAGTAAAAATTTTATCTTTACATTGTGTATTTTCATATTTTGGACTTTTGGAAAGAAATTTTTCTTTGAAAATCAGTTATTTGCTGTTCAATTCTAATAAAGTGTCTGGTGGGGAAAAGGACTCCAGATTTCACATCAGACTGTGCATAAGATACGTGAACTAGCAAGAAGCAATGTGGAACAGTTAGCAGAACTAGTAGTTTACAAAAAAGAAATAAATTTAGGTTAGCACATGTTTTAGGGGAACCTCAGAAACCAAATATTGCTATCAATTGCTACTAGAGGAAAGAAGTGATTTTGCACACTGAAGTTGCCTATCAGGAGGCATTCTCAGCAGAACTTGTGTTTTACAGGCATAAAGGAATTTAATGAGGCCTTGAAATTATGTGTTTGGGGTTGGGTTGCACTGGTGTCAGACAAGAACTGTAAGCAGTTATCTGCACATCCACTGAGATTTGTCTCTGTGGTATTTTCCAGGCAGGCGAGATCTTGCTTTGCTCTTCTTCTGAGGCTTCCAAGATGCAAAACAATTTCGAAATGGAAGCTGGGCAGGTGGGAGTTTGACCTGTGCTATTAACCTGCTAAGAGGGATAAAGTTGTGCTGAAACATTAAATGTTGTGTCCTACAGCAGATGCCCATGTCTTTTTCAGAAGAGTGCTCTGAGGGAACAGATTTAACTCTAAGAATAATCTTGGCTTGATGATACTGTCTTGTTCCCAAGAAATATGTTCAGCTTGAAATATCAATTAAGTCTATCACTTCCCTTTTAGAACTTACATACATATATACATACACATATATATATATGTATTTATAATATTCTTCACTCTCCCCTCTAGACCCCATTCCACCTATAAGTCCCTTTTCCAAACTGATGAGAATAAAAATACATTTATCAGATTTTCTTCTTTGACTATTTTGTAACCTGGAATATTGCAGTCTAACTAAATTCTTATTTTCATGTATCAAGACAGGGATGTTACCATTGGTTGAATGATCTCAGCAGTCTTGTGTATAATTTTATGTGCTGTGGCCAGTGCTTTTATTTTGGGGTAGAACATTGTGCCCCTCCTCATAGGCACAATGATACTTACCACTGCCAGCTCTCCCTCACTTTGGACTCTGAAAAGGAGGAATTGAAAACCAGATACTCTAAATGAATGTCAGCTGGCCCCAAACCATTCTGAAATGATCACTCTTGGAACGTGTAAGCTCATGTTGCTTCAGACTTCATTTGTCTAACTGTGATGTCTGTAACAGCAGTGTGGTTTCAAAGTTTTTTGTGTGCCCTTTGGCATCCTGGCCAAATGTTTGCTCTCTGAACCATACTGACCTTGATTTCTGAAATCCAGAGTGCTGAGTTGGAAGAGGGGGCGATGCCTTCATGCTACAGTTGGAGGGCTAAACAACCCCAGTGGCACAGGTGCAGTTGGATACTGGGGTTTTAGAAGTTACTTTTCAGGAACTCTTTTGCAATATCTCTTAAGCGTGAAGAGAATATGGGAATTAAAGTTTAAATATTTTAAGGAGGACTAGATTAATCATAATTATCTTATAGTTCAGGGACCTCAAGAAATGACATTCTGCACACATGTTATGTGTTTGGTTTGATTGCTAAACTCCAACCAAGGTTTGAGAAGGTTTTTCTCTACATGTAAGAGGTAATTCCTCACAGAACATCCTTAAAAGAACCTGTTGTTGGCATCAGAGGACCATCTGCAGTTTTCCAAAAGATAACTTGGGTTTTGTTTTTCCACAGAGGTAGCACATAATAGTGCTAACTTAGGGAGAAAACAAAGGATGTCCTGATAGCTGGAGATGGGAACAGCTCTTTTAATTATTCTCATCCGTTAAGAAACTCAGTTCTTACAGCTGTAGAGCACAGTGAGGTCAGGGTGACTAGCAGAGTCTTTATTGCTCAAATATTGAAAAAGAAATTATCTGTCATTTGGTATTTACAAATAAACCTGCTGAATGTGTAGGCCCTTGGGCTGCTTCCTGAGTCTGATCCCCCCCAAAAAAAGCATTATGAGCTGCTTTCAGTTTAGTACTGAGCATCATCTGGGCAATGCCAAGCAGCTCCCATTGTCTCTGAAATTAAAGGGGCCACTGTCTCCAAAGGATCAAGCTCTTTGAGTGTGTGGATCAAGTTCAGCAAGCTTTATGCTCATAAAGGAGCACTATTCCAATCACTAGGAGTCTGACATTAGCTAAGATAAGGAGCAATCTGTGGCTCACTTTCTTTATCTGCAACAATGGATAATGGCTGTGTCTCCTTGCTCTGAGATCTGTATCCTAAATGTATAAAGTGCAATTGCTGGAGTCACCACTAGATTATTTCCTATGACCTTTTTTGAGTCACAGACAATTACATTACCCATGTAATGCAGCTCAGTAGCTTGCAGTGGGATAAAACATAATTGACTTTGGGGTAAAGTTTATCTCCTGAAAAAACATGAAGTCTTGAAGAATATTAAGGGGCAGAGAAGCCACTATCTCCTCTGGTTGCTGGTTCCAGTGCTTAATCACTGTCACTGCTGAATTTGCCTTCATCGTTCAACCGTTGGCTTTCTTTGTGCCTTTTTTCCATAGACTGAAGACTCTTTGGCACCAAGCATTTTCTAAAGGTGTTTTGATATTGTGATCCCATCACCCTTTCACATCTCTTGTGAGAAAAATCATGTTCCCTCATTACATGCTTTTTTACCCCTCCCTTCTATTTCTCAAGCCACACCCTCCAAAGAAAAAACTCAATTGTTTTGATATTTTTCTGCCCTCTGTCCAACTGTCCAACATTATTTTTACAATTCAGACAGCCAAAGGGCAGGCTGTGTTCCAGTCTGTCTCACCAGCCTGTGTACACACTAAGATCATCTCCCCACTTTGATACTTCTCTGGTTTTGCAATCCAAGACTCTTGTCTGTTCTAGCATTGCCCTGGGAGCTCACACTGCATTATTTGTCTGCTTCTAGCTTTTCACTCCTCCAGGGTTACAACTTTCCAGGAAATGGGATGTCCCTTGGGGTTCTTTCATAATTTTTGTTTTTTTTCACAGTCCAAGCATATTCCCTGGGGGATGTTTGCACATGGAGTTGTTTTTCTTCAAGATACTAAGCATTCTAATATATTTCAGATCATTGTCAGATATCACTGTGCAAACACTTGAGCTTGCATTTTCCACACAGAGCACATGTTTGTAAAAGGATAAAGAAAAAAACTAAAGGAATGCTACTGTCTTTACTAGATATTTCTCTATATTTAGGATTGTAAAGTGCAGAGAAAACTTTTCTTTTTCTCACTAGAATAGGATATAAACCTTATGAATAACATAGTATTTCTCAGGATTTCAACACAAAAATATATACAGAATATTGTCTGATAGAGTTCAGTATATATACAATCTGATCTGGACAGTGATAAATTGAATCAATATTTCTAATCTGAATGAATGGTGTGCATGTTTCTTTTCTCTGCAAATCTGGCTTTACAATCCTTTTTCATGCATTCCAAGTCAGAAGAAGGAAAGGTACGGGGTTTCTTGGGGCCATAAATAAAATATGGTGGTTAAAACCAAAGTGAAGCTGTGCAAGACAGTGGGCTGGAAAATCAACAAGGGCTGGGAATGGAAAGTAAGATTAAAGGTAACACTTAGCCACAAGAATATCCTTAGCAGCTTTAGAATAGTATGCAGTTAAATAAACACACATGCAAAGCTTACTTTGTAATGTGCCTTGCTCTCACTTTTAACAGCAGATGATTGCTATTTACTCGAGGGTAGTGAACCACAGGAAGCTGGCCTTTTTTAGCCCTCTTGCCCTGAAAAAGAACTATGTGAAGACAACTCAATATAAACTCTCTTCCTCCCTTCCCAGCTCCCCACCCCCAGCTGTGCCTTTTTTTTCCTTGACTGTATATTTGAGCATCTCCAGTTCAGACAAATGAAAATCATTCCCAGCTATGGAGGGGTTTTTGGTGATGCTGAGTCTTTGTATTTTATATGAGAGGCAGGGAGTGCAGCAAAGCAAACCTGCCTGACCTGGGGTGACAGAAGTTCAAGACCCTTGACTGAAATGGGAATTTCTACACCCTCACCTTCTTCTTACAAGAAAGTGAATGATGAAGCCATTTGCAACCTCAGGAAGTTTAGGATATTGTGAACATCTTTAGCCAGTTTCTGACTGTGCAAGTGGTAGCTGCTTAATGAGATATGTTGTTACAGCACTGTGGAGTGCAATTGCTAATAGGTGTTGACACTTGCTATAACTAAGTTTTATGTGAAGGGAAACATAAATCTTGTGTTTGGCCATCCTGTGCATATGGAAACATGAACAATGAGGTGCTGAGGTCAGTGATAGAGGCAAAGATCTTTTTTAATCCCAAAGAAAATGACTTTGGAAATAAGTTAAAAGTGAAAAAAGTGAAAGATGTAACTGAAAAATAACTGTTTTGCTAAAAAAAGCCATTCAAACACATACTTGATATTTGTCTAAGGAAACGGGATCCAAACTGCATATTCAGCTGGCTTAAGCTATGCTAGTTCACTTCATTTGTCCTGGTAATTTTTGGATATGATATTCTGCTTTGCAGGCAGACTAGTGGTATAACTCAGTAGCAGCAATAAATTGTTAAATTTTGGTTGATGTTAATAACAATTCTGTGCTTTTTCGGATGCCTGGAAATCAGCTTAGATTGTGGTTTCTTTTTAACCACTTCAGATTTTGTTGGAGTGATGTGTATTTCCTAATCTGATCAAAACAATTTATTCCTAACAATTCTTCTTTAGAGGTAAAGAAATGGTGTCCTAAAATGGAAGATTGCTTTAAGGATTCAGAACTTTTAGTTCAAAACAAGAAAACAGAAAGCAAGCAAGCAAAACAGCTCCAGTAAGAAGCTCAATGTCCTTCTCAGTGCTAAGTGAGCTGTTTCAGTCAAAATGTTGGTAGCCCTGATCTCCCTAACTAGACCAAAATGTAAGGAAACTGTGCTTAAGGAAAACCTATCAGACTGAACTTCTCAGTGAATTTGTATGAATAAACACAATTCCTTAGCGAGGCATGAGAGTTGAAGCTTGAAAACACAAAGTGAAGAACTTCACAGCAAATCTGTGGTTTCTTACGAGGTGCAACATTAATTGATCCTTGGTGGTCTTTCTCTTCCTATCCCTTAAAAGACAACATAAGTTTTGCTTACACTTTGGCGTCAAAACAGAAAATATCTGAAGCTATTACAGTTTTTTAAAGTGGAAAGACAATTCTCCCAGACAGCCATAGTTCAGGTGAATTTTTTCAGATGGGCTGAATTTGCTCTCCGTGTGTCACTGGCTGGCATTTCCCTTACTGTAGATGAGAGCCTAAAGTCCATGTCTTGTGTCAGGAGGGGAAGCACTGCTCAAAAAGTGTGGCATGGCCCTGGGGCAGGTTTGTTCAGCTTGCAGAGCCATGGGAGAGCAGACTGAGCTGCTGCCCTCCCAAAGGCTGCATTGCAGAGAGCAGCATGCATCGACCCACACAAACAGATTTGCTCAGTATGGAGTGGGTTTGTCAGAGCCAGCAGCTGTGGCCAGGCTGCTCACAGGACCCAATATTGCTAATTTAAAGAGAGCTTGATGGGCCTACATTGATTTCAATCACAGTAGTGACTTTCTTTCCATGAATAAGCAACCTCTAGGCAGACAAATTGATTACATATATCTTTGATCAGTATGTTGGGCTTCTTGCCTTTTCTTGCTGTTCTTGCCTTTTCTTGCTGTTCATTTTTAAGAATTTAAATACTCAAGGGCACACAAAATCCATATGTATTTGTAAGCTAAATAAGAAACAAATTTCTACATCTTGTGTTTGGATTTTATACTAGCTAATGTAGAAATCATGTGGATGTGAGCAGTGCTCCAGGTTTGAGCTTCTAAATCTTTCTGAAAACTTGAGGTTAAGGCTGGGAAACCTCCGTAGCCCAAAGACCATCCATGGATCATCCCTATTTCAGTGTCCAGAGGATTCAAGCATCTTATTAAGTCTTTCATATTTGATAACTGGATTTTATGTTATCAGAACTGAGAATTATCTTCATAAAAGAATTCTGCGCAAGTTGGCAACATCTACCCCACCTAACTCTTTGCAGTAGTGAGGTGGAGTAGATGTCACATTAATGAGATGGTTTGATGGGAAAACACCAGGTCTGATTTTAATACAATTTGATGCAGTTATATCTCTAGAGTTGATTTTATTGGCTCTTATAATCTGTTTCTCTCTTGAGCTTTAGCCATTGGATTTTATTAACTTCAAAATTTCATGCTTGTACAGCTCACTGGCAAAGACAGAAATTATTGTAATGGCTTTAACAGGAGGGTAGTTTTTCATCCTTAGTTTTATGGAGGATTCATTTATCATTTCTTTCAAAATGTCATTTTAAAAATGTGAACAGGTCTGATTATGCTGCTACGAATTGTACACACTGAACATATAAATTGATGATTGGCATTATATTGTATCTAACAAATTGGAAAATATTTGAGGATTTGAAACCAAAGCTATCCTCTCCAGACATATTTTTTATCTAAAAATCTTATTCATTAATAAAAGGGAATAATCTCATCAAATCTCTTAAGGGTTTCTAAGCAAAAGAATTGGGCAATGGGGTTTTTTGTTTGTTTATTTAAGGAAAAAAGGGGTTGGAGGGAGAGTAAAGGTGTATTTGCTCACCATTATTGTATTCCTTGAGTAATAAAGTAATAAACAGTTTGAGGTCTGCATTATGGTTTCCTGAGTGCTCACATGAGCTCTGGTGGGGAATATCTAAGAGGTGCAGCGTGGCTGGTTCCTCAGGGAATTTTGGAAATTTTGGAAAACAAGTGCCTTAAAATCCTGCCTCAAGTAGTGAGGTCCTAATGCTGAGAGAAGCTGTGCAAACCCAGGCTGTTCTCAGCTGTGGAAGTGAGCAGTCCCACTCCCCTTTTGTCCCCCAGGAGAGGAGGCATTGCAGGGTGGACTCTGCGAGCTGCTGGAAAGAGCAGGGCTGGAGAGTGAGCACCTGCCACTGTGTGCAGGAGGGTGCTGCTTTTGGATGGCAGTGCCACCACCTCTTCTGTACTCTGCATGTCCCCAGCCAGTCCTGGCAGAGGAATAACGTTGCCTTGACCCCAGTCCAGCTCTTTGTGGGAGCTGTTTGGTCTTGCCAAGGCTGGTGTTGTGGGGTCTCAGTGGTTCTCTGCACTCACAGGCCTCTGGGACTCTTGTGTTCTTTGTTCGCCCTTTTGTGTGGGGCATGCTTCTCAGCACACTTGCACTGTTCTGCCTCTGCTCATTTGAAACCCAGAGCCCTGAGTGGCAGGGAAGGGAGTCTTGAATTTTTCAAGGCTTTTTGGCTCTGGCTGAGCACACAAGAGGAGGGACCTGATACCAGCAAAGCCACTCCTTCCAGTGGTCCCAGTAAGAATAAGGTAAAGCTATGCAGGACCTGCAGACGAGGTCCAACAGAGTTTGCCAGCCCTGTTCCTGTGCTGTGTTCAAGAGCTACCTGCATCTCCTGGCCATGGAAGTGCTTGTGCTGTGCAGCACCTGAGCTGACAGATGTCTCTGAAGCCTTGCTGCCTCTACATTTAGCCACAGTACTTTGTATCTGCATCATGGCTGATTTACAGCTTGCTCCTGGGATCCTGTAACCTTCTCTGTTAGGTCCTGATTTCATAATGTACCAGCACCAGAAGCTGAAAAAGTTCCCAAGTCCCTGCTCTGTGTGTTGGTTCCCACTCTTACCCCCATGACTGCCTGTCATCTCAGTTTGCTGAGGGTAGCTGGTTGTGAGGATGAGTAACTGCATCTGATAAGCTGCATCTGTCATTTAGCTTTATGCCAGTTCTCTTTAAAATAAATAAATAAAAAAAACCTTCTCTGTTGGGGATTGAAAAAGTTGCAATTATGTCTGTGCTACTGCTTAAGAAAGTACACATGGAGCCTCATACTTAATTAAACAAATCCTATGATTAAATCAAATGCTGAAACAGGCAAACAGTGTCTACATATTCCAAAGTATTGAAAAAAATTTTGTTTTTTTAGCATTGCTAGAGAAACCCATCAGCAAAAGACGAGACAGTGAAGCTGTACAGAAGGCCAAGATCCTTTATGCATCCTGCATGAATGAGGGTAAGTAGATTGATTTGAGGAGGCCATAGATGCATCCCCTGCATTTATAAAGGCAGGCTTTTTGTCTCTCTGCAGAGCTCTGTGAAGCTCTGTTCAGATGCATGGATTTTTCTGATATGGATTCAGCTGGGGTTGAGGATCTTTTACACATCTGAAGCTGTGAATTGAGACTGAGGTACACTCAGGCACAAGTCAGTTTTAGTAAAACCTCTGCTTGTCAGAACTGTGAAGAGACATTTATCTGTGCAAAAGGATGTTAAACTGTGCCCCAGGGTTGTGAGGTTAGTGCCTGGGGTTAGTAAATCAGAAGAACCCTCTAATGAAGTTCTCATATTGATATTTTCAAGAGCCTGTTGCTCATCACCTACATTTCTCTAAATCTGTTTAATCAAAACACTACCCCAGGGCTGGGTATAGACAGCCCTGGACTCTTTAGCTTTGGTATCTGCATGTCAAGCAAGTTAGCCACATTTGCAGAGTAGTTTTCCTCAGCTTGTAAATGCTGCTGTAAGGCAATGTTCACTAATTCGGGACACATCACTACTCTTAGGTAGCTGCACAAGTGAAAGAAGGCTTGGAAGTCCTCTTTGCCCTTCTTACTCTGTCAGGATTTATTTCCTGTACAATTTTCTTCCAGCATGGCCTGTCTGACTGCCAGCAAGTGACACAGCCTGCTCTAGATCCTTGCTGCCCAGATACTGCCCCTCTAGCTTTGATTATGAGCAATATCCCCCCTCCCCAAAACCAGTGAAATTTCTATACTAGTTCCTAAGCAAGGAGTGTTTTTTTTTTTTAAATTTACCTAATTCCAGCCTTTGTCTTTTTGGAAAGGCACTGACTTGCCTCTCTTATTCTTGATACAGATAAACAAGGTTGGACTTCTATGCTGCTGTGCTCACAGGCAGAGAAGAGGCTTTGAGTTTCAGCTGTTGTGATTGCCTTGCCTGGAAGTCAATCGATGCCAATAAATCTTTGTCTTGTGTGGCTGCTGCTGGACTTGAATTGTCTGGAATGTAATTGTTGTCACACTTTGACATTTCAGATAAAATTGAAAAAGCCGATGTGAAACCCCTGTTAAGTATCCTCAAGCATTCACCTTTCCGCTGGCCCGTGTTGGAATCCAATATTGGACCTGAAGGACTGTGGTCAGAAAGGAGGTTCAGCTTAGTCCAAGCTTTGGCAGCTCTTCGTGGCCAGTACAGCAGCTCTGTCTTCATCCGTTTGTATGTGGCTGCTGATGACAAAATCTCCCATCGCTACATCCTGAAGGTACAACACAGCATTTCTAATAGGTTACTTTGCATGGCATTTTATGGTCTCTTTTTAAAAACAAGTTTACATGCCAAATGTTTACATTTGATTGTTGTTGTTATTACCTACTGGCTTACAGATGTATGTAGGTGCCTGTTTATGGGAATGTAGAAGCCACTGGCGACCACATGCTATTGAAAAGTATTTCTGTACAGGTTTCCTTCTTTCAAATGGAAAAAACCCATAAAGATGTCCCAGTTGACCAAGATCCAAGGTCTGTGTGCATGAGAATAAGAACTCAATATCTAATTCTGTGTGCTGCTTATGACTCATTGGTTGCATGAAGAAGGCTTTTTGTCTGTGAGGATGAAAAATGGTCCATCAGTAGCAGATATTTTGAACTTGAGCTGTTTTTCTTGAGATGGAAACACTTAATCTGGTGCTTATACAGCACCTTACAACACAGATTTATCCCAAGTGCTTTTCAATGGGAAATAAGAGAATTCATCTTTTTCCTGAAATGCTATTGCTTTTAGACCAAAACATTACCAATTTGTTAACAGTGCACGGCATTGCATAACAGTTTAGTAAGAAAAAGACTCAAGAAATGTTGCCTCCCTGTAGTCAGACAAAACTCCAGATAAAATTATATAACTGTGGCAAGACTGAGTGCCTGGGCCAAATGCATTGCTGTTTAAGAGCTTCAGATGAGAAACCAGAGCAGACCCTCCCTCTGTGGCTACAAGAAAATAGTTCATGAAGGCAGGAGAGAAGGAACAAATAAGAAAGTTATGATGGGCATTCATTACAGCAAAATAGGATGTATGATCCTTATTTTGCTAGCATCTTGGCTAGCTGTAGGAATAGCTATAGCCAAGAATACATTGTATTTAGGGACTGTGGTGGTACTGGAGCGGGTGTCAGTTCTAAGTCAGTTCTTCCATATGCCTTTTGACGGAGGCATTTAACTGGCATAAAGTTGAAGGGTGACTTTTCCCTCACCTCTATGACTTTTTCCTGGACAATCAACAGCAGATCAACAGTTTGCTGTATTGAAGGTTTCATTCTGCTATGATGATGTTGAGTTCCTGACAGGTTTTCTTCAGCTGGAGACTCACTCATAAGAACGGAAGCAGTAGAATCAGGGAGATGTTTGAGCGTCTCTTTTCATAATATTTCAGTTCAAGTCACTTGTCAGCAAATGGCTGGGCAGGGATGCGGCCTCTCCTGGCCGCCCCGAGGCAGGAATCCGGCTCGCCCGCCCCTTGTGGCGGTGGGAGCCACACCAGAGGCCGCCCCAAAACCTCCCCTGAGGCTGCGGTGGGGTCAGGGCAGCTGCGTGGGGTCAGCTGCAGAGAAAAGCCACCAGAGTCCCGGGATAAAGAAAGCCAGGAGCCGGGCACTCTGTCAAGGTATTCCAAAGAGCTTTAATCTCCTTGAAGGGACAGGATGAAGTGGACACACCCAAGGCTCAGCAAGAGCTGATCAAACCTCGGACTCAGGGAGGTGGGTACAGCAGCCATGGGTAGTTACAACAGGGATAAGGATCTGTTTAACTAAACCAATAGGGAAAACATAGGGGTGGGAGAAAACCCAGACAACAAACCATACACAGGGGACACAGTGATTGACACAGAAACCTCGGGAACAAGCTGGGCAGGGAAAACTTAATTGACATAAAAGGGGGGCAGGACAACTGGGAATGACTCAGCAGAAACGGGGGGAAAGGGGGGTTGAGCAGGTTGATGGACACCCTGAGTGGTGGGAAAACCTGGATGAAAACCACTATAAGGGGAAGGGACAGGGGTAACACAGGGCAAACCATAACTTTACAACCCTCCTAAAATACAACAGCGAGAGAGGCAAAATCAAACAAAACACACACCACTACACAGGGATACCCTCACTGCTGGTCTCTTGGAAATGATTTACTACCAGCAGTACCTTCACTCACTATGCTTAGGGGCACCTAGGAATTAAATATCTAACTAAAGCACTACATGCTATGAATAACTTGTTGTTCTGTAGGGTATCCTGATATTAATTTGATTAGGACCTTGATCTGCATCAGCCAGTGCTCTACTTGTCCATGTTTTAACAAATTCCCTGGGGTGTAGATGTACCACAGAGTATTTCAATCTGCTAGTAAAAATGGCTTTATTGCAAAATTCTTTTTGTTCAGCATTGCAAAATCATCAATGGGTCATAAAAGAAGTGGAAACTCCAAATAAAACTTTGTTCAGCATTCAACATGATATTTTTGTTTTTCTATGAGTGCTGAAGCTGTTGCTTAACTTTTTTTTGTTTATTTCTCATATTTGTGCTCTCTTGGTTTAATGTGCTGTCAAATCTAATTCTTAAGACCAGGGAATTTGGATGAGCATTTAATGTAACAGTCACATAACTGAAATTCCCCAAATAATCTGAAATTAACTATTGCAAAGACACATGTAAAAAAAGCATAAGAGTATATTCTTCTTGCATCATTGTGCTGAGAAAAGAAAGGTGCTGTTTTTCAAAGGATGAGGACTGTACTGACCATCACAATTACTCCTTTCTGAGGATGGTTTGTTTAGTAGAGAAAATGATTACATTTATTAATTCACTTTAAATTCTAAGTTTTATTTATTTTTACATGTAGAAAATGTGAAATATAAATCACTTAATCTGAAGTATTTAGATTAAGAAAGACCTATATGAATAAATTATATTAATAAATACAATCTATCATCACTGGACTTATCTTTTAAAAACAATTGCAGCATCAAACAAAAAATGTTTAGGATATCAAAGCAGTTTTTTCTGCTCCAATCAGTATCTTATTCAGAGTTTGGAACCTGATTTTAAGTTCCCAGCTTTGGCTTCCATACCCTAACCTAACTTGGTCACATTGAAAAGTTCTGGAAAATCTCAGTTCCCAGAAATTATTATAAAATATATGCTGCATAGTGAGTTTTTCTTGGCTAGGAATTTGAAACAGTATGCAAATATTCCCATGTAGATGTTTACTCAAAACACTAAATGCAGATCTCAGACTTTCAAGCCTAATTCCAATATTAGGGTGAATGTAGACCAGAAAATCTGATCTGTGTTTAGATGGAAAAGGTAAGTGAAGGTCAAAGATCCATCTGGACTACCAGACACCTTTAGCTAAAGTACTGGGGACATATCAATATCCTGTGCATGCAGTCCTGGCTGGCAGCCACTTCAGTTTCAGTTCACCTATTCAAAAGACTCAGTACAGCCCCCAGTGCTGGTCTAGGGGGAGACTCATAAGTGTAACCTCAGTCTCAGTCACAAAAACCTGATGATGCCTCCCAGACAGACAGCAGTGCTCACTCTCCAGCACCTCAGGGGCATTTGGTGCATACACTAGACTAGTGTGGTCCCAAGCTGACTCCTGTACCCCTGAAATAGGCATAGGATGGATGCATGGTCATCAGCACCAGTGGTTTGATCCTGTAGACTCAGTCCTTTTGACTTTCCTATTCACTGATGTAGCTGTTTTAAACACCTAAATCACACCTGTGATTCTTTTCTTTAGGTGGATTAGCTATTGCAGGGGTCATCTGAGGCTCCCAAGATCAAAGTAATGTGATTTAGTTAATACCTGTCAGCACAGCATAGCATTTTCCTGTTGTTTTGAAATCCTGTTGAACTCAGACTGGTGCAGTGTTTTTTATGTTAGGTATTTGCACACAACTACTGTAATTGCCAGAAAAACATGAACCTTTCCAAAGCTGCTTGTCAGTTTATCTTTGAATCTGATTAATTTAGCTGTTAAATGTTACTTTGTTTTGTTTTTAACAGCTTGATCAAGCAAGCCTCTCTCTGGCATCTCGAGAGGACTACCTAGAAAATACCACAGAAGCCAAATCTGTAAGTATTGTCAGCTGGAAAATAGACCCACCATTTCCCCCCTCATCTTTTTTCATTGTTGGTTTTGTTTTGTTGAGAAAGGGTTGTGTTTTGTTTGAATTTGGGTTTTGCAGGGTATCTAGCAGAAAATACCACTTCTATCAAACACTCTTGCAAAGTTTCCTAAATGAAGCTTGCATTTGTGTGCAAGTACTTCTGTCCCATGGTGGTTAATGTATTATGTGGTGGTTAATGTATAATGTTGGCCTAACATTAAATGTACACCATGTAAAAATGGTGTACATTTTTACACATTGTCTAATCCATTTGTAAGAGCTGAAAGTTG
Source organism: Peucedramus taeniatus (assembly GCA_013400575.1). Taxonomy (NCBI): domain Eukaryota; kingdom Metazoa; phylum Chordata; class Aves; order Passeriformes; family Fringillidae; genus Peucedramus; species Peucedramus taeniatus. The sequence goes on from WBNO01030460.1 coordinate 46,282, forward strand.
TCAGTCTAATCCAGAACTGTCATTTGCATTTCCTGAGACTTGTACTCCCTGAACCACAGCAGTTATCTCTGTCATGCACGGTATCTTTACAGTGTTATTTCTCCTTTTTAACTTGCTTGGCATTCAAGGTAAGGAAAGCCTTGGTTCCTAAGGCATGAAAGTAATACACCCCTTCCTATAGCTGGGCACTTCTGGTCTGCTGCTGCAACTCTGCTCAAGAGCAAATCCTGTTGTCATTTCAGTCTTTCTCTTTCTTTACAGTACCGAGATGCCTTTTTGCAGTTCATGGTTGACACAGCAGTGCTTCTGGGTGCAAATGCCTCCCGAGCTGAATCTGATATGAAATCAGTTCTAAAACTGGAAGTTAAAATAGCAGAGGTTGGTAATCTAAAATAATCCTTTCTCAAAACAAAAAGCCATTGTATCAACAGCGTTAGCAAAGGGATTTTAAAAGCAAAAGGAAAGGAGCAGATCCTGATGAAGAAAGGATGAATAATATTTCTCCCTTAGTTAATTGCTAAACTGTAAATTTTATTCTCAGGGGAAAAACCTTAGCCAAATACTCTTGGTGTTTTAAATTGTGATGTCAGCCAGGCTGACCAGAGGCAAGCCTGGGGGTGGCATGGCAATATTTAAGGGATGGTGTATTAGCAAGGTCCTTTGGTCTGCCATCTCAGTGGAGCTGGGGGATGGAGATCCATATGACAGCAGAGATATAGGGGCTGTTGATGTGTTAGAAACTCTGCAAGTGCCTGAAGATGGTCCCATAGGAATTAGGGCTTCTCCTTCCCAAAAGGGGATGAGATCAATATCCCAGCTGAAGTGCATCTACACCAATTCACTGGTACCCACTGGGCAGCTGGAAAAATATGACATAACTCAAGACCTTACATGTCTTTTCCAGCCTAAGTAATTATATAATTTTGAAGCTGTGTAGAATCTGAGCTCCTGCCATGCACCTGTGTTGAGAATATATTACTCTGTTCTTTAAGAAGCAGACTGAGCTGATTCTCTGTGGAACAGTCTAAAAGCAGTGCAAGACTTAGGTGGGATGTTGGATCTTGGCAGTGAGAGGTGGTGTTTACAGCAGTACCTCCCTTCGCTCCTGAAGCGTTTTCATGGAGTAGTCTGGGAGAGTGGATATTTTAATTTAGGGGATGAACTGAATTTAGTAAAGCTAAGAGTATTTAAATCTGGTACTTGGTTCTGGCATTTACTTGGTGACATTTTTGCAAGGAGTTTAATTTATCCCACAGGATTATTGCAGGTGGAAGGAGTGTTTTTGCTTCTCTATATCTCTGTTTCAGTGTGGCTACTACAGGAATCCCACTCATGGAAGTGGCAAGTTCATTATCATTTCAACCTCTACTAAAACTAAAGATAAGGGTTGGCCTCAGTGTTGGGAAACCACCCAAAGTAAAGGAACAGACTTGATGCTGGTTTGCAGAACTGCCAGCTGAGCTGAGTATTCCTTCATATTGGCAAGGAAAGAAGCTATCCCTGTGAAATGCTGGTCTCCTGTTAACAGAGAAGCCTGTTGCACAGGACAGGTGATGCAGCAGATGTCTTTTATCTGGATTCTGCTGTTGCAGTCTACAGGATGCTTCTTAATGGTGTGTACAGAAGTGAGGACCACCCACAATAGTAGCCAATCAGTGTTTCCATCTCTCTGCTGAAAGGGATGAAATTTTGTCAAACGTCTAAGCCAAGCCCAGTATTCACTTTTTAGTTACTTAGCATGGATGGCTTAATGCACAGATACTTCCTTGAGACCCAGCACACTTGAAAAACAGTACATATTTGTTCTGTTTATCTGTGATGGCATAAGAAGATGTATCCTTAGCTCTGGTAGCTCTAATGCTTTCCTTAACAGGTGTCTTACAGGGCATTAATCCACAAAGTATGTAAGTGAAGCTGCCATGTAAGATGACATGGATCATGTAACAACCCTCAGCATCAGTAATGCACATTGTTATGCAACAAGCCATGCTTGCTTACAGCTTCTTTTAGTAAGAATAATCCTCCTAACATCTGCCCAGATATTAGGCATGAGTCCATGGACATGGATTGTTGCATAAACCCTAATAAACATAATGATTATATAAACATCTTACTGTGATGGAGTAGTCCTGTTTGTCACTGGAAGTTTTATTGTATCCTGTGTTCCACTGCATTTTTTCAAGTAAACATATTTAATGGAGAATTTCTATGCTCAGGAAGAGGCAGCAAGAATACTTTGGATATAGGGAGGAGAGAGCTTGTTGTGTACAAGGAAGATTTTTATTAAGTTTGAATCACTGGAGCAAGAGGGAAAGTTTTGAGAGGAAGGGAGTAAATGGCTTCAAGTGTTTAAGGATTTTTCAGATAAATTAAATTTGCAGAAAGGGGAAAAAAAAAAGTAAATTTTTTCCCCAATGGCTTGAACAATACTAAAACCATAAACACTTACTGGAGAACTTTGATTGGAGAAGTGCCAGCTGTCTGGTTAGTCTGGCATCAATCTCTGTCCTTTAGGCTGCCCAGTATACAGCCTGTTGTATAGGATTTACCTTACAGCAGGGCTGGAATTGCCATCAGGAATTTTTGTTTCTCTTGAACACTGAGAAAATTTTGAGCTATGTCTTGTACTTACAAAGTAAGTACTTGTTTTACTATTATGAGCCATAGGGTGGTCTTGAGGTCTGCATGTCCTTCTTGTCAGTTATAAAAGGACTTGCTTCATATTTAGGATTTCTTTTGCTGTATCCTTGGACACTGCAGAGGAACTTGAGATCCATCTCCTCTGGCCACCCAGATGAGATGCCTGGTTGGGGAATGGTTTATTCATGTCTGGCCTATATACCCAGATTTCCTGCTGTGGAAATCAGGATGATGGGGTGAAATGAGGAGAAACTTGTGTGTATCTAGCTCTTCCCCCAGGTGGAGTAAAGCCCTAGCAAGAAAATATTCAAATGCAAGACATGAGATGCACTTCCAGTTATGAAGATGCACCTATCTCAGATTTGACCTGTTAAATCTGAAGTTGGCTTCTACTCAATAGGAAGGAATGAATAAGCATTAATGCTCAAGGTGAACTTTTATGTATTAACATGTCTTCCTTAGCATAATCAGAGCTAAATCAGTCTAAAGTCCAAAGAAGACATGCAGCTCATTAAATTTCCCACTAATAAGTTAAACATAAAAGGAGCTATGTTTCATTTCTTCTAGTTAAATGCAATCCTCAGAAACAGAGGTTAATGCCATAAATGCTTGGAAAACAGGTGGTGAGATATTTCTGCACTGGGATTATGAAGGATGGTAATGACATAAGACTCCCTGCAAGATAAACCTTGTTTTGATGGTTTTGTGTATTTTTTTCTCTTCACCAGATCATGATTCCATATGAAAATCGAACAAGTGAGGTGATGTACAATAAAATGAACATATCAGAGCTTAGTGCCATGATTCCACAGGTTGGTTGGGGATAACTGATTTTTTTTTTTAACATCTGACCTGTATAATTAAAACATTCTTTAGTGTTCAGAGCAGCATGTTAAAGAGATATCATTAGGAATGTGTGTGCTCATTTACAGTGTATGTTCTTTTAAATATAGTTCCACTTTAATGAGGATTGAAAACATACGTAATGACAAAGTGCAATAATTTCTAAGTTTTTAATAAGTAAAGCATTGAAACCATTAGTTTTAAAGGTGTAACTTAGTTAATAAATCATCTCTCTTCCATAATCTGCTTTAACCATCCTTCTCTTTGTAATTGCAGTTTGACTGGCTGGGATACATCAAGAAGGTGATTGACACCAAAGTCTATCCTGAGCTTAAAGATATAGGTCCTTCAGAAAATGTGATTGTCCGTGTTCCCCAGTACTTCAAAGATTTATTCAGAATACTAGAAAATGAAAGGAAAAAGTAAGGATCCTATGATAGTTTCACCCACACTTGTAAGGGGACATCAAATGCTGGGCTTTTTCTATTTTTTTTTCATGAGCTTCAGCTATTCTTGGAACCAAGTCTCTATGCAAACAGTCTGTTTGGTTTTGTCTGAATGAGGATTTAGATATTACCTTGTGCACAGCAGGAGAATTTTCAGTTTCAGCACATTTCTTCTATGGTTAACACAGGTTGCAGCAAAGCTGCTCTTTCCAGATGCATTCAGCATCTCTTACTTTTATAGGGTCTTGTATCTTGTGAAATCCTTTACACCTGTAGAACATAGTTGTAAAATGCAGGTAGCTCAGCTTAAACACGGAAGATGTGCTTTGCACAGGGAAGCAAGACAGCTTTGGGCAGTAATGAAAAAGTGACATTCCATTTGTAACATCCTTACTGATGAAATCTAAGGGATTTCTGTGATAATTTGGTCTCTGAGGCAGGTTGCTGAACTTGAAAATAAATTTTGTTAAGATGTTGTCTCCAAATATCAGTCTTTGCTGATTGTACCATAGGGCCACAACCAAATGTATTTCCGGAAAAAAAAGACAAAGATTATTCTTATATTGTCGTTCTCTGTCACTAGTGTTGGAATGCTTACATTAATTCATAGTACCTGTAAAAATAGCACACAAATCAGAAAATTAGAAAGACAAAAACTACTGATTTGCCTACAGATCATCAAATATCCTTTCTTTAAAAAGATTCAGATAAGTAGCATTACTGCTGCCAATATTAATCTATTAAAGAAAGTTTTTAAAATTATTTGGGCTGTACCTGCTTTCTAACTCAAAGTTTGTTACATCAGTAGGTATAAATGTGTGATTTAGAGGATGCACATCTAGCAAGATAACAGGGAATTAATTATTCCCTGCATACAGATACACTTACATGAAAATATATTATGTAACTACAGAGTAAATACCTGGAGACTTTTTCCATTAGTTTCTTATTCAAGGAAAATCTGAGTTTTCAAGAGAAGTTAGCCAGCCTGTGTGTCATGGCAGAAGGAGGCTGGAGTAATGACCAGAAATAATTGCAATGCCTGTCTTTAGCAAAGCCTAAGACCAGGTTTCTGACCTCACAGGTCAGGGGGAGAGGGTGAGCAAAAACAGTTTCAGTATATTCACACTGCATATGTTACAGGTGTTAATGGCTTAGGCATTTTCTGCCCAGTCTTATCCTAAGAAATTTGCATCATAAAATGTTAAAAATGCCAAATAGTGCTAAACTGAACCCAAGCAGGCTTCAAATTCTTGTGTGTAAAATGTATCCAAACAGCCCAGGCCTGATAACCAAGATAATGTTTATCTATTAGGTGATAATGTTTATTACTTAAAATGTCAGAGTCTGATCCAGAGGTAATGTTGCTATCTGGCCTGAGAAAATTAGGAAATCATCTCAATGTGAACTTCTAACAATGATGTCTCAGCATTTTCCTGTAGGGTGAACTCTGAAAGCTTAAAAAGGATATTTTCTTTTAGATAATCTCATTTGTCATTCTCCATATGAAATTTTAAAGATTTATTTAATGTAAAAAACATTAATTTGATTTGTTACTGTAAATATCTAGACCTGAAATTCCTAGAAAAGCATTTCGGATTTTTAGATTTGCTTCAGTGTTCACAATGGGAATTATCTTCTCATCATTTCAGGAGATGGAATGTCATTAGGAAAAGCAGGTACTTTCACCAAGTTCGTATTCTTTTGGTTACAAGGCTATCCCTAAATTATGCTTTTATTCTACTGCCTTGTGTGTCCTCTTCCTGAATGACTACCCTGCTAGCCTGGGTACTATTTAAAATGTCACAAAAAGATGGCTCATGCTCCCAGTATTTTACCCAGTGGTCTGGTGAAGTATTTAATGAAGTTTGTTTCAGGTGGAGGAAAAAATGGAGTGAAAATTAAGTCTGGTTAACAGAAGCACTTCATGTTGGAGGTGGCAACTTGTATGGGCTCACAATCCTTGTATTAAAAATTTCTCCCTCAGAGAACTTGCTGAGCAATCTTGAATTGTGAAATCATTCACAGGGCAATATTACTGGAAGAGAGCACATTGACATGGTGTAGCCTGAGTTTAGCAGAATTTTACTTAACTGCATATAATCAGGTTACTGTGTGGAGCTTGAAATAGGTGCAGCAGTGTCCAGAGGTCAGCCTGAAGTCCCCAGGCCAGGGCACTGCTATGCCTCCAGCCCAGGAGCTGGGCTCTCCATGGTGAGCTGCCTGAGAAGCTCAGCAACCGGCCTGCAGGAGTTTCCACCAGCTTGGGGATAGCCAGCCTTAGTCATGTCCGGTGCTGAAGTAAGTCACAGCTTTGTAAGAGGTCTTCAGGGATTCCTTCAGCTTTTTGGTCTACTAATTCATTTTTATGGGGCTTATGTCTATTACTGGAAGAAGAGATGTGTGTATGTAGCTGTGATGTAAATGAGCAATGGCAGAGCTCCAGTACAGCTGTGCCATGTGAAGGGGGAGATAGAGCTGTGCTGGCACTAATTAGGAGCTTATATCCCTTCCCTGTTACTGGTGAGCTGGTGCTTTATGGGAGCCATAAATAGGATACTCTAAACTGCATCCTTTCTGGAGATCTTTGCAGCTGTTGAAAGAAGCAGCTTCATCATTCTCATAGATCTCAGAATGCATAATCAGTTTCATAGAATTGTCGAATGGTTTGGGTTTGAAGTGACTCTATAGATTACCTTGTTTCAGCAGCCCTGCCACGGGCGGGGCCCCCTTGCACTAGGCTGGGTTGCTCAGAGCCCCATTGTGATGACCCACCCTTAAGGGCAAAGGCAGCCTGGCCTTGAACACTTTCAGGGATGGGGCATCCACAGCTTCACTGGACAACTGTGAATTGCCTCATCAATTGTTCAGTGCCTCATCTCTCTCACAGTAAAGAATTTCCACCAAATAGCTGATAAATCTATCCTTTTTTAGTCTAAAGTCAGCCCCCTTGTCTATCACTATATGTCCTTGTAAAATGTTCCTCTCCAGCTTTCTTGTAGACCCCTCTTCCCTTGTCTTATCTTCCCATATCTTTGCAGTATGGGACTATTAATTGAGAAGAACTCTAATTCATATAGCATATGAAGAATTTTCTTCAGAGATGGATGGAGGCGCTGGATCTCTTTTGTGGTCTTAGTCTGTGTCTGAAAAATTAGAGAAGTTACGATAATTTGCCTTGAATTAGTGCCTCTAGCAATAGAGGCAAAAGTTTTTCAGTACTTATAATTTGATTCGTGACTCAATTCTGAATAGAATTTTCAAACAGATCTAAAATTTGTAAGAGATCTTTTTCTTAAAATGTCAATTAATTTTTCCGCCTATCTCATATTAAATCTGTCCTCTTTAATTGCTACAATGTCCGTTGATTAAAATATTGCAAACTCACAGAATTTTACATGAGCAACCTACTTTATTCTCAGACAGGACAGAAAGTACTTTAGTAAATATTCATAAGTACTGGTATAATTTTAACTGTCCCAGCAAACAATCTCTCTACCACTTCCTTTGGGAGTGTGTGTCACAATAAGGGTCATACTGGTTAAAAGTGAGCCTACACTTTCTGCAACAGGCATTTAACAGGAAGTTAAAATAGAGTGTACTCTTCTGAAAGGTTACAACAACAAATAGTCTGGTCTCATTGAAGGAGCAGAGAGGATTTTTATGTTTTATTTGTGTACTGGATTTTGCTCGATATGTAGAGATTAACTTCTCTGAGCCTCAGTGAACTTATTTGTGAAACTGGGATGAAAATCACCCCAAGACCTGCACTGTAGTAACTTTATCAGCAAAAAGTGTCGGTTTTTAAGCCAACTGAAGATAATAAAAATGATTTGAAATTTGCATAGTTAGCCCAAAATGTAAAAAAATCATTCTCCAAATAGGTAAACAAGTTCAGATAAATTACTATTTTATTTTCTTTTGAAAAACAAACTAAAGCACACTGGGCTTCAAACGCACAACACAACAAACCCCCTCAATCTTTCCACCTGCTGCCCACCCCCGATTCAAAAGCATTCAGGTGGAACCTTCCTGTTGTTTAATGCATTGTGGATTCTGTTGTGGTTACAATCTGGAATTATTACTGTCTCATCAGACAGCTTGGTTTTAGCACATGTCAGTCTTTTCCTTCCCAAATTAAAACAATCCCCAATTAATTATATTTCCTGCAACAGTCATCCGCCTTCATTACTTATACCTGACACAAACATTTCTGAATTCTTGTTGATATTACTGTCTTTCAATAAGTCACCTTTTTGAGACCCAGCCTTTATGAATTTCAGTCTTTCAATCACTACCAGTTTGAGAGAGGTTCCCCAACTCAAATGTAAGGACAAGCATTGCTGTGTGAAAACAAGTACACAGAAGACAGAATTGATTTTGTGATTAAGTACCAAATTGTAATACATAATCGGTGTGTGATAGTGATTTATTTAGCTAAGGATTTTACCTAAGGCTTTTGATTGGAAGCAAATCTTTAACCTTTTAATCTGTGAGATTTGTATAAATGCTGCAGAAGTTGCTACAGCTGGATATTCTTCAGCTCTGCTGAAATATCTGAGGCAGATTGTTGTGAGGTTTCTGGAGTTGGAGTCATTAACCAAAACAATGAGAGCTGAATTCTTTTAGGGTGCTTCACTTGTCATTGAGTGAGAAAATTCCATATTGTCAGAAACTTGTTAAGGGAAAAATTTGAACTTTGTGGCATTTCTTAGGTTGAAATGAATTTTTAATGATCCTAAACATTATCTTAAAATGGTGTGATTATCTAAACAGAGCTAACTATTTTGGCTTTTGTGAAATGTACTATCTTATAAATGCACATTATGCATGCTAAAAAGTCTTTTTCAGATGTGTTTTGCAATTATTGTGGGCATTTAGGTGCACTATAGAATATATCTGTGTACTAGAAGAGGGAATATACCCAGTGTGAGAGATGCAACAAGGCATCTTGAGCTGAAGGCTTTGTGTGGGTGGACTGGAGCTTGGTTAGAGGCAAAACCAAAGTTGTGTCTATAGCAAATGCTGCTGTCGAGATAGCATGCCCACAAAGTGTGTTTCCAAGCTGTTATGATTCAGAGGAGGGAGCTGCTTGGGATGTGTCTCTGAGTGGAGCTAAACACTGCAGCAACAGCTGCCTTGCCCCACACTTATGGCAATGGGAGATTGCAGAAATGGGATTTTTAGAGATAGGGGAGTTGTTCAGACAGTCCATAACAGCACCCTGGGTTGCATAGAAGCCATTTTCCTACCTATGGAGAAGTCTATGGCCTGTCAAAAATGTTATGTATATCCCAGTGGGGAACAAATAACATTTGAATATTCTAGCTTTGAAGCAATGACTATCCTTGGAAAATATATCATGTATAAAAGAAGATGAGAATAGTAAGTGTAGGCCATTGTTGGACTTGTTTTGAGACTGTTTGAGGTTGAATTGTGTATTTCAGAATGCACCTTTAGCTCATACAGCCACTGCTGAACATGGAGAGAGATCACTCTAGGCTAGATAAATCCTCCAGTCAGGTGCCCAAAATTTTAGAAAAGGGGCATGGATGCCAGATCTCCTGGGAATTTTGAACAAGCTCTTCCTTGATCTCTCAGCCTCAATTCTTATAAGATTTTTGTTACTGACACTTCTCTTTTTTGGTATTTCGATTATCCATCTGACAAAATAGGAATGGTAATACTTTAATAACTTTGTGAATAGTAGAAGTTTTCAAAGCATATTGATAACTTCTAATGAAAGATACAAATATGAGATAATGAGAGTGTATATGGGATGGACTGTTATCTATTCTGTTACCACTTATGTGCCCTACTAATGAGGGGAGATAACATTCACTTTGATCTACTAAAGAAAAACCAGCTAATCTCTGGATAGAACTTTGATGCAACTATTGTTATAACACAGTTCTTCACTGTGTGCCACTTCTAAGGAAAATGAAATCTGCCTTTTGAAAAAAAAACATTACCTAAAAGTGACATACTAGGTGATGGACCTATTATAAATAATCCCTAGAAGATGGTTATCATGGGACAATTATACATTAAATGTCTGCAATCATACAGATTCTTTTATGTAATTGGGATTTATCAATTTGGCCCTCACTCATTAATTTTGAAGGTGAAGTTTCCACCACTGGGGTAAAATGCTTGTGGAGCTATTTCTGTGAGTGCTTTGTGGTACATCATATGTGTTTACATGTCTGATAAAAATATGCCTGATTTAACAGGACTCTTGCCAATTACCTGGTATGGAGGATGGTTTATTCAAGGTTATTTAACCTCAGTAGACGTTTTCAGTATCGGTGGCTGGAATTTTCTCGGGTAAGTTGTGCTTTCATAGCATTTACAAGGGTCCTGGTGTTGACACTGCTGGTTTCCCTTACAGTTGCTTATACCTTTTCAAAACACAAATTGTTTTCCATGTTGGATAAATTTCTTGAATAAACTTTTTTGGTTTAGGAGACACCCTGTAAAACAATTGACATACATAGTTTTGTGTTTGACACAAAGACATTTATATGACACTAATATGATACCAAAACAAAAAATAGTTTTGGTATCATATTAGTGTCTTTTAGATGATGTTAGAGGTTTGAAACCTTCCCTTTAAAAAACTTTGTCTTCTTTTGCAGAAACTTGAATTAGGTTATGCAGGCCATGACATTCAGGCCAAACCCTTTTGACCAAAATCTAAACTTTTTGAAAACATCTGTTTGCCCATTTGTGAATACAGCTCTAGTAAAACAGAAGTCTAGGATTTTTTAAAGCTTGCTCAAAGCTCTCCCTTGCTCAAATGCCATTACACGAGCTCTAGCACAAGGATACCCAGCCATTTCCAGAGAGAAGATGATCAGGTGCCTTCCAGCTTGGGGTTGCAGAAGAACCAGAAAACTGCCACAAGCTGTGAGAGCAGAACTAATTATCTGTTCAGTAATATGGGCATTTATGTAAAACACATGCATTTGGTTAAGTGAACCCTGCATAGAAAGCAACCTTGGTAATCATGTAGGCAGTGTGAGGAGTCCTTAAGTAAACCAAGGATGAAACTGAAACTGAATGGTACTTTGTCTTGTGTCTAAACCCTTTTGGATGGTGAACTTTACTGTTATGAAAATTGGCTGCCAACAGGAGGCTGGCATGGTGCAGGAGGTGTGGGTGTTCTGTCCTCCCTGGTGTGGCATGCAGGTGACTAATTAAAGAACCTATACTTTTTTGCTTTAAGTGATACTGGAATAGTTCTGAGTTGATCACATACCTAAAAATAAACTCCTACAGGGAACTACACGGGAAAGGCAGCCTCTTGTACTGCTGAGATCATATTCAAAATAGTCTTGTTAAATATGCTATTTTCTTCATGTAAGATATGAGAAACTGGCTGTCAGAACCACAGTGACAAGTTTGTAGGTGTCCCCTCCTGGGACATTTCTTGCTAGTCAGGTAAAATAGATTGATGCTGGCGATCAGCCAGTCTGTAGCAAAATACTGAGTTACACTGAGTTATGTAATGGCAGAAAAAAATCCTGAAAGGAAACATTAAACTTTGGATACTGTGAATTTTAGTATGGTAACTGACTGCTATCACATCTTTGGAATGTAGGAGCTTAGAGAGAAATCTAATTCAAAGTAATTCAGTGCTTATTAATATTCTCATCAAGTCTGTCATAGAATTACAGAATGGGTCAGATTGGAAGGGACCACAGTGGGGTCATCTGGTCCAACCTTCCTGCCTGCTCAAGCAGGGCCATCCAAGAGCACATGGCACAGGATTGTGCCCAGATGGTTCTTGAACATCTCCAGTGAAGGAGATTCCACAGCTTCTCTGGGCAATTCTGTGCTCGTTCACTGCACAGGGGAGAAGTTCTTCCTCATGTTCACATGGAGCTTCCTGTGCATCAATTTCTGCCTCTGGTCCTATTGCTCAGCATCACAGAAAAGAACCTCCAAAAGGCTCCATCCTCTGGGCACCTCCCCTGCAGATACTTTTAAACAGTGATGGGCTTCCCTCTCAATTGTCTCTTCTCAAAGCTGAACAGGCCCAGCTCCCTCAGACTTTCCTTATAAGAGAGATGTTCCAGTCTCTTCATCCTTGTTCCCCTTCACTGGATCTGCGCCAGGAACTCTGTGTCTCTCTTGTCCTGAGGAGCCCAGAACTGGACACAGCACTCCAGACACGCCTCACTGGGGCTGAGTGGAGGGGCAGGATCACCTCCCTGACCTGCTGGCAGTGCTGTCCCTAATGCACCCCAGGATCCTCTTGGCCCCAGGGCACTGCTGGCTCTTGGACAGCTCATTGTCCACCAGGGCCCCCAGGCTCTTCTCTGCAGAGCTGCTTTCCAGCAGGTCACCCCCAGCCTGTGCTGGTGCCTGGGGCTGTCCTTCCCCAGTGCAGGACCCTGCATTTGCCTTTTCTGGATTTCAGACCATTCCTCTGCCCATCTCTCCAGTCTGTCAAGGCCCTTCTGAAGGGCTGCCCAGCTCTCGTGGGTATTGGCCACTCCTCCCAGCTCTGGGTCTTCAGTGAACTTGCTGAGGAGGCCTCTGCCCCTTCCTCCAAGTCACTGATGAATAAGTTAAACAATACTGGCCATGTAAATGGGTGTGGACTTCACAGGTCAATAGAAAGGACATGAGGAGTGGAGTCCAAGGCATTGGACTGGTCTATTATTGAATAGGTTTGTCTAGTCAGAGGATGGAGAACTAGAGGCACTTTAGGATCATAAAAAGGACCCACCAACTCCTTGCCAGGTAAGTGAATAAAACATTGAATTACTACTAAAAAGATATGACCATGAGATGAATCAGTGACCCTTAAAGGAAAGGATGTATTTTATGCATTCATTGCTTTGTTAATTCAGTCGGCCTCAGCCATCATAACCAGACTATTTTTTTCACCAGGTTCTCATTTTCTATTGGTGGCTTTTATACCTTGTATGTAGAAATCTTGGCACCAGGGCCTTAAAATCTTTGCAAGGAGAAGGAAAAATACATGATGAGACTTTAAAAAATTGTCAGGTTTAGAAATAGGACAAACATGCTGACTCTAGAGAAAGTGCTTTGAGTACCACACCAGCAACTATGAGCAGCTCCTCTGCAGTGGCACTTTGAGACCTTGTAAACGTGCAGTGGCACCTGGGGAAGAGGTTGGTTAATTGTGTCGTGAAGCTCTGAATTGACTGGGAGGGCTTGAAACCTGCTATTTATAGCCACTGTTACTACCTGAAGTACTGTGTTTTAGAGTGGTACATTAATATTAGGAGGACCATTTGAGGGAGATCCTGTTGGCTGTTGTGACATAAATATCAATAAACCAGCTGTGAGATATATTCTATTCCTCTCAGCTCTATTTTTATTGGTCTCACAGCCTGTGCTGCCTTTATGTCCTCCTTACAGTCAAGCCTCCCTCAAAATAATGATAATTATTATGTTGTAATAATAGTATGTCACAGTCTAAAAGCCAGCTCTGTCTCCTGACTATTTCTATGGCTGATGCACACTCACAGCTTTTGGAAGGAATTTCAAGCTCTGATGACTAATGCCATAACTCCCCTTCTTCCCCCTGCATCAGGAAAAAGCTTCATTGCAGGTTTACTCTCATCCCAGAGAGAAATTTTCTTCTTTTTTGTTCTTATCTTTTTTTGAGTGTTTCGTTGTGTTATGTATAAAGATTGAAGAATTTGGAAAAGGAGTTGATTGTCAAATCTGGCTCTGTTTAGAAAAAATATCACCTTATTGTGTATTGGTTTGACTAATAGGGGTTCTTTTTAGAAGCAATGTACTCTTTGCCATCGAAAATCTATTACTGCATATACAGTATTAATAAAAAGCACTTGGAAATGGAATTCACTGGTGTATTTAAGTGTGAGTCATTGATTATGCTTAATTACAGACAATATGATAGGGAAAATCAATCTTTGAACTACCAAAATATCTCACCTTCAATAGCTGAGGGTTAAGCTGCTCTGGAATTTTCCAGTGAAATATTTTCCTATTGGAAAAAGACAAATCCAAACCCTTCATTTTGCTGGACATTTAATCTTGTGCTCAAAGGATGAAAATAATGGGAAAAAGAAAGGGCTCAGAAACTGCAAAATTGGTGCTTAAGAGGCTTTTATAATCTGTGAGAGGCCAAAATCTCTATCCCACCTGCTCTGGTCTGATACTGACTATACTCTGCCTTTACAGAGCTGTCAGATGTTAACTACTGGACTGGAATTGTGCTTGTTCTCTGTGGAAAAGCTTAAGAAGTTCCTTAAGTGTAAAGGGAGCGCTTTGAACATTGAAAATAACAAAGGTTTCTTAAATCAGTGCTGCTTGTTGCTCACATGGACCCATCTTCTATCTTGTGTGCAGGATTGATTTACACAAACTACACCTTGACAAGCAATGTGATGTTAGCTAGCTAAGCACCCACACTAATAACATTCTTCCTGTGACAAACAGAATCCAAGGCAGCAAATGCTCTTGAGTTCTGTTTTGCCTTGTTCCTTGTTGTGTTGACCATTCTTGACTGTTTCTTTTGAAGCTCACTTATGGTGACATCATCAGAGCCTGAAAGTATGTATTTAATACCATTCCTTTAATAAAATATGCAAGTTGTTCTACCAATATCTTTCTACTGCAATATAGAGTGATTTTGTTGTTTTTTTTTTTTTGGGGGGTGGAGACAAACATATTCAGTGGTTTTGATGATTTAAACCTCTTTTCTCCTGAAAATGCTCCATCTGGGAAAGGAACTGAAAGCAATTTTACTATTTTACACAAACTGCCATAAAAATAGTTGGACAGGTAAATGACAAAAAGGTGTGAACATGTACCCATCTGTGTTAGATGTCATTAGTTCATGGTAGTGGAGGGCTCTGCAGGAGGTATTTCATAAGGGCTAACCCAATTCTCATGAGGACAATCTCCCTAGGCTTCTCACCCTGTCAGAGGAGAAGCAAACGTTTTCTGGAGATATCTCACAGCAGGGCTTTTCTAGAGGAAATTGTCTCTCACACAGAAAGAATACCAAGATTAGTCCAAAGTAAGCACTAATTCTCTAAGCCTAGTCTCTCTAAGGCACTGCTACCATTGCACTGAAGTTTAAAATCTTAAAGGTATTTTGTGGTGTTCAAAATATTTGTCACAGCATTGGATGAAAATAGAAATAACTGTAGAGTATCATTATTGTTTCCCTTTGGTGGCTTTTTGACAAATATGCTTTGGCCCATACTGCATGTGGATTCTTCTTAAACAGCATGATGTTATGGCCTAATACTTGCCCCTGTCAACAGGTGATCCATGGGACTACAACTTTGCTGCCTCAGTGGGATAAATGTGTGGACCTTGTAGAAAATGCCCTCCCCTACGTTGTGGGTAAGATGTTTGTGAAAGCCCATTTTCGAGAAGACAAGAAAGAGATGGTGAGTCCTCTGCAGTCTCTGGCTGGAAATTTTCAGTTAGTGATTTCATCCTCAAAAATTGCCTCTGATGTTAGAACAAACTTTAAAAGGAGATAAGATTCTTGAAAATGCTTTCATTGAATTTAAAAACCCCAAAACACTGGGAGAAAATTGAATGAATTTGAATGGTGTCTTTCTGCCCATCTGGGCACTGCCCCTTCTTTCCATCTGCAGTCCTTCAGACAAATAAGCAACCAGGTCAAAAACAGGTTGAACACTGTTAATTTATGTAAATCGTGACAGTCAGGCTGTGCAGGAACAGAGTGAGGGGTATTGATGAGAAATGGTTTAGTATCGCTAATATAATTTATTATGGTAAAGTTTTTATTGTCTGATCAAAAAGCTGGTTGAGATTTCTCTGCTTTAGGATTACTCTTTGAAAGCTGTGACTGCTACACCTGTAATCTGGGCAAGAAATAAGTGACTGATGTCTGGCCCAAATTAAGGGAAGCTGAGAGTCACGTAGTGAGAGTTTATTTTCTGCTGAACAGTGGAAGGAAATATTCTTCCATACCATTGAGTCTAGAGAGATGTTCATCCTCGTTCTAAATTTTTAACAATAGCTATGTTATCATTTCTCTCAATAACATATTCAAATAATTAATTACCCTTCACAATAATTTATGACTTATTTTCAGTTCATGTTTTTCTTATCAAGTTTTCCAATATCTGCTTTTACAGCCATTGATTTTCCAGCAGTAATCAGTTTTAAATTGACTCATTTAGTCATTGAAGTTAGGTCTCCATGCAGGAGAGGCACAACCATTTAGGAAATATGAGATGGCACCCTGTGCTGGGAGCAACAGCTCTGTGAAAGCCCTGCACTTCCCTGGCTCAGTAGCCTGAGTTTGCCTGTTTGACTTTATCTACTTGGACTGCTTTCTCAGGGAAGGATTCCATTTTAGAAAGCACATGCTTATTTGACTTGTCCAAATCTTTGTCATCTGTTTCCCTCTCAGGTTCTGCATTTCTTTTCATATTTGCCTTCAACTGGAGTTTCCTCTCTGAGATCCAGCTTTTCAATCTCCTTTTTCTTGATCCAGTTTGTAATGTGCTATTTGGCCATTTTGTGGCAAAAATATGCCAGGCATATGCAGTATGTTATCCTGCACAGATAAGTGGGAAGAGTCGGAGTATAAGAAATGTACACTTTATGGAGGGGATGGACACTCTTTCATATTTGCATATGTGAGGAAAAATTATGAGAAGCACATAGAGCAGAGTTTCTCTTGAAATGCAAGTTAATTAGAATATTTCTTAGTATGCACATTCCTTTAAGACCAAAGCTTTGGAAAATTATGGAGTCTGAATTCACAGTAGCACCCATAGTGAGAAATGCATATAAAATTCATAGTGTAGGTCACAACATTCCATCTTAAAATGAAAAACCCATGGAGATAAAATTACATACAGATGAAATTCGTTGCATTTCATTTAGAAGTGTGCTTTTCAAGTTAATAATTTGTGGTGTTATCATTTTCATTTCACTGGTTTTCTGTTCTATTTCTTAAGCAGTAAGAAAGCATGTGAGTAAAGCACTCTTATTTGTACAGGGTTTTTTTATCTTTTTTTTTTTTTCTGGCTTATGGCGTATATCTGTCTATGATAAGCAAATCCTGAGTTACGGATAATATGGATTCTCTCCCCCACCCCCATGTTTTGTGATTGATGTTTCATACCTTAGATATTTCTTTTATCAAGAAAGACATTATTTGTGTCTAAATATAGCACTGCTTCTAACTCAGAGTGCCTGCAGTGTTTTTTACAGATACGCCTGAGCAGTTTCAGTAATAACTTTGATAGCAGGAATAGGTTTCTGCCCCTGCCCCCTGCAGCTACAGCTGCTGCATAAAGCCTAAGTATACACCAGGGCCCATCTGCAGAGCTTCAGTTTGAACTTGTAACCTCCAAATACAGGGAGTTCACCTCATTAGTGAATGAAGTTAATTGAGTCAGTGCTCTGTCATCAATATCTTTAAGCTACCCTATTTCCTGGGATGCAGTTTACTGTGAATGTTTACTCTTTAGTCATATTTAATGCTAGACCTGCTCCAGTTGACCCATATTGCCTCTAAAAATAAGAAAATGTTTTTTGAAAAGGGTAGGAAAAAATGAATAATCCAAGGAACTTTGCTACATTTTTCTGACTGCACCACAAATAAAGGACAGTTCCAGATTAAAATGTTCGTTTGATACATTAATGACAATTTAGCTAAAAGTTTGAGGGTTTAGTCCCTGCTTTTAATGACATTTCAGATCTACTAGATTTACAGAATAAGATTATACAAATCTCTGCTGCTTGACATTTTCATTATTTTTAAATGTAACATAACTGATAACACAAAGTTCCAATAAGTCTTCATTCTAATGGGTATCTGTCATGTCTTGTGCTGTCTCAACTCTGGTTTGTGCTAAAGGACTCAGGCAATGGCTGGATCCTTCTCATTGCCTCACTCTCACAGCATTCCCATGCCTATCTGTCATGGGCTTCATCTGCTGACATAAATAAAGGCAGCTGGTTGCATACACTTTTCTGGGCTGCCAGACAGATCCGTAGGAATGAGGGCTCTTTGGACTCATATAATGCATATGTTAGCCATTATATTTCTTGGGTTTTGTCATTTCAGGGTTTTTTTTATGTACATACTCACTGAGCAGTGCTAGTATTATCATTTTTTACTTGCTTGAGATGTGATCTTGGCTTTGCAGAGGTGTCTCAAGAAGCAGCTGAGATGAAGTGGTCGTGGGCTTTCCCAGTTTTGCACAGATCCAAGCTGTCACTGGTGGTCCAGGACCACAGAAGCAGTTAAGGCTGCTCAGTGGTGTGAGCCAGGGCCTCCCTCCCTGCAGTAAGTAAAGGGTAGCAAAGCTTCCCAAATGCAGCTAAATACAGGCTAAATATTTGGATGCTGCTTTGTATTTGGATCATGATGCTGTCAGCCCAAATTCAATTCTTTGCCAGTTATAAGGCATGTCTCACATAAACCAAACCAGGCCACAGACATTCTCTCTGCAGAAAAGGCTTTATTCATGCAAATGCCTTTCAGCTGGCTCCTTCTGCATGGGCCAGTGATCTAGAACTTAAGGGACAGAAATCTCCCCAAAGGACTGCAAATCTCAGTGTTTTTTATGATTTCAAGATGGGTATTCTCACAAATATGATATGAAATGATCAGCAATGAACAAGATGTGGGATACCAGAAGGGAAAGAAGATGGAAAAAAACTTACCTTCAAAAGAAGCGTCTTAGTACTGGAGAAAGCAGAAATTAGCCTTCAAGAAGGGACAGCAGATACCATCTGATCTGCAATCATTTGTGGTCTAAACAACTCAATCACTCCTACGTACACCAAACCTTTCCTTACAATGATTCTGCCATGGTATATTTTACTGGGGAGAGATTTACTAAATATTTTGCAGATGGAGGAACTGACCGAAGGAATTCGCTGGGCTTTTATTGACATGTTAGAAAAGGAGAACGACTGGATGGACACTGAAACAAAAAGAAGAGCTCATGAGAAGGTAATAAATATAAATGTCAAATAAGAAAATCCTGTTATGATAAAGATTTGACTTGAGTAATAACTGTATGCCATAGACTGTATTTGCAGTTCCAGTTATTTACTGATCATTTTGTTTGTGAAGGAACACATTTGTTTTTCTGGACGCTGAGCCATCTGAGCTCCTGCTTCTCTGCAGAAGTTATTTTTGTTACCTTGTTCTTCTTTCCTTGTGTCCACCTTTCCCTATCTGCCTCTGGCTGATGTAGGCTATGAGCTTATTTCAGATTTGGCTTTTCTTGACAAAGTCTTCACCTTGACTGAGATCCCAGGGACAAACTACAGACAGAAAACAGTGTCTAAAACAACTGTGACAGCTGAGGGTATTTGCTGTGAAGGTGGAGGATCCAGCCTAGAAGGGGATATGAGAATAATTCAGGTTTCACAGTTTTTCCAGTATTGTGGTGGGTGGCCTAACTTGAGAGCTGTTTTTTGAGAGCGTAATGGTGATCCCAGCTGAACATCCATTTCCTGACAGAATAATGCCAGTTATGAAGTGTTATAATCAAGGATGGCATTACTGGTCCTGACTGCTTTCAGATAAAGTCACAATAAAATGCAGGAGGCAAAGGTGAAAGCCAGAGGATGTACTCAAAACCTCTTTTTCACCCTGTTCCCACATTTACAGCATGTGATGAGTGGAAAGGAAGATTGTCCAGATGCAGAGCTCTGCCCCCAGAGCAGCAATTGGAGGGGGCATATAAAAAGACAAGTGGAGGGCGTTGTGTAGGTCTATATCCTTATTTATTGAGGTAATGGGATATCAGTGAATTAGTAAGCACCCTCTTTGAATAAACTGACAGGCAAGTGCAGCTGAACTGTTCCTGCTCTCTGTGCTTGAATAAAAATAGCAGTGTTTTAATTTAAAAGCAAACGTGGCCTTCAAAAATTTTTAGTAATTCTAATGAAAACGCTGTTGAGCCATTTTATCATTGGAAATATTTAAATTCCATATGCAGTCCATTTACATTTTATACAGCAGTGCTCTTCATATATGTCCAAATGAAATAGAGCTGCATAAATGCACCAATAAACTCTATAGCAAGAGAACAATAGTAAAATGACATTTATTTTCTACTAACCTGGTGGTAAATGGGCTGCACTTATTACTTCTTCCTGGCTGTTATGCTTTTTTTTTTGCTAGAAATACCATTAGAAATATAATGATCTGTAATTTAGATATTTGTTTAAATTGATGCAAAATAAGAGCAGGAAGATTTTCTAATGATTTCCTTAATAAAGATATTTCTATGTAACAACCTGCTTAGTGATTTTGTTCAAAATTTACTACCTGCCTTTCAACAGGGAAACAATACAAACATTGCCAAAACTCAATGAACTCCTAAAAAAAGCTCTCCCTCTCCCATTTTAAGGAGGATTTTCATCAGAAGGTAGGCTAGATCTTTGGTAGGTAGAGATGGCTGTTTCCCTCTGTTGACACATTTTGGAAGCACATGGCACTTTGCTCTCATTTTAGACATGTCATGGAGGGTTCTGAAGTTAGTGGGGCGAGTATGGGTTGAACAATGCATATCAAACTAAATTCCATAAGTACAACAAAAATAATACTACAAGCCATAGTACTATCAGATGAATAGCCACTGGTTCAAAATCATTCTCAGTGAACTGAAAAACCATTTCATAGTTTGCTGACATAGGAACAAAGTCAAACTTGTAAGACACGAGTGTTATGTAATGCCTTAGATACTGCAGCAACAATTACGTGATACCACTTACGTCTACAAGTTTAAGTTCAGATTCAGAAATAGCTACTTGGCTGGAAGGAAAGAGCCTAGAGAGACATTTGGTAGATTTCCAGGCATGGAGTGTATGCATGTTTATTAAATATTACTTATTGTTGATGATAGATCTTCTATTTGTCCTGGAGCTCTTGGATGAGCATGTTTTTAATTCAAGAAATAGATTCATTACATGTAGGGTCAGATAATTCACAGGGGAAATCTAAGTTTTATAATACAACAGAACCTTCAAAATCTGTTACACTGTTCTAATTAAATCTCATGAGCCTAGCACTTTCTGCTGTTACTTTTTCAATACTTAGGCTTTAATAAAGCAGCACAGACAAGCATGAATTTTATGAGGGAGATTGGTTCGTTAAAAAGTCCCCACTATTACTTTATTGTAGAGATCTGTAAAAGTTGCATTTCTTTGTCAATAAATGTCATCCACATGCTGGACTCTGTACCCAGGATGGAGAAACTCCAGGCACCAAGTATAAATTGGGAAAGAAGAGGGTGCAGGGCAACAGCTAGGGACTTGGGGGCTGTTTGGTCTGGAAAAGGAGGCTGAGGGGCCACCTCTACATATTCCTAAAATGGGGAAGTGGAGAGGGAGGTGCTGAGCTCACCTCCCTGGGGTCCAGTGCCAGCATGTGTGGGAACAGTTCAAACCCACTTCATCAGGAGAGGGTGGACTGGACATTAAGAAGCTTTTCTTTACCAGATGGGTGGTCAAACACTGGAACAGGCTTCCTGGAGAGGTGGTTGATGGCCCAGGCCTGTGTTTAAGAAGAATTTGGACAATGCCCTTAACATCATGCTTTAACTTTTGGTCACCCTGAGGTGGTCTGGCCATTGGACAAGATCTTCTTCCTTCGAACTGAAATGTTCTAATTCTGTTTTATCAATTAAATAAAGAAAGGAAGCTATTAGTTAGGTAAAGGATGTTTTGGTCATTTATGTTTTCATCAGTAGCTGTCACACTGTCCTTTGTAGTAGTGCAGATTGAAAGTTCTGCCCTAAGTTCCATGGCAGAACTATATCCTACATGGAAATGACTGATTCAGATATTTTGCTCATCTTCTGTATTCTTAATCACATTTAATTCTTGAAATGTTCTAATGCTCTGAAAAGAAATTAACTGCAGAAATCTGATGGTGGTTTTGTTTACTGTGCCTGCTCCATGTGATCTATTTAATTTCCTTTAGTTTTTCTTTAATTCCAGGCATATTTGAGTCATTAACATTTTTTTTTACTGATTTCCTGAAAGAAGGAGAGGGTCGATGTGGGATCTGGGTGTCTGGACAATGAGCATAGAGAACCTTGTGGTGATTGTATCTTGAGATGACAGCATTGTAATGTAAAGGACATGGCAGGTTTGAAAGAGAATTAATTGCAAATCCTCTCTGTGATTCAGATACTCACTGTTTCGTGCGTTTTTCTGCTTCCTGTTTTCTGACTAATGCCCACCTTTCTTTTGTGCTTGGCTGAGGCCAAATTTGTATACCTTGCTATCAGCCTGATGTTTTGCAATCAAAGGAACCATCGACCTCCAAAGGACTTACAAAAGACCCTCTGGTAGAAACTATTTGTGAATTTTACTTTAGGCAGCTTGTCAGCTCTATCTAATCACTCTGTCTCTGACTGTGTCTGTCCTGTTGTTTTATGTTACTTAGAGGGGACACTACTAATTTGATGTTAAAAGGATCAAATCTACTACTCCATGTGACACAGGGAACAATTGTCTTGCAGCCTTGATATCTCAGAATAATCTCTTCAGCCATTGTATAGTTTGGAGTTAAGGTTTGACATTCCTTTTGTAACAAAACAATATAATGAGATAACATCTAATAATTTACCTCTCTCCTCCCTCCATTCCTTTCTTTCTGTGATCAGAAGATGAATTTAAACCAGACCATCTAAAAGCCAATCTTCCAGAAAAGGTTTCTGACAGGGTGAGGTGACTCTGCCTTCACGTGCAGTTCTCACCTGGTTCTCTGGATGGAGCTCACGCTGCTTCCAAAGGAGCTCTGAGCCCGAGAGAAGCGCTTGGCTCTGTGCTGTGATGCTGTTTTCTCTCCTGTCCTTACTCCTCTGCCCCATACAAGCCCATTTTATTGTAGTGTATTTGACTATCATCTCAAATTTGCTTCAAGTATGTCTGTTAATCCACCCCCCCCCAATTTTCAGTGGAATGCTCTGATAAACAAACAAAAAAACACCCCAAACAGGTTTCTGTTCTTGCCCTTTCAGTCTCCCCTTTGTTAGGGTCATTGCATTTTGTCCTCATTTGCAGAATAGAGAAATTATTCAACTGAGTGCAGCTCCAAGGGTGTGTCTGGCAGCACTCTTCAAATGCAGGTTTTGTGGATTACCTGGGCCACGTCACAGCCTCCGAGCAGGACTGCAGGGCTGGGGGGAGAGAAGGGACACCCTTTTGTTTCCCTTACTATGAAGGTGCAGAATGCAGCCAGCTATGGTGGCTAAATGGTAATGACAGCTGTTTTTTGGCATGGTGGGCTACAGGGGAAAGGGGGAACTCACAACTGAAACTCCATTGACGTAACTTGTGTGACATGGGCTCACTTCTTTAAAATGGTAATTTATTGCTTCTGCTCTTCAAAGCATAATTCAATGGAAGATCATCACTAACATGTTAAATTATTCCCAGTCCTGGGCAGGAACCATTATTTTATTAATCACTATTTTTCCTTCCTAAAATGTCCTTTGTTCTTGGGTTTAACTGGAGGCTTGAAAGAAAGACGTTTTTCTTAAATTCTGCAATTCTTTTGTAAGATATCTTCTTAGGCTGTGACACTGGAATAGCTTCCTATTTGGAAGTTAGTTTTTTTGCTTTGCAGTACTATTTTTAAAGCATGGATGATAAGCCAAAAAAGAGCTTGTTTTTCCTCTAGTAAGATTTGTCTGTAACGTTATTAACCTCCTTAAGTCATGGAGCACAAATCCCAAGGTCACTGTGCAATCATTTGGCTCCTGAACTTGCCTGCTGCTTTGCTTTATTTCTAAGGAAGTTGTATATGCAACATTTATTTTCTCCACATCTCTGAGTCTGAAAACTGAGTCAAGAGGAGCACAGGAAAACATCAGGACTATGTCTAGCTATAGGTGGCTCTCTCGGGCAGCATTAGGTACCTTTGTTTAGCCTACAGGGCTTGTTCTGCTTCTTCAGAGAACTACAGCAAACCTCCCTAGACAACACAGTGTAATTTGGGCCAATAGCCCTTAGGAAATCAGGAGCCATCTGTACAAGCCCTGATTTTACAAAGTATAGGTACTTTAAAGGAGGTGGGTGTCCGTGGGTCATCCCACTGAAGCCATTCGTTTCTCAGCCAGAACTTGCTGGCCCTGTCCAGCCCTGCAGTCACTTATCTGAGCCACAACCCCCTTTCTCAGCTCTCCCTGGTCTCTCTCTCTTCACATTTGAGTGATTTCACTATGACCATGACAGTTTTACTACTCAGAGCAGAGCCCAGTGTCTGCTTCGGACAGCGGCCAAACAGTAGCAGATGTTTAGAGATGAACGCAAGGACAGGGTGAGCATAAAGGGACACATTCCCACTGCCCTTTCTTGGCCTCTGACAAACTGCAGCTCCCTTGCTTTCTGAGCCAGAAGTGATGTCTTTGTATTTATTCATGTTTTCCTCCTGTGAGTTGGTCTAATGACTTTTTGAACCCACAACAATTTTCATCATCCACAACTTCCTGAAGCAATGAGTCCCGCTGCCTCACTGTGCTCTGTGGGTAAAAAGAATGTCTTTTTGCTTGGCTGAAAAAGTCACCTTCTCCTATGTTATGGTAGTGCAGAAACTAGAGAATCATCATTGCCTGTTCTCTTTTTGTGCTCTTGCTTCTTTAAAGTCTTGGCACAGCAATACATACTGGGAGAAAGGAGCCTCCTGCTTTTCTTCACATAGCCTGTCCAAGGCATGCACTAGATACAGTTCTGAAAAATAACATTTCATTGAGATCTGAGGCAAGCCCAGGCAAAAAGGCCAGGCACCACAGCTTCAGGAGCTGAAATTAATCTTGCTTAATGCCAAGCTACTTTGCCCAATGACAAATCATCCAGTCTTGAAAGTGCTTACTGGTGTTCTGCAGAAATTAGAAATGCCTTTTGAGTCTTGTGGGGTCTATGGACCCATCCTATGAAAACAAATGCAAAAATATGACAGTTGAACCAGCCCTGAGACTCAGTGCCTCTGATTTCAATGGGTATTTTTAGAATGAAAGCCAGTAAAAAACTGATAGGACAATATTTGGTAAAAGAGAGGGATGGAGTTTCAAAACTAAAGCTTGCAAGACACCTTTTACATGTTCCTTTAAGAGGACTTTATATCTTTGCTTCAAGGATGTCAGAGAACTTCACAAAGTGTGAGACTGCTTCAGAGCACTCACAGAAACTGCTAGACATACTTCAGAAGAGCTAAGAAAAGCAGGAGAAATTTCCAAAGTCTCTAATTGCAGTTAGACACTTCATTCCCGTTCAAAAGCCTATAGGCGTGACTGCTTTCTAATTTACTGGTTTTACTGGAAAGTTTGATTCAGATATTCTTGAAACAACCTTGCTATTTCTCAATTGGAAAGTGTACTTTTGTTGAATGCCAATTAAACCTTAGCCACACTTCTCCTTTGTGGAAGTGAGCATTCTGAAATTAGGGCAATCTCTGTCTGGATGCAAAAAATTAGAGGAACTGGTTGTATTGTAGTAGTTGCATTGCAGGGAGCAATGAGCCAATCTCCTTAGAAAGTTGGAATGTGTTGAAGTTTGGAAAAGGCAGTCACATTTTAACTCTTTTCCAACATGTCTGCAATTCCTCTGTGCATTAAATATATCACTAGGGTTTATCTTCCTGGTTTAACTCATCTTTCACAGAATCACAGCATGGCTCAGGGTCCAATCTCCCTGCTCAAGCAGGGCCATCCCAGAGCACATGGCACAGGGCTGTGCCTAGATGGTTCTTGATCATTTTCAGTGAGGGAGACTCCACAGTCTCTCCAGGCAATCTGTTCCAGTGTTTGGTCACTTCCACAGTGAAGAAGTTCTTTCTCATGTTCAGGTGGAATTTCCTGTGCATCAGTTTCTGCCTCTTGTTCTATTGCTTGGCACCACTGAGAAGAGCCTCCAAAAGGCTCCACTCTCTGACACTTTCCCTTCAGATACTTAGAGGCATTGATGTGGTTCCTTCTTAGTTATCCCTTCTTGAGGCTGAACAGCCCATTCCTTCTACCATGTGCATGGACATATGAAAAGAAGGGGACAACTCAATAGGAAGCTGTAAGGAAAGTAGATGCTTCTCAGACATGATGTCAGGGATTTGAAAATTTGTGCTACTTACCTAGTTTGGGATTTGGTGAGGATTTTGAGGCTACCACTCCTACATCATTCCTGAGATAGCTGTTTGGAAAGTGCCAGTTTTTAGAGTAACATTTTTTCACCTGGAAGAAACAGAGAATGGTGCTTTCCTTCTAGAGTAGAAGTGTTCCATGCTTTTCTCTGAATAAAAATAGGTCTTCACTTTCTATCAGATTAACATCGTCTTTTCTTTCTTATTCATTTTACATCAAATATTTATTTCTCATCCCAAACTTTAATTTTTGAACTCTAAGAATAATCTATCACATCCTGAATTTAATTTAACCTTCACAAGAAGACTGGGCTTTCCTGATCAGTAACCACAGGAGATGTTCTTCTCCATTGGTCAGAGTTGAAACTAATAGCCATGGCATGTTTGCTTATCTCTTATCTCTGGGGTTAGATTGCTGCTGTCAGCTTCTCCCTTGTTATCTGGCTGCTGCTACTGCTCACTCAGTTGTGCAGGGATGTCAGTTCCATTAATAACCTGAGCACCGTGCAAACAGATAGTGGAAAACAGGTGAAGGGAGAGGAAATTGTATTTAACCCTGATCTCACAGCTGTCATTTTTCAGACTCAGCCACGACTACATAAGGCCAGAGTGGGTGTGTGACATCAAAACACTTGTGACAAATCTCATGCTTGAAATAGGAGGGAGACAGATGGACAGACACCTGCAGATGCTCAGGGACCAGGGTGAATCTGAAGGTTTTATGGCAGAAACACAACATGAAAACATTGTTATGCTAAATGACAGAGTAATTCTTCCAAAGAGCAAGAGATCTTCCACCACCCCTGGAAGTCTTGGATTGTTTCAACTTTAACTTTCACTATCTTTGTTGTTTCAACAAGTAAACCTGTGTCCTGTAGAAGTTACAAAGTGTAGTCTCCCAGCTCAGCAGTAGCAGATAGGGAGGTGCAGGAGAGCCATTCTCTGTGTGGAGGAGTCTACAAGGACATGCTCGGGTACTTGCTTGTCATTGCCTCTCTCTCTGCAATGAAAGTGCATTTCCTGGTTGTGGTGATCTCCACCAGCTGTAAATGCCCACTGAGAGCTGCCTGCTGGCTGGGAGTGGGGGAGGAGCTGAGCAGGGCAGGGCCATGGGCTGGGACCCCACCATGGACCCTTAGTCTGGGCACTGAGCTGTACAGAACCAGGAGTGTGAGCCAGCAGCACTTCAGCTTACTCAGGTATTGTACCAGTCACTGGGGTCTGAAGCAAAGTTGTGAGATTTATAAATGGCTTCAGGTACTGGTATTGCTGGAGTTTACTTGTAAAGGAGCTATGCCACAAGGAGCTCATCAGACTCAGGAATTTGTTCCTTAGTGGCCTTTTAGAGGCCAGGATGCTGTGACTAAGAATAAAGGCTTCCTCAGCTGCCCTCATTTGTGATGGAACTGGGAAGTGTCTTGTGCTCAGTTTTCTTCATATGGGATGAGCTTCATCAGTGTGAAAATACCTAGATATAATTTATTTAGAACTAAAAATATGTAAAGGTTTGGAATAGAGAGGAATTTGATCTTGAGTAGAGAATAGATAATTTTCTGAATATTTTTTTCTATGTTCTGCAGCCTATGTATTTGATTATGAATGCATCTGCTTCCCCCCCCATATATTACAAGACATGGACAACTGAGAGTGACATGCTTACTGGTACAGTGCTGGTCAGGGTCCCTGTTCAAGCAAAAGAAATTCCTCCTCAGAGATAAAACATGCAAGTCATGAGTACTACTGCTGTTTAAATTCTCAGTCACTATTTCAGTTTGAGTAGTGTTAAAAGGGCTCTCTGCCATGTCTGGTTTCAGTTGCATCAAGACTGTGGCTGAAGCTCACTTGTGAAATGAGAAATGGAAAGGGAATTTTTCACATGCTATTCTTTATTTTAAAAGAAAGTGCTTAGCAACCTTTGCTTAACCTTGAAAATGTTAAATGAATGTAAACTGATGCAAGCAGAGACTAAGGTCAGAAGTTGTCCCTTTCTGGAACAGGTTATTCAGAGTTTTGCATAAAACTGGAGAAGAAATGCTGTGGTAAATCATATCCCATACAGTTATGATGGGGAGAGAGCTTCCTCACTCTTTCTTGATCTCTGAGCCTGCCCCTCTCTCAGAGTCCAGTGCCAGAGATCAGCACACAGCGGTTTTTTGGGTCCCTGGGGACTTTTATTTTGCTAGCACATGGGTTTTCTTAAGCCTGCTATTTGCCCAGAGCTAAAACAAAACAGCAGAAAAGATTTTTTTGATCAATGTGGGTGTGTTTCTAGCAAGAGGTGGCATGAACATGGGATTATGGATCAACTCATGAGGTGTCCTGGGGGTGAGCAGTGAAGGAGTTCCTTCATTTCCAGGAAGGAGTTTCTATTGAAAACTGAATATAATAATTTCTGCAGCTCACCAATGTGACAAAGACCAACCAAAGGTGGCTTCTTTCTTAAGGGTTTTTGAATTTGGAGTTGGGGGTTGTTTGGTTTTCAGAGATAACTATATTGGAAAACATGGAATGTTGCCTGAAAATAAAGGCAGGAGGAGTATGGTTTTTTACACTGCTAAGTAAGAGTCCAAGCCTAGCTTGGCATGAGTCCTATCAAAGGCAGTTTAGCAGCACATACCATGGGGTGTGCATCTATATCTATATCTATGCCAGCATGATACTAATGATAGTCTGTGTCTTCAGACCACAACACATCAGTTCCTGGCTTGTTTGAAGTGCAGCTGGAGGAACTCCCAACTCTCCACACACCCTGGTGCAGTCATGCCCCACGTGATCCACAGGTGTTCTGGGGGGAATCCAGTGCAGAACCCCCCACGCTGACAGGAGCTGACCTGTCACTGCTGCTGTGGTGCCAGAGCTGAGCCATTTTGCATATCTGGGCATCATCCTTTCTTCTGGTCTATGGGCACAATTCCAGCTCCACTGAGAATCCAAAGACCCTTAAAACTCACCCAGGTGCTTTGGGCAGGAATAGTTAGCAGTTAAGCACGTCCTGTGCCAGGAGCTCAGTTGTGCTGGTCTGCAGTGCAAGTGCATTTATATCTTCAAAGATAAAAATATTTTCTGTGTGCCACAAAGAAAGGTATTGCAGACGTGACGTTCTGTTTGTGAAAGACAGAATATATGTCTCTCACATGTAATATTCTGTGTATAACATAATGGAATCATGCTAATTGTCATACAGAGGTTAAAAACGGAAAATGGAATTAAAATAAAATTAAAAAAGAATTTTTTTTTTCTCAGTAAAATTAAAGCAAAGCTGGCAACAGAATGAGTTCCTGGTGGAAGGAGAAAATATGACTAGGTCTATTAATTGTAGCACTGCATTGAACTGAGGAGTTGTGCCTATGAAAATAACACGGTCAATTAGTATGTTTATATAAGTAAGACTGAAATAAAGATGCTAATTTCACACTTTCTCTGACTTAGTCCAGTTCTATTGCTAAAAAAAATAATAATTTCATGTGGGATTAGTTTAAACTGAAAAGTTAATTCCAGTGAAACTTTCGTCACAGTGCTTGAACCAATGACTGCATCTTTGTGTTCCAGAGAGCCAGAATGGATTTAGAACAGAAAAGAGTGGCACTGATGTACATTGTTGCTTTTTCTGACTCTTTTGTCCATTGTAGTCCTACTTAACTTTTAGATGCTTTAAACTTTATGGTGTGTCATAATATTGTCTTGCTGAATAGTAGATATTAAGACAACATATAATCTCAATGAACACTTGTCTTTGGAATTGCTGTGTCCCTTTTCCTCTCTGGTTCCTAGGGTTATAAGGTATGGTATGGTATTTTTAAGGGTACTTAATAGTATTGTCTTGTCAGTAAGTTTTCTCTGAGTGAGGCTTTGGTTTCAAAAGATCATTCAGAGGAGGAGGTAACTACTGTACCACATAACCCTTCTCCACTTTGTCACATCATGTGTCCCCAGCACTTGTCTTGTAAAAGTTCCAGAACTTGTTGGGTCTCTCCATGTAGCGAGTGAGTGATTCAGCTCAGTGATCTGGCAGAAAATTAGCTGGGGAAAAGCTTGTTTAAATTTCTGCTGTGTTATTGATATGTTAAGTGGAGAAAGCTGTGTCAAGGAGCTGAGGCAGCCTTTGGAGGGTGTGGGTGCAGGCAGCATGAGAAGAACTGTGGACAGAGCTGAGAGGAGCAGGGGAGAAGGACAAGGACTAGGACGTTTTTTTCCATTTGGCAGCACAAAGTTGTTAAATGGACTCAGCTACTTTTGAAACCATAATGTGTATTTAACTGAAAGTGATTTTATGTGTGCATGGGTGTCATTATTCACATAAGTCACTTGATTATTTATTTTACTTTTTCTTTGACCTTGGCTTCAAGCTATTACAAAGATGGAATGATAGCTGTGTTTTCTGTCTTCATTATTTTAGCAATTATTTTAGAGCATTCAAAACAATTATTGTAATACAGAGGGGATGGTTGTGATGCAGTGTGAAGTGGTGGTATGTGAATTATTGTTAAATGAAGCACCAATTCTTGAAAAGTCTACACAGCTTCTATTATTATAGCAAAACAAAATGAGGACAGTTATGCAACAAAAAGAGGACAGTTAAGCCAAGTTTTAAAAATAAATAATGATAATCTGTATTCTTGAGTATGGATTAGACAGTTCACTGCAGATCAAATACTGTTAAAAATTGTCATTTCAGGCCAAGTGTTCATGTTTGAGTTGCCACTTCACTTTCCATTGTAGTTGACAATGTGAAAATCCCTGATATTTCATTTTCCCACAAAGGAAATACTGTGCATCACTAGGGTGAGCTCAATCCATCTCTCACTCAAGTCAGTAGTGATTTCCTACTGACATCTGTAGGATTGGGTTTTAGCCCTGTGATGGAACTTTCCTGTGTTTTGCCAAGATCCATCACTCTATTTTCCTAGTTTTTCCATATGCAAACCCTAGATAGATGCAGTGATATTTATGCAGCAGTTTTACCAGATGGCTCTTGAATCATCTGTTCTCAATGAAAAATGAAAAGACTGGGCACATATATAAAGGCTGAATTAATCTTTGTAATTAAATGGAACATTACTTTGCCATGAATGATTTTAGCTTTCACAATATATTTCATGCTAATTTTTCAGTGAACTGTAATTGTATTAATTTTTTATATATTTAGAAGCTTAAAAATGATCTTCACAAAGTTATTGAGTCAAGTTAATATACAGATCTCAATCAGACTCATAAAACTTTGTCGAGAGAAATATGATTTGTTTTGTTTTCTCTTTACAGTAAGCAAAATATATCAGTACCTAATGTTGTATAAAACATCCAAGTCATACTCAGAGAGGCAAAAAGGCTCTCAGGATGCTCACATGCTTGGTTGTCAAGTGAGAATTTGAATAGGCTGGAAACTGGGCTGCTTTGGAGCATTGGAACATGTGTGCATTCCCACGTTGGCAGGTTCTTAAGCAGAGAGTGAGAGCTCGTTTATTATTTTGTCTGTGTAGTAAACTGACTTGCAATGCTCTCCCTGTGACAGAAGGACACTGATGGTAAAATCCTGGCTGTGCTGAAGTCAGTGGGGAAACTTCCACACACAAGGAGTGGTGGAAGTAGTCCCACTCTGGCTCCTGTGCGTCAGAGCCTGCTCTCTCTGGCTGCTGCCATACAAAAGAGTCGTCATGACTTACCCTAAAGCAATGAGTTTCCTTAATTTACCCAACACAGGCTGAGTGCTTAATGATGCCTGGGGGAAACACCCCAGTGCCTCTTTTCTTCCTGCACACATGGCTGTTTAATATGCAAATTAGAGAAAGGAGTTAAATGAGCCTTTAAACCATAAAAAGTTGTGCATGGTGGATTTATGGTGGATTCATGTGCAATTGCCACATGGCTGGTTCCTGTACATTTGTCACATTTCATTTGACTCCCTGTGCTTGCCTCCTGGAAGGCTGGTCTCTTATACATACTTTTAATCCCATCAAGGGGAAAATAATGACATCATTATCAAAGAGTAGCAATCTTAAGTAATCTTAATCAAAGAGTTTTCCACTTCCTTGTTCTAGATAAATAAGGAATCTCCCAACTGCTGTTAAATATTACACAAGTGAACAGAAATATAGGCACAGAAAACAAGACTTCCAACATGCAAACTTAGAAACCTGTTCTCAATATGATACTTTCTGACTTGTCAGTTGTGGAAATAAATTGTGCCGTGTGCTGGGCTCTGCTGAAAAGGTTTGCACCTGATGCACAGCTTCTAGGAGGAGTCCCACTCAGAGGGATTCCCAAGAACTTTAGAAGGCTTCCTATGTTCTCTCATGAGTTTTTCTTTGGCTGTAGGAAAGAGTTTACCTAACCAGGAGCCAAACATCCTTCACAGCTTTGTCTGTCTTATTTTCTCACATCTCTAAACTACACATATTGTGGTAATGCTTTTAAAGTAATAAATGTAATAACATTTCTCCCTTCTCTCTATCTATCTATCTATCTCACAAAATACAACAGCTTTAGACACTGACAAAGTATTGAAGTACTAAAATCAGCATTACCTTTTGAGGTTGCTTTCAAATATCTTGAAACTCTGTTATTTACTAGGGTTTTATATAGATAGCCTTTATAAAAAAAATCTCCATAGTGTCCAACTATTTTATTCTCATGATTAGAAATCTCAATCTCACGACACCAAATGTGAAAGTCAGAAAGCAAATGATGAACTCAGGCAGAACATTTGAGATCCACCTGATTTGTTTAAGTAGCTGACTTAGAAGAAATTAAAACTGATGGGTTTTGATTTTTCCTTTTCCAAAGTTAGTTTTAACTAGCTTTGAAACATGGGAAATGGTAAAGGAAATTTTCTGATTCCTTGCAAAATTCAGTCAGTTGGACCTGACAACACCACCAGGAAAAATTTAGACCCTCTTGATTACATACAAACTTGCAGATGAATTGTGATCCCTTCCTGGGTTTTTATTCTCCCTCCCTACCATAGCATTTAAAATATCATGAAAGACTGCTAAACCTTCTGGCAAAGTGAGGAGACATTCTGTTGAGAGTTAATTTGGCTCATTTCATATTTTCCATTCAGCATTTTTCTTCCATTGCTTTTTTTTATTACTAGGGCAATTTGCATGACAATGGGATCTTTCTTGCTTAGGAGATTGTCTGCTCCTGCTGCTAATTTCCTACCTGAAGCTGTTATCTTCTGTTTGTGACATCCTAATTATCTCAACCACAATTAATTGTGATGTCACAAATGGAGGATTATGACTTCGGGTTGGAAGTGAGATTGAGAAATTGAAGGAGTTTGAAGAAGAAAAGAGGCCTTTCTTCTTGAAAAATAATAGAGGAGACAGAATGACTTTGGTTAAATGGAGGCAATCTTCCATCATCTTTCTTCTTAAAGTTGTGGAACAGCTGGTTTTAGGTGTTGCTGTATAGGAGGCCCTGCTGTATTGAGATGCTGTGAAGTGGGAGAAGGGGAAAGGATATGTGGAGGAGGGGGAATCTTCCCTTAAGCAGTGAGCCCTTGCAGCAAGAAGGAAATAAATGTTGTTGGACCCCAGAGAGGACCAGGCTCTGTTCACAGAGAGCAGAATGCAGGGTTGGTACAGTTGTACTTGGTTTAAAGGTCAATTATTTATTGCTTTTCATAGCTTGCAATATTCATTTGAGTTTTGGCATCGGAGTCTGATAACCACAGAAGAGCATTTTTTGAGGGTGGAGGGAATTCCAAAGACTTATGGAGGAATTATATTCAGCCTCCTGAAAACATAAAAAAATTAAAGTTTTGTGCTAACCTAGCCCATCATAGCTGTAACTTATCCAATGGACTTGTCACATTTCACTTCTTGGTGTGTCATCTTATCTTTTTGTGTACTTCTGCTTTTCTTCTGGAAACTTGTTTCCACAGAGATTCTGGGTGTCTGAGTGGTCTGCTGGTGTTTTTGTGAGGACATTACCAAGGCTGTTTATAAACTCACACCATGATTTACAAAATGGGAATACTCATCCACAGCTACTTCACACTGGACTGTTTACACAAGTTGTGCATAAACGCTGGGACCAAGTCACAACTGAAAGAGGATTAATGAAAAATAAAGTGTCTTATTTTAACACCTCTACTGGCATTAGGGAAAGAGCAAGGACTGCAAAATAAAGGAGGGAAACTGGAGAGCCACACGCAGATCAGTCCTGTGTTTTTTTGAAAGTACAGTGTCCTTCAGAAAAGAACCCATCCTCAGATGCAAATAGAAGTGGCCCTCAGTGGAAACACCAGGCTGCACTTGCTGGGATCAAGGTTGATTCACATCTGTGCATCAAATCTATTTTAGCAGTTGGATGTGCACCAGCTACTGTGTCATAGCAAAACAGGCCATTTCCTGTTGTCCTTTGGAAAACATTGTACAAACAGGCATTTGACCATCTGATTAACTCAAAATCCTGTAGGGAAAATCAGCTGTTAGGATTTTGCACTCAGACACGGTGCTGTAAATACGCAAAAGCTCTGCAGGCAGTGATAGACCCACTGTGATAATCTGACAACAGAATCTGGACCCTCTGCATTGTGATGCCGAGCTCATTTGTGGCATCAAGTTTACCTTGTAGGCTGGTTGTTTTGAAGTTAAATTAGGATGGCTCTAGGGAAGCATAATAATATCAAGTGGAAACTGAGCAAGAAAGAGAAAAATCTGTATGCTGAGAAATTGTTTTATCTGTCAAAACTTTTTTTTTCTCTTTTTCTTTTTCAAAGGCAAAAGCAGTTATGGCGAAAGTTGGTTACCCTCAGTTTATAATGAATGACACATATATTAATGAAGACATCAAAACAGTAAGTATCAGACTTGCAGCTTTATTCATTCATTGCAGCCATTCTTTGCTTTGTTTTGCTGCTGTCTAAAGTCAAAGCTAGTCTTCTGTTCAGCATGCACATGAACTTGTGCTTGCCTGGTTATTTTTATTTTATTTTTGAAGTGTGCTAGCTCTAAATTTTGTCTAACTCATCAATGCTGTTGTATCTAAGTGAGATCATGAGGCCTGTTGGGAGTGAAATCTGCCTGTGTGCAAAGAACCTTTCTGCTATTAAGCATTTTAAAGGTTAAGCACACAATATAATAATTTTGCATTTAGTTATAAAAATGGAACAAACTAAAAGAGTTTTTTCTCAAAATCATGATTTTCAAAAAGCCGAATGCATTTACCCTCAGAATATCACAATTTAGGATACCCTATATAAGTTCTCA
Organism: Peucedramus taeniatus; assembly: GCA_013400575.1. Classification (NCBI taxonomy): domain Eukaryota; kingdom Metazoa; phylum Chordata; class Aves; order Passeriformes; family Fringillidae; genus Peucedramus; species Peucedramus taeniatus. Next base: position 81,534 of record WBNO01030460.1, read on the forward strand.
TCTCTCCAGGCTAAGAATTTAATTTACAATTGATGCTTATAATCATGCCATGAGTCCTAGCCAATGTATAGGCCTATTGTGCTGCCTGCTGGACAAAGATACTCTGGGGGAACTCCTTCCTGCCCAGTACTCATTCAGCCTAACTAAGGCAGGAAGGCAAATGATTAATAATAATATATTTTACTATTTTTCAACTGTGGCATGCATTTGATGAATTGTATAACTGAAAGTCACAGGCAAACTAGAAACACAAGTTCAGTCCTGAACCAGTGAAATACAAGAGCAATCATCTTTGCCAGAGCACATGAACAAACACTAAATAGAGGCATCATTTATTGAGAGAACCAGCCCCACCAGCCTAGTCCTTGTCCAGGGAAACTGTGGGGTGAGCTGGTGCAGTGAAAACAGTAACACAGTGTAATGAGACAGAGCATGTGACCAACTCTATCACTCAGTGTATGGCATTATTTGCTCAGATAAGTGGCAATGGCTGGTGAAAAATACTTGTTAATCATGCTTGCAAAACTATAGTTTACATCTGAAGAGCAACTTCCTCACAAGTCCTAGAATTGTTTTAAACTGATGACAGGGATTTATAACCTATTGACATCCCTTTTCCTTGCCTGTTTAGTTTTGTGTGTGTGAATGCTATTAGATTTGGAAACTTATGGAAGCATGGAGCCCTATAGCTGTAAATATTTAATGTGGTAGAACTCTCAGAAGGCACAGAATACAAAGTATTTTTTATAAAATGTAAAGCAAAGTGAAAAAGGCGACTTCATTACATTGTTGGAAGTGGTTTTAAAATGCACTTTTAAAAGTAAAAGTAAGTCTACTTCCTCCTGGGAAAGAGGCTGTCTTAATAACAGCTGTAGAAATGTGCACTCTGCAATCCATTGTTGGGTGCTTATGATTCTTTCAGCAGCACTCTTCACAGTGAAGAGTTTTCCCAGTGTTCCAGACCCTTGTGCAGATCTGTTCAGCCACTGTTTTTTTAACTAAGCTCATAAAATATTTATTCTTCCTACCAAGTGTGAAAATTTTACTTGCTTTGATAATCGCTAAAAAATTAGGTAATTATCTCATATAAAATAAAAGTTCTGCTTGTTTTATGTCAGCTTTTGTTTCTTTGGACATGCTTTAAAAATGTCTGTGCTTTCTTGGTACAGCTGAAGTTTACAGAAAGTGATTATTTTGGCAATGTATTGCAAACTCGCAAATACGCAGCCCAATCTGATTTCTACTGGCTTAGAAAAGAAGTTCCAAAAACAGAGTGAGTAGACAAAAGGCAAATTTGCATAATCTTCTAACAATATTTTAACTTATATTATTTAATCTATATATTAAATACTGTTGTATTTTAATTTTTAATAGAATTATGTTAATAGCAATATGTTATGCCACAAAAAGCCTATGGGCAAACTCCCATTATTCTGAAACTCCTGTGATTTTTTTTTTTGGTAAGGTATCCCTGTTCGTATGCAGAGTAGTCACATGCTTGAAGCTTAAACTTAATTTAATGAAAAAAGGGATAATTGAATTGCAATTAAAAATGGATTGTGTCTCTTGGTCACAGAGTTTGAAATGGTACAGCAGGGATTTATGAAATAAATTTTGTAGGAATGAAATCATAGTAAGAGATAATGTTATTATTAGGAATACAAATCAGCATTGTTAGTTACCTGCTGTTGTTAGCAATGATACAGAATGAAACATAATTTAATCTATGTATGTTATTTTTATTTATTTGTAAACATGAGAGTGCAGATTGTGTCACAAACTGTCATAAAAAACATGAGAGAATCATTCTCTTTTCTTACTGGTGGGTAATCAAATCCTTAAAATGCAAATTAAAACCTAAGCAGAACTTAATTAGTCTAATCATGCTACTTAAAAATGACTCCTTCTACACACAGACTCTGAAATCAGTGCCAGTGCTTAGCGCCAGTGGTTTTATTTCCTTCAGACTCCAGAAATCCTACTCAAACTGAACCATTCCTTATTCTGGGGGTGGCTCTGTACTGTCAGTGGGGCAGGGGGACTCACAAAGGTTGCTCATGGTTGAAGTGTTTTAATTTGGCCCTGTATGTTCAAGGTGTCATTTATAGCTTAGATTTAATTCTGAATTTTACCTTCTCATCCCAGCTTTCTCTGACATTGCACTGGTCAACCCCAGGGTATGGTTTTAGGAATTTTCCTGGATGTCAGGACTAGACCATGATGTGTATTCACTTCAGGGTAACAGTTCCAAGAGAGCAGTGAAACAGCTCTGGCCTCTCTATAGCAAAGGTGGGTCTTGGAGCAGCCAGCACTGATGCAGAGCCTGTAGACTCTTGGCACAATGGGAAAGCCCCCTTGTAAGGAAATCAAGTGGTAGGCAGCCCCTGACTCCAGTCCTGTAGAGTTGTCACATGGGTATGTTTAAAAAATGGAAGTGTTATCCAACTGCCCACTACAAGATTGAGCACATTCTCATGCCTGTCTTTACCTTCTGATTCCCAGGACTACATAATAGCCAGCCCCTCATCACCTTTGTAGCTCTTTTCTTGTCAGCCTCCAGAGCACACTCAGGCCTGGGGGATGCCAATTTGATTTCTGGTCCCTTCCCTTTGTTAGCACAGCTATTTGCTCTGCCTTCTGCAGGGCTGGAGGTAATCTCCACCTGAGCCCTGGCAGGGAGGGATAATTAGGGCTCCTGCTGGGATATTATTCTGTCTCTGCAACTGTTCAGTGATAGAAAAGGGCTCTGAAAGTGGTGTCACCCTGCCTGCTGAGGGACACCAAGGCACAAAGAGTCATTGCTGCCTGCAGTAATTTTAAAAAAATTTATTTAAATAAACCAAAAACTCCCACTTACCAGTCTGAGGCATGTCAAACCTGGCCTCAAAATATCAGCCACTTTTTAGCCACTTCCCATTTTTAAATTATCATACTCCACTGCTTTCTGATGCTTTTGCCTCACTTTTCTTTTTCTCTAATTTTTCTGTTTTTGTTTTTAAACTTTTGCGTTTCATATAACTCCACAGAATTTTTGATGAAGCTTGGTGCTATGTTAACAGCTAATTACCCTTGGGTTTTTGTTTCTATTTGCTTCATTTCTTCTTTTCCCTAGTTTAGTAGCTTTTAGCATAACATTTATATTTTGAGATAGATATTATAAGATCATCAAAGTTGTGGACCAAAAAAGATAAATAAGAAAATGAGTTGCTAAATTAATATTACACCCAATAGGTAAAACACAATATTCTTTTAGCAGACAGTCCATGTTTCTCAGTAACATTATTTAAACTGGAATCATTTCCTCAGCTAAATGTGAAATTAAAATGATAGTTCAATCAAAGCATCAGGGGATGGACAGAGGAGATGGGAGATACAAGACAAAGCAGTTGGATAAAACAAGGGGGAATATGGATAACAAAGTGAAAAATATTTGTTTTGGAAATTCAACAGTTTTTAATTAAAAAAAAAGGAAAAAATGAAAGCAGGAGTAATTATCATAAATCTTTATTCTCTCTTCTGTTCCTTCTGTCCCTGGCATTTATCTGCCTGACAGAAGAGAGCATGGAGGAACTCAGATGAGCTCCTCATTGCTCAGGACATGGGTGATGGGCCACACCTGGCCCTGCTGGTGCCAGAAATCTGTGACAAGGCACCGGGGTGCTGGAGCTGCCTGTTCTGCCAGTCCTGGGGCCAGGCTCCCCTGAGGACACCACAGCTCTGGGAGGTGTCACTTGTGCTCAACACCAGCCTTGGATGCCAGCTGCCATCCTCACAGCTGGCTGGGGAGATGACTGTCACCTTCACAGCTGGCTCTATCAGACAAGAAAAAAAGTGCTCAGGTAGCAGCAGAGAGAAAAATGAAAGGGATTTGTGCAGGAGCTGAGGAATGTGGTGCACAAACCAGAACAGGTTGAGAGGGCTCAGGGGAGAGTCTGGAAGGGGCAGTGTGGGAGGATGGGCACCAGGTGTGAAGACAATCATTATGAGCCAGGTGAGATAGAGCTGGAGCAGAGGAAAGGGAAAGGCAGTACAGGGCAAAGTGATGGTCATGGGGAAGGGAAAAATTAAGGAGAGTCAGGGTTTTAGTTGCATTTGCCTATCCATCCATGGAGTCACACACATTCATACACACAAATACACATTGTGTGTGTGAGTACAAACACATGCCTGCAACTTTTAATCAGAGATAGAATCTGTCCTTCTTAACACTGATATCATACTTGCATATAACAAAGCATGAGAGGACTTCTTGGCCATGCCACTTTGTTATTCATCTTTCTCCTTTGAAGTCAGCATATAATGTAAGATTTTTAGACCTGGCCAAATCTTTCCCCATTTTTCACTGGACTTTCAGAGCTGGGGATGTAGACGTCTGGTAGCCCAATAAGAGGATACAAAGGAAGGAGGCTATGAGAGGATTTTGGGGTCTCCTCCAGGACCTATCCCTGTTTTCCTTGACCACACACTATTGTGTGTAAGCCCTGGCTCTTGGTTTGCCACAAGAGAGGGCAGCTCTGAGAGGTTCTGGGTTGGATACCTCTAAGGGTGGTGTAAAAGCTCCTTCTGTAAAACGGGAAAAGCAGTCATCAAAACACTGGGCAGACTGTTTTCTGTTGGAGAGAAGCTGCTGGGAATTGTGTGGCTGGGACCTGCCCTGGAGAGGAGAGGCTGGAAAGGAGCCTCCTGGAGCCTTTTCCTGGTCTTTGAACCTCATTTTAAGCAGTGATGTGGCACTGAAGGCAGGACCCAGCCTTACCATCCTAGCTGCTTGCTCATTCCTAAGGGAGACAGATGGCAGCCTGGCCTGGGATAATAATGTGTTTCTATGTGGGAAAATGTATAAAAGAGACTGACAATGAGAAGAGGAAATACAATTTCAAATGTCACCTTGAAGGTTGCCTCCCATTTGGAAGTTTTTCTTTATAGTATTTTCTTTGAAAGACATTTTTCAGCTTCCAGAAACTTTGTATAGCTTTTCACTTCTAACCAGCTTAAGTCTGTACATTCACAAGTTCATTTGCTTTGTTTATATGATTATTTATTTTTTATTTCTTACTTTGAATATTGAACAGCAAACCTAATGATTTCTTCTAACTCAAAAAATTGAGGATCAATTTGCAGATTCAGTTTGTGCTTTACAGAGAATTAAATAAACTAATAAGCTTTTTCCTGTGTTGTAAATGTTCCCAACATCCCTGTTCATGAATAGCAATGTAACACACTATACTCTTAACACAGAAAGAAAATATCACAGAGGAAATTTCAGCCTCAAGAACACAGACTAAGAGAGTTTCTGCCCCACTTGCTATCTCAGTGTATGTTTCACATTTTATTTCTACAAGGGAAATCTCAACCTTACAAGTATCAACTCTGCAGAATTAGGTTTTGACTGTAGCAGTAGTAGATAGGTAGTGCTACGGGATGTCATTCAAAGCTGTCCCTCTTTCACAAACTTATAGCAAATGAAAACAGTGTCAACAGTTCTAGAACATTTATTTATTTACTTTGGAATTAATAAGAGCTTGGAATGTGTAATGCCTTTTTTTTTCTATCCTTCTGTTAGTAGATAAAGCACACAGAAATTGTAACCAGACCTAGAGCAAATGCTCAGGGAATCTGACTTCAAACAGGAATGGAAGAGTTATTTCTAAATTTGCTTCCCCTCAAAATTTAACAGAAACAGCTATTTATTACACACCTTCATGTTGTAATTTGGTGTGTTATTAGTTAAGGACTGTCCCTGAAGGTTCAGTCATTTCAAGGAGCTCACTAAAAGAGCATGGCAGATGAGAAGTGAAGTTGTTCTGCTAGTCTGGATGGAAGCAGTCTTGGTTATTGCTACTCTTTTGTGGAAAACACTTCCTAAATCTTTTTGAGAGGGCTCAGAATGGCACAACAAAATGCTGGAATAGAAACATGCTTCTTGCCAAATGACAAATATTAAATACTCTGCTTGTTACTAGAGAACTCTCATTCTTCCTGACTCTTCAGTATGGCTGCTAAGTGTCCTCTTCCTAACTGCTTAAAAACATAATGAATCCCATACAGGGTCATTCTTGAGGCCTTGTTATGAAGGAGCAGTTTGGAAAGAACTGATTCTAGTTTTACAGTGAGAAAATCAAGGCTGCTGAGAGCCTTGGGCTCATGCTAAGCTCAGCAGACAGGGTGGGCTCTGCAGTTGTGGTGGTGGATCATGAGAAAAGCAGCAGCCTCAAGACAGGGATGCTGTGATAACTCTTCACCTGCAAGCTACAAGTCTATGAGTTCATAGGTATGAAAGCATGGCCAGAGGATGGTGTGAAGTCCTCCCTCAGTAAATGTGGACCAAATGTCACAAGCCTTCACTGCTGCTCTTGGGCAGAGTGAGGTGTTCCTGTGGGGACAAGTACCTGCATCACCAGCTCCCCACCCAGGAAGAACAAGTGCAAACTTTTGCTGTTAGAGAGCTGTCTTTAGTCAGTGAAGAGCTCTTTGCTGCTGCTTGTGGTGGTTCCTCTCTGCAGCTAGCTGTGGTAAACCCCCCCAGAGGATGGAGAGAAGAACCACAGCACATTAATCTGTTTTGAAGTATCTGTTATACGTCTCAGGCCCTTGATCCTCTGACTGGAAATAAAAGGCTAAGAGGAATTTGCAAAAAGGGAGCATTTTCTGTCCCAGAAGCCTTTTTCATGCTTAAAAATTGCTGTTTGAGAACAGAAAGGCTGTTGTAAGCAGAACAAGTCAAGAGGGTGAGGTGCAAGTCACAACACTATATGACTTTACTCAAACTTACAGTAAAATATAAATTGAAGTTTTGACTCTTTCAGATAGTCCTTTTCAGATGGGTTTTCTCTTTGTCAAAAAGGAAGAGTCCTCCAGATATACAGCTAAGCCTGGAGCACTTAATGTCTTAAGTGGAGACTTAAGTCTTGAGCCTTGAGGTCTCAAGACATAAATGGCAGGCTTGCATCCTTCAGAACAGTTCAGCTGATTGCTGCTGTGAATAAACATGAAATTGAAATGTAGTTAATTAAGCCCCTAATTTTTTTTTTCTTTATCCCCTCACCATATACATTCTTTCTTCATTTTTCCATTATCTCACTACATTACCTCTAACATTTAATCTCCTTATTATGAAGAAAGCAGAAAATAGACCAGAAAACAACCTCCCCCTGCTCCTCCCCTTCCCAATCTCCTAATAAACACAGCAGGGAGAGTTATCTCTGACAATTAGAGCCTGTAATGTGATGGATGGTTAAAATATGTGCATGACATCACTCTTAGCCTTCATTTATTAGTTTTTCTAGTTGATGCATTGCAAAATAAGCTGCTCAGCTTGGAGAATAAAACAAGCAATTAAATTTATTGACAAAAGACAAAATTCTGCCATTTCTGATCTCTCCCCTTTGTTGCATGGTTTAAGTGAGGACATTAGTTGTCAGAAAAACAGTCAGGATCTGCAGATGATTATTTTATTAATGGGGCTATTTTAAAGCATGAATTGTGTATACATTGTCACTGATACCACATATTTTCCATATTCTGATAGATCTTCCTTTGAAAAGATCTTACTCATCATTTTGCTACTCCTTTCTCTTCTCTCTAAAAGAAATTTTCCAAAGCAATTACATAGCATTCACGTGGCTTTATAAAACTTTTGAGTAATATTTTGCTAATGACATCAGGATGTTCCTGTCTGAACATTTATTACAGTTGCTTCTAAGTTATTATGAACTAACTGCTAATTATCATCATCTTTATTTCTTTAACCTAATTTCTCCCTTATAATATCATAAGGTGAAATCTTGGGCTCACTGAACTCAGGGTTTAATCTGAGGGGATTTGGATCTTGCTGAAGTCAGTCAAGATTTTCCATTCATATGGTTGAAGCCACTGTCAATACAGATGAGCTTAGGCTAAGGAGATTCATTTGCTATTCATAGAATCATAGGATATCCTGAGTGGGAAGGGACTCACAAGGATCATCAAAGTCCAACTCCTATTCAAATCTAGGGTTTCTTCTGGTATATATGAGAAATCAAACTATGAGAAGAAATGCCTGGCAAGAGGTCTGTTTGTTTAGGATGGTCACGTTCACTTCATAGGGTACAGAACATGAAGCTGTTTATTTTGAATTTACATTCCCAGAAATTATCTCTTTATGTTGCTGGCATAATCCTAATTTTTCAAGTAGTTGTTCAGCAAAGCCTCTAAAGCCACTTTACTTGTTTCAAAATGCTCTCCTCTAATTTCAACATGGAGTTCCTCCACACGTGTTTGAAAGACACCCAGGAGAGTTTTCACAGCTGCTGTCCGTGTTGCAGCCTCTCCTGGGTGAATTTTGTTTCATCAGCAGGGCTGGCCTCATAAGCACAGTGGTCACTTAAAAATTAAACAGATCACATGATGGGAACACTAAGAATCCCTCCTGTTGGGCATTTATTGACTGTATGCAGTTAAAGTCATTAAACAATAGATTTTAATGTTCTAGAAAGTGTAGGTAGCATGTACTGAAATGGAGAAATACTTAAACTTTAATGTATCTTAATTCCTTAATGTTTTTACTTTCTTTTACTGAGTTCAATTTTTATCTTTGCTCCTTTGATTCATAAAGGTGAATGTCAGTGTACTGACAGACAATTTCTTTTGTTCTTACTACAGGTGGTTTACAAGCCCAACTACTGTAAATGCTTTTTATAGTGCATCTACCAACCAGATCAGTGAGTATCTTCCTACTGAGCATCTCTATAAAGTGCCTGTTTGGGAATGTATGTGTCAAGCTTCAGATAACAGCTGTACCTATTGTGCTGTTTGTGACCGAAAATTAAAAGTTCAAACCTGGTAATTCAGCTGTGAGACTTAAGAGTGTGTGTGTGTGTGTGTGTGTGTCTGTGTGTTTGTACTCTGTCCATTGTGAATGATAGCTTAAATCACTTTTATTAAAGCCTAATGTTTCTGTCTTCTGTTTTCTGTAGCAAAAACGTGTACACACATCTCCATAAATACACAGCGATAGCAGTTCTGTCCTTCAGTATTGACAGATATGTAACAATAAATGTGACAAGAGAAGACTGTGACATAAACCAGAAAACATAAGTATATCCAGTGGATTTGTTCAGTACCTTCAAGGACAAGGAGTGATAGTGTAGTTAACTGAAAATTCTTACCTGTATGTGCAGTACTACCTGTCTGATTCTAATTTTTGTTACTGGTTGTTTTTAGACAGCATATATTCTAGTGTGGAAACAAATAAGGTAAAAGAGCTGAGTTTTTCAATGATATGTTATGAGTTTAGATGTTCATTCCTGTTTGCTTTAATGGGGCTTTGAATTGAAATTTTTTAACAGGCTTTAAAATTCTATACCAGGCTTTAAAATTCTCTACCAGTCTGTGTGCAATAGTGTTACTTTTACCCTGGCAATTCTCTTTGCTCTTATTAGCTTTGCATGTTAAGTTGACCTTCTTTTTCTATGCTGTTAGGGTCTGGAAAGTGGCTGCCACCACTTCTGTGGTCTCAGTCCCCAGAGACAGGACCTCAAAAATTGCTGAGTGATTCCCCCTTTTTCTCCTGAATCTCTTTTGGTCACAGAGAGAAAGGCACAAAGTGAACATATCACACTGAGGAAGGTATAGCAGAGGACTGGCAATTTGAGTCTGCTGGTATTTGCATCTACCAATTTTTGTAAGCAGTTTTGCCTTCAAACCACTCATATTTTTTCGTGTCTAAGTGATCTCATTTGTAAAGCATGTGCAATAATTAGGTAGTTCTTTTGATTAAAATTAATGCTAGATTTAGATAGCTCTGCTTTAATTAGAGGGCCATCATTAGGCAGTCACATTTTTATGATCATCTGAGGGAGCACTTGGCTGATGTGGTCACAGTTCTGAGGTACCCCTGAAGCATTACAGCTGCTCTTCCTCCAGCCACCACTGCTGCTAGAAAGGTTTTGTGTGACTGAAGAGGAAGCCTGCTCAGAGAAAAATGAGAGCCATCACTGTTATAACTTCTGTAATACCAGGTTCTTTCAAATTTGAGCAGTGCTCAGCTGTCCCAGCCTCTCTGCCATGGCACATTAGAGAAAACTGTGATGAGAGGCTGGAGCCACTGAAAATTTCACACTTACTGTGTCTAAAAGAGCAGGAGGCAGAGAGTTGTCAAATGTAACCCATCAGTCATGGGTGTAGAGGTGATTGTATTTTCTGCCTTAACTGCTGACCTTCTTGTTCTGCTGGCAAGTGACCTGGAAGTTTGGACAGTGCCACTCACCCTCAGTGCTTTTAGGACTGGTTCAAAGAGGAAAAGAGTTTAGGTGGCTCTTTCTGAACAAAGCCCTCTTGTACCTGAGAGCAAGGTACAAATGTAATCATACTCCAAAAATGATGTGCAACAGGAGGGAAGATTCAGAGAAAGGCACAGTACTGCCTTCCACTGCTGGCTGGTGTGTTTTTATGGGACAAGAGGCCCTGTGTGCTTTGGGAGGAACATTCTCTAGTAGAAGTTGCTGATAAGCATTTGACACATCACTACTGATTTCCCATTAATGCTGGTGGGGAAGAATTGCTACGTTACTGCTTTGCAGATGTGTTTTCAGTAGTAATCTGTACAAAGTTCTGGAGGCTGCTCACATGCCACAAGAACTGTGACATTTTTAAAGGCCTAGTTAAACAACAGAAAAAAAGTTCTAGAAACCAGAGTCATTTGAGAATAAGAATTAAGCTTGAACTCGAGCAAGTTAAATGTAAAATTGCAATAAAGCAAGCTGAGAAAGATTTCAAGGACCAAATTTCTAGGAGCATAAGAACTAATACTAAAACCTTTTTGTCAAATTCACTGAGAGAGGAGAGTCTCTAAGGCATAAAAATAAGAAATTCTTTGCCCTGAAAAAATTTGAGAAGTTCTAATTGTAGAGCTTTTTCTTGTGAGAGGTTAGTCCCAGAAATTGTTTGAAATTTAGACTAGAATTCAATAGAAGGAACTTTAGAAGAAATTCACAATGAACTGTGACAAATATAAGGATCAGATAATATTCTCCCAGATATTTCAAAGGTACTTAGACAAAAAATTTCCAAACAACCAACTTTGATGTATAACCTATGACTTATACTGGCCTCAGCACAGGAAGAAAAGGTGTGGCAAGTATCAAATCTTATTTTTCAGAAGAGGGATCTGCATAACAAGTCATTTTAGCCTTTAAATGAAGGAATCTGGTTGTGACCACAACATAATTGAATAGAGAGAATGAATAAGCATATGATATAACAGTGAAATATGAACATGAGAATGTGAGATGTTTTTTTCTTTTTCTTTTAGAAAAAAATCATGTTTTCTTAATCTACTAGAGGGATTTTTTAAATTCAGAAAGCAAGTAAGTGTGCTTGGTACGATCATATACTTTTTTCCATAGAACACTTTTGATGAATTTCTTTCCCAATACTAATAACTGAAAGTTGTCATGGGACAAGAAATAAGGTCCTTTCATAAATTAAGGACTGATTGGAGATAAGAAAAGAAAGGAGGAACCATTTACTTGTTGGCAAATAGCTGAAGAGGTGTGTTGTGAGAATCTGTGCTACTCCATGCATTAGCAGATGAACTGAAAAGAGGGTGTTCTGTTCTGTACAAACGAACAGAGGGCTATAAACCCAGCCCAGGAGGACAGTTCCCTCTGCTGCTGGCTGTTGGAAGGTGGGAATGTGTGCTAGCAGAAGAATTACCTCACAGGTAGTTGCCTGAAACTCTTTCCCTTCACATCTACAACTGATCACTCCTGTAAATGAGTGAATGGACCAGATATCCTCTTCATCTGCTTAGAGTGCCCCTGCTCTTCAGTGAGCAAACTGGACTTTAGTGTCTTCAAGGCCCATCTATTTTTGCTCTTTATAAGTGAGTTTACTAAGAAGAATTTGAGAAATAAGAATTTTAAAATGCCTTAATAGAATTTGATTATGGAAAGTATTTTCTACATGGACGCGAAAGTTGCCATTTCCAAAATTTGATTCTAAAAATTAGGACCATTAGTTTGGAAATGGAAATGCACTGTTTGATGATATCAACAAAACTACAGAGACTCCAAACTTGATTAGTCACTGGAGGCTTCTTGAAAAAGTTTATAGAAAGAGAAATATCAGTGCCTTGACCCATGGATTCTGAAAAGGAGCAGTCGCCAGGTGCCTGCACAAGGAAAGGGGAATGGGGATGTCCTGATCACTTCTGAGCTTTAGGCAGCTGCATTTGCTTTCTGTGTGCAGAGCACAGGGAGGTCTCTGACACTCCTGATGGAAGGATCACAAATTCGTCTCTGTAATCTGTATCACTGACATAAATATTGGAATATCCATGCAAGTACATTTGATCTTCATATACAGGCAGGCTGTTAGTGTTTTTAATTTGACTACTCAGTTACTTGGAAGAAAAGGTCTTGTTTCACTAAAAGAGAAAATCAATAGAGAATAGAAACTAGATGATTTAAAAAAATATTATATTTGGGAGAATTTAGCAAATCTTGCATATGCAGTAGATATACCAAATATTTCTGTCTTTTAGTGCAAACACTTTTGTGTTTGTTGTTGCTTTGTTTCGTTTCATTACTAAACTATTGGTAGTTTGAATGAACAATGATTCTGTTACTATTTCCAAAGGAGAAATAAGTAGCTGCATCAAGGTGAGGTGTACTGCAAAGAGCAGAGTTAAAAAATAAGCTACATGTAATTTATCTTAATATTGTACAAGTTTACTCCTGATGTCCTCTGTATGTGAGTTCTATTTATTTATTTCCTCTTTTTCCATAATTCAAAGTGTCTTAGAGGAACCACTACGCATGTTTATAATAGTTGTTAATAATTTTTTAATCCTAGTTTGGATAATTTTTCAATTTTCTGTGCATTTGCTCGTCAATTTCCCCTTTAATTATAGGTACTTAACAAGGACAACAGGTATGTGTCATTGCCTTTAGAGTCTCAAAATGTATCTAAGTACACTTCATATCATCTAAGCATCATGAATACTATCTTTTTAATTATTATAATTGGAACACCAAAAACAATTTCTAAAGGATTAGTTTATTTTAATGCACTCTAGAGCAGTCAACAAATATGTGCTGAAAATAGACACAAGTGATGATCTAAGTGTGCTAGCATACTTCTGTTCAAGAAAAGGTTTTATTCCATTACAGCACTAAAATATTGGCATTTGAATATGCTAGGGATAAAAGGGAACTGTTCATCAGACATTTGGTGTTTAGGATTTTTTTCAAAGTGTAAATATGTATGCCTCTAGAATATATAAAAATAGTCACATTTGCGGGCTGTGAACAGTAATGAAAGGGAGATTTACAGTGAACTGAGGCAAATATAAGCAATGCACTCATGAGGTGTAAGCTTGAATAGATGTACTGGGTAATTAATGTTGATATTATCTCTGTAAGTTTATATTCATTCTCCTTCTAAATCATTTATGCTGTTACTGCAGTTCTCTAGTGAAAGTCAAGAGGCTTCTTTAGAGAGGCTTCAATACATGTTACAGGAAGCAGATATGATCTATAACAGAATTTAAAAATTGCATTCAAATTAGCACCCACAGAGAAAACCACAGCTGGGGGCTCACATAGGCCAATAGGTACCACCTTTACAGGGAGCATCATGCAGACACTGACACTGGCAGCTCAGGGATGCTGGGGGCTGCAAGGGAGAACTCTTATCTTGCCAGGAGCCAGGGAAGGGCTGGCAAACAGCACCTGGTGCCATGGCCAGGGCAGGATGAGGGGAATGTGCATAGGGGCATTTTCTCTTCCCTTAAGAACTGGACTATTTGGAAGGTTATTGATGAAGTAGTTTCAAGTGTGCCATTAGTTTCCTGGAGGTTAATGAACATAACAGATTTGGACTGAACACTTTCTGAGCCCTGTTAATAAGTAAGCTTTAAGTGTCTTAAGTGAGCCCTCATTTTCAATTTTCCTGATTTACTGAAGACCACTATTCTCTTTTATTTAACCACAGTGCCTGATCATTACTTCCATTCTTTATTTTTTCTTCCTAAAATTCCTATCTATGAATATATAAAATAGAAGAACTTGTCCTTTGTGCTTCTCCCCCTAGCCCCCATTCACTTGCCCTGGGGAATCCACTGAGGCTTTTTCCTCATAAAATAAAGATTTGTTTCTCATAAAACAGATGTTTTCACATTTCCTACTCCCTTAGCAGACAGTATTCCTTGGCAGCTCACAAACCACATCATGTTTCTCCTCATGTTGCCCCACTGAGGTTGGTAAACACCAGGTTCTCTCTTTTTCATGAGTAAAAAAAAGCCTCTTGTCAGGTGAAGGAGAAACTGAGCCAAGAATTGAAGCAGAGGCTGCAGAGTTCTGTGCTTTAAGACCATTACTTCCCTCTATCTCTTTGATGAATTTATTCACTGAGTCCTTCATAAAATTAAGCTTTGTATTCTGCACTGCATGGAACAGTTACTGTGCCTTACACAACTGATATTTTCTGTCCTTGCACAATTTTTGTTTTCTGTCCTCTTTGTCCACAGGATAAAACCTGAAATAAGGTGTATGATTCAGGTCCATGTAATGACAGACAGTTTGGTCTCTGTCACCTACATATGGATACTCAAAGCAGTCTGTGCTGCTCTACAGTTTCTAAAAGGTTTTCTCATGTGTTTTATCTAAGATAAAACTTGCAGGAGCCCATTGCCCTTGAGACTGACAGCTAGACCCCAAAGAGGACATCAAAACCATCACTGGGATGAGATTCAGTAGTCCAGACAGAAGTCTGTGGAACCATTTTAAACAAATGCATCCTGCCCTTTGGGTGTTTTTAGACAACCAACCAACACCCCAGCTGTTGTCACATTCAATTCCTCATGTGAATTCAATATTCTTTGATTACTGACTTGCAGTTAGTCTTCTGCTTATATCTTATCCCTTTAAAACTCTATATCTGAATTCACTCAGGGACACTTGAAAAAAATAAGAGCTTTTGAAACAGGTCTGAGAAGTGTCAGCACAGCAATTGGCAGAGTACCCTGTATATCACACAGCTTAGCACAGCTGTCTCCCATATCTGTTACATATCTGTGGGATTCACTAGCCTGTCAGAAGTTGCTTTAAACAAACCAACCTCATTATTGGAAGTTGTAAGTGCACTGACTTGTGATAAGGCTTTTCCTTGCTCAGTTAAAAACATCATGCAATATAACTGAATAATGTAAGTGAACCATACAACTTGAATTCATATTTAGACTCCAAATTTCCTCATGATTTGTTGAGTTTTATGTGGTTTTGGTTTAGTTTTGGTTTAGTTTTGCATTATTGCTCTGCATTTTTTCAGGGAATTATCAGATCAAATGTAGTTATTTGTGTCTTCTTGGAAAACTTGCAATATTATACTGAGGTAAGGGTATTCATCTGCAAAGTGTGTATAATAATACCATGAAAGTATTAGCTAGTAAATGGATTTATTAATTGCAGTAAGGCCTCTGCAAAATGGAAGAAAAAGAAAACATCTTCAAATTTTAAATACATTCTGACAAGCTTTACAGCACCTTGCTGGAGAGAGATGCTGAAAATGACATCATGGATAAAATGAAGATAGAAACCTTTAATTACATTAAAAGTAGCCCTGTGCAGACAAAGTTCTGTCAGAGCTTCAAAATCAGCATAAATTCAGAGTGAAATATTTTGAATAAGCCAGGTGTTGGCTGCAGTGCTTGAAGTGCCCCTGCATTCCAGAGCAGTAAGTGACTAAGAGGAAAGTTGAACAGTCACTGTCCAAGACACAGGGGTTCAGAAAGCCAAAAGCCCCCCTGGAGATGAATCTGGCAAGCGATGTGAAGAAATGTTTCTGCAAGTGTAGCTGCAGCAGCAGCAGGAGCAAGTGGAGGGAAAATGCAGTGCTGAATGAGGGCAGGGGACCTGGTAACAGAGGAGATTCACCCTTCCTGGAGGAGGAGTAGGTTAGGGAATGTTTAAACAGACTGGGCAAGCACAAGCCCATGGGCTCTGACAGGGTGCACCTGTCACAACATCATTATGAGGCCACTCTTGGTAATCTTTGAAAGGTTATGGTGACTGGGGGAGGTTCTTGAGGATTGGAAGAAATCAAATGTCACTCCTATCTTCTAAGAAGGAAGATCTAGGGAATTACAAGGCAGGCTCACAACAGCCCCTGTGTACATGATAAAGTAAATCCTGGAAACAGTTTCTCTGACCAGCTTTCTACATTGAGATTAATAGCTCAGTGGAGGAGGACTGAGATGTGAATATGATTTATTCTTTAGAAATAATTTCAGTACTGTCCCCCCCCTAACATGCTCAAATACAAACTGCTGAAGAATTGGCTGCTTGAGCACATGGTCAGGTGCACTGAAAACTCCTTGAACTGCTGGGCTTGAAGGGCTTTGAGATCACAACAGCTGGTCCCTGGCATGGTGGGATCAATGGCACAAAGTCCATCTTGAAGATGATCTAGACTGGCTGTCCCACCTTGCCAGCAGTAAGATGCATGGATGTAGGGTACCAGTGCTGTCCTGTGACAGCCTGAACTCCACAGAGCAGTGTTCCTGTGATGTGTGACACCAGTGCCCATCTCAGTGATGCTGCAGCCCCGTGGCATTGTTCCAAATTCAGGCAGGTTTTAAGAAGGTAGTCAAAACACATTCTGCAAGTCCAGGTCTTGATGGCAGATGGATTTGTGTGGGGTCTATAGTAAGATAACCCAGTTTTCTTTCTGTGTGCTGTTGGTCAGTAATGGCCTTGGGTGCAGACTCTGGGCCTGCTTTTGTAACCTAGTGTATAAAGAGAGAGACTGTCAGCCTGTTTCTCTCTTCTGGGGCGGTGTAGAGGGAGAAAGCTTTACAAGATGCATAACACAGGCTAAATTTGTGGTCAAGTGTTAGCTCAAAATACATTCCCACTGCCTGTATCTATTCCTTAAGATGTGAAATTCCCTGAAGTCTGTCTGTCTTACTTCTTCAGATCTGTCCTTTGCCTGCTTGAACTCCACTGGCATAGAAATAATCCCATTAGTATTTATTGCATCTGCAGCCTACTATGAGCTCTCTGGAGTTTTTTCATTAATTCTTTTAGGTGCAATATGCCAAGCAAAAAAAGAAACAGGCTTCACAGGGGAATTGCCTAAATTGAGGGATTCAAATCAGCACAAAATAAGAAACTGTCTGGTGATCAATCTCATGTTACAATTTCAAGGACATTCTAGGTATAGGATATTGTTATCCTTGATCCCCCCAAGGATGATGTAGTTGTTGCTTGCCTGAAGGAGACACTGCATAAAAAATATTGCCAGCTCTTAATGTGTTCCTTCTAGTGTTGGAATAGTGGACAAGCACTCTCAGTCCCTCAGTGCTGCTGACCTCTGGAGAATGGGACCCATTTGCTTTTCTAGCCCACAAAGAATCACTTTCAAACCTAGATTTTTCTATATTACCAAAAAACAAACAAACAAAAACAACAAAACCACAAAAACATGCAACCCCAAAACAAAACAACTCCTGGTGATAAATGTATTCCAGTTTCCTGAGGTTTTCTGCAATGTGTAGTAAATTCTACTGACCTCTGACTCTGCTTTGGTCTAAAAATCCTTCCTGAGCTTCCTTTAGTGCAAACTACAGAGGTGTTTTCATACATGTCCAGAAGCAGAAACCACTCCTTCAACCAGCACTTTGCTCAGTGATATCTGACTTAAAATGGATCCTAACTCTGAGTAAAATAATTACCAACCTGTTGTACAGATTCAGCATGGGAGCTTCCTACCATTCATGCACAGTGACTTGTTCAGTGAAACTTTCTCATAACTTAGCTCACAGCTGACTGTGTTTCAGCAGTGTTCTATGAAGACACATTTAGTGTAGCTGGATAAGCCTGAGTGAAGATTTGCACCTAATTTGCTGTAAATAATGTATATTACCTCTACTGCAGCCAAGAGCAAACTCACTACAAGTTTATACCTGGAAAAAATAATTGCAGTTTCTTAAAAGATCTGGATAGCCTCTAGGTGCAGGGACAGGCAGCCAGGATTGTGTGATCATTAAACATGATTTGTGGAGTGGCTGTGCTACCTTGGTTCATACTGCCTTCAGTATGGGCTCATTTGTTCATTTTGGCCACAGTTCCACTCATCTGTTGTTGTAGGTTTAGGATCATTTAGAGTTAGCAGAGCCTAAGCATTCCAAACCCTTTTCTGAATTTCAGTGTTTGGAGGGAACCAGTTGAAATTAGATTTTCAGCTTGGAACACAGCTCTTAAGGCCTAACAAACAATTTTGATCAGGTTGTATGAGTGCACCATTGCTGCTTAAAATGTTCAAAACATGCATAATAAATAATCTTCTCTGTGCACTAGGAGGCAAGGAGAGTTAGATCAGTAAAACTTTATCCTTGACATTGGTAAAATTATGGTTTGCAGTGAAAAGAAAATGATACTGTGCTTGAAACAATAAAACAACATCTGGAGAAGTAAGAAAAAAAAAAAACCCAGACAACACTCAGAAAATAAGTTTGAAGCCCACACTTTTTATGAGCTAATTGCAGATAGAGAATGATGGCAGCCACAGAGGAGCAACACAAAAAAGCAGCTGGGCAGGCCAGGAGGACATGCCTTGTGCCACATCACTTGGCATGAATTACACTCAGCATACTGAGTTTGTTTGGGGTTTTTTTTGTTTGTTAGGGTTTTTTGTTTTCTTTTTTTTTTTAATTAGAAAATAAGTTTTTAAAGACCTTGTATGGAAAAGGCAAAGATCTTGCCTGATAACTTATCTCAGATATAAAGAAATCCATGACCAAACTATCAACAAAAAAACTGAATAGGGTTAGAATCAAATGAGTATTGGTTTTGTATTGTTCTGGGTGCTCAGGTCATTTCTTGAAGAGAGACCCATAGGGTAAAGCAGCAGTTCCTGGGAAAACAAGTGAGTCACTTGAGGAAATGCTCTTCCTCAACAAGGTGATGACCATGTGGGTAAACCTTCTAAGCAGGTGTATACCTGTGCTTTACAGATGAGAGTTTGTGATACAAGACAGTAAATTCCACATTTGGGCCTGGAAGGTTGGCACTTTTCACCATCACATAAGAACTTTGACCATGGGTGTATGTTTTATTAAGCAATTATTTGGGCTGTTAATCTTTTACCATGTGCAGTTCCACTGTCTTTAGTATCCTGGCACTAAAATGTCACCCTGGAATTAAAAATAAACCTGTGACTTTGAATTTGAGGAACAATTTTGAATCCTATGTGAAACATCAGTAGCTCATCACTCACCAGAGTGTTTCCATTGATGTTTTTTTGGCAACTGCTTAGTCTACCAGAAGCAGCCAGGTAATATCTGTAGCTAGACTGACCCTACAGCCTTAATCTACAGTTTTCCCTTGCAGAAGTGCCTAAGTATGTTCATTTACCTCTGTTTTGCATAGACTAAGTAGAATCAGGCTTACATGTTAACCCTTTCATATTTCTTGCTTCACTGAAGCCTCGCTAAGCTAACAGTATTTTAATTCCTATTGCACTTTACCTATCTATTGTCTAGTGATCAGTCAGCACATCTGAGAGTAATCCAGTACTCTTCATAGGAAGCATGAGGTGTGTTCTTCAAAGGAACACATGCATTTACTCAGACCTGCTTGTGGCAGGATCTCTGCTGCCTCCCTGAGATCCTCTCTATTGCATTCTACGACCTGGAGAAAAGCTCCCTTTGACAAACTTCCTGAAACCAAAAAAATGAGGTCATAAAATCTAAACCCTTGGGGCACTGTGACACTCATCAGTATTCAACTGACCTCACTATTTTCTTTTTCCTTTTTTTTTCTTTTTGTTATTGCAGGATTTCCAGCGGGAGAACTTCAAAAGCCTTTCTTTTGGGGAACACAGTATCCCAGGTAAGTAGTGCACAAGGGAACCTCATCCACCTAGAGCTGAGGAATAAGAGGGAAAGGTATTGCAAACACATGTAGACAAAAAGGAGGATGTGGAGAGGAAGGCTGTGGTGCTGAAGGCAACTGAAAGGTAGCCCCTAGGAAAACTGTGTTGTCCTGTGTAGGGCAAGCTTGGTCCTTGGGTTGTGCGTTCTCTCCTACTGTATCCTGCTCTTGGCTCTGGAAGGGCTGACTTTCAGCAGCACAAAGTGCTGCTTTGTGTGATATTTTCTTACCCTTGGGAGCTGTATGTGTTGCTGTTGTCTTAAACTGATGACTGATTTCTCACAGGAATTGCTAATTAAGTGCACCCAAGTGGAAGTGTTTCAATGCTACAGCATGCAGATGCAGCAGTGTGCACATGGCAGGTATTAAAAGGAATTGTAAATCAGATAAGTAACACTTCCTGAACAGAAGTGAATACCCTGAGAAGCCAATTATTATCAGTGTATTGTTCACTTTCTGCTAATATCTAAGATTAGCAGTGGGCCCTTGTCTGTGCCTGTTGAGGTGCATGAGAATATCTTCATGTGCATAAGTGATTGCCTCAGATTGCCTGAGCAGGCCCCTGTGCCAGTGTAGCTGAGGAAGGGTAATTACAGGTCACATACATTAAATTTTGAAAAATCACTGCTTTTGTGCAGTTCAATAGCTTTCTATTTTAGGGCAGGATAAGACCATGAAAAATTTCTGGTGGCAGTTTCTGAAAGTTATTTTGCAGTTATATAAAGCCAGTTACTGGTGAAACATATCCTTAATAAATCATTGTTAAAAAAAAAATCATCAAACTTTTTGAACATTTTGTGTTTGCCATCATCCAATCTGAATTGTGTCTTTGTAAACAGGAAATTTGGCAATATATGTAGAAAGACACGTTCAATTTAATGAACAAATTAATTTGCATTCAAAGAGAATTCTTGTGGCCAGGTGACTTTTTAAGTGGTAATTGGGGATAGAAGAAAGTCCTTTCTTGATAAGGTGAACTTATTTTCTGTTATGGTTATTGCAGACCAGCTTTGCTTTCTGATTTCTTTGTATTCTGACCTTCTGCCATAGTGATAAAACTGTGGTTCTTTCAAAGTATCATACTTTGCTCATTTCTCTTCCTTAAAGGTTACCTTAGCTTAAATTGGTTTTGCTTGAGTACGTATCAAAATGTAATTTAGTAAACAAATGTAGCTGGTTTGTATCAGACAACAGATTGCTTTTGTCCTTGAAATATTCTGGATGTTTGCTGTCTGCTTAAAAGAAACAGTACATGGCAGTGGAACAGATAAACCACCAAAAAGTCACCAGTGCCTGCTGAAAAACTGATTTAGCAAATATTTAACATTTAGTGGCATTTTAGTGTCCAGTTCCAGCACAACCACCAAAACCCAGTTACATCTATTTACAGAAAGCAAAGCTTTGTTATCACTTTTACATCTCAGTACATTAAATCAAATAACACTCAAATGCCACCAGTCACAATTGTGAGTCTTCAGTGCCATATATATTGAAAAAGAGACTTCAAACTACCTGCCCTCATACTTCCTTGCAGTTCTCTGAGCCTCCCCAGTCCCAGAAAGTTCCCCTTTAATGTGGTATCTGCTGGGCTGCTCCTAACCCTTCCATCTCTGTCCAGCTGTGCTCAGAAGTGAAAAGCATGAACAGAACTGGAAAAATTTCTGGCAAAAATGTTGTTGAACTGGACAAAAAAATGCTGCATTGGGGTTCACAGATTCAAAGGCCAAAATTGACTGCAACCTAAACCCCATCTTTTGGAGCTAAGGAAAGCTCCAAGGAGCCAGAGTGCCAGGGCACCAGCCTGTTCTTTCCCCCTGCCACTCATGGTGACAAAGAATCTTAGAGGAAAAATAAGATGTATTTAGTAATGGGGCTTGTTTCTTCTCTTTACATGTTTTGTGCCATTATTTTTTTTACTTCTCCAGCTGCAAAAGATCCTCTGCAACCCCTTTACTTCAGATATGGAAAACAAGTCTTACATAGTGCATTTATTAGGGGTAATTATCACTGTGTGCTACACAAGATTACAAACTTGTCACACAAAAGGATGATATTTCCATTGTTGAAACATATAATTTTAACCTGCGTTTTTTGGAGATGGTTTGTAACAGTACTTGGGCTAAAAAGCAGTAGGGGAGATTTTAACACATGCAAAGTACCATTCAGGAAAGAAAAAAAAAAGTGAAGGATTTTCATGGGAGCAGAGGGAACTAAATGATATAATAGTTTTTGGGCATGACTGAGATGAGCAATTAGTGCACTATGGATCATTAGGTCCAATAAGATGTAATTTCAGAACCCTCTGCCTTTCTTCTATTTCAGTACAATGTGTTAGAAATACCTTAAGCTACTTTGAAGTATAGCATCTCAATAACAGAAATAATTAAATCACAAAAAGTAATTCAACAAATGAAAGATACATTGAGTAAATCACCTACCCTAATGATATCCACTGCATTTGGTGTAAAAAAGCCCTGAGCTTCTCCCTCTTTCATCCCTATTTCTCCTAAAAACATGCTTATTGGGATATAATAACGAAGATATTATTAATTTTCAGTCAGAAATACAAAGTATTTCTTTTTACTCTGTTTCCCAGGTGCATAAGACCTGACTGTATATCATGTCCTATTCCAGGGCAGGTGCAAGGGAATTATATGGCCTTTCTTTTTAAAACTGAATGGAGATCTTTTAATGCTTTACAAAAGGTGGTCTTTGTTTCAGAGTAGTTACAGCTATAACTTTGTCCTGCTCCCTGTCAGAATATTCAGAATTCAGTCAGCTGAAGGAGACTGGAGCTCATATGATGCTGATATGGGATTTGGTTGGAAGAGTGAATCATCACAATGCTTTCAAAGTTTTAGATTAAATGCTACTTTTAAACAAGAGTTAAACACTAAGACTTTCAACATCTTTAAGTCAAAATTGTGTAGGTATGATTTTTAGACCCATATCCCCTGCCTCCTCAGCCCATTTTTAAATCAATAATGATCTTTCCTGAGGTCTTTTGTCCTTTAATGTTCATGACTGTGAGCACTTTCTGAGGAAACTGCTTCTTCATGTTCCAGGTCATTAAGTTATGGTGCCATAGGAGTGATTGTTGGCCATGAGTTTACTCATGGATTTGATAGCAATGGTGAGTATTTGACTGCATTTTGATATTTTTTTTTATTTACAGAGTTGACAGATTAAAAAGCTGGCTTGTACCTGCTGTAGCATTTTTATTGTTCTGTTTTTTTAATAGTGCTGAATTGTGTGAAAAAATTATAAAATTTTATTTATTAGATTTATTTACATGGAATCTTACTTGTCTGAATTTATTTGGCAAGAAATACCACAAGTTTGATTATTTCTGTTTGTCTAGAATGAAAACTAAATCAGCAACAGATTCTGAAAGTCCTAACAGGGGGAGAGGGGAGTGGGAAGGGCAAAGGGATAATTTCTGATTGATAAAACTTAATGCCAAGAAAACTTTTCCTATCAGGTTTGACATTTTTCAAAAGATAATTGCAAAAGTTTTAAAATACAATACTGGAACAAGAGTAGTGCAGAAAATGTGTTACAAAATATTAAAATTAAATTGAAAAAAGAGAGGGGGAAAAAATAGTCAGAAAATGTCAATCCAATTGTCCTGAAAAACTGGGTGGAGTGAGGCATTGCCATGACCTAGGCTTGGCTGTCTCAGCAAAGTGTTTTTAAAAATTGAGCTCCTAAGAGAAAGTTAGGGGAGAGCGGGGAGAAGGGAGGTGCAGGGAGAAAGAAACTTAAACCTCCTCCTCCAGGGAGTAATTTTGAGTTTGGTTATGTTGTGTAATATTGAATACCTTAAAAAAAAAAAAAAAAAAAAAGAAAACGTTGTATTCTGGTATCCTGTTCGCACTGCTCTACAACACTTTGTGTCAGAAAACACTCCAGAATGGAGACATTTTTATTCATAAACCCCCACCTTGGGTAGGTGAGCACCTAATCCCCACCTTGTCTCCTGCCAGTCAGAAAGGAACCTAAAGTTTGATTCCCTAAGCAGGCCCCTCCTTGCCAGGGGGGGTCTTACCTTCCAAATACAGAAATAAATACATCTCTAGGGAAATTGTCACCCTGAAAAAGACAATATGCAGAGGAGAAAAAAAAAAAGAAATAAAAAAACGAGACAAAACATTTTGCGTGCTTGGTATCATGTCTGTGTTGTTCCTTACCTCTCTCTCCTGCTGTTGCAAAGAAGAATCAAATCACAGAGCAAGGCTGCATCCTCATGGGCAGCTAAACACACTCTCAGAAAAGTCCAAACATGTCTTGTGTCTGACTGGCTGGAGTCATGATGGAGATTAAACACTCTCCTACAAATGATAGGGAGCAGGACCTGAGGCTGAAAAGCCACTGCTGTAACCATCAGCCTGGGCAATGGATGTATGTATCCCCCTGTTTCCATGAGTAGGGTTTAAATGTTCTGGTTTTGCTCTGAAATCAAAAATGGAAGCTTCAGAAGTTTGCATGAAGTGGATTTGTTTCCTGATCAGGTGAAGAATTAATAATAAATTATTTATCACATTATCAGAATCAAAGACATGGTCTGAGGATGAAAAATACAATTATACTTGCAAGAAAGCCAAGTGCCTTTTACACTATGTAGTTATAAAATGTACTGTAGAATCCATTAGTCATTACTATATTTTTTCTTCAAATGGAAATTATGACAATAAATAGAATGCCAACTTTTCACTGCTGATTTGAGTGGGGTCAAGATTTTACTCACTGATCCTATCCATTTTGTACACACCCTTACATGAGAACATTCACCTCTCATTTCTCTGAAGGTGACAGATTCCTAAACTGTAAAAGCTTTTTCCTGCAAAAACATTTGTTTTCTTTCTTTCCTTTTTGAGGTCGGAAATATGACAAAAATGGAAATTTAGATCCTTGGTGGACGACTGACTCTGAAGAAAAATTTAAAGAGAAAACAAAATGCATGATTAATCAATACAACAATTACTACTGGAAGCAAGCTGGCTTACATGTATGTAAACTGCCAGTGACTGAAAACTGGTACATTGTTGTTGTGCTTTATCTTTTTTTTTTAAGTTCTCCCTTTATAAATCCTAACATATTGGAATATTAGGCTACCAACTTCATTTCTCAAAACAAATGATTTTTTGAGGTGAATAATTGTGTTAAAAATTGTCTGTCAGGTTTGATTAGCCCAGTCAAATATAACTACCCACACTCTGGTGACAGGGTTAAACCATTTCTCTCCATCACATCATTTTGGAATCAGAGGAAGAGGATGAAGCCACTCAGCAGGGCTGGTCTAATTATTGTGAGCATGTTAAATGTCTTCTGAAGATGAAGTCTGTAATGAAAAGTGAGCAGTCACTCTTTTAGAAAGAATATAATAGCATGTTTTATAGATTCTTTTAACAATTCTGCCTGTTATTTATTGCAGCTATAAAATGGATGCATAAGCCCTACTTTATTTCAGATTCAACTCTTGCTATTTCTTCCATGTGTGCACACAGACCCCATTTGTATGTTTAATCAAGGGAATATGACAGCAATAGCTCCTAGGAAAGGACTGAGAAAGTGCAAGGGAATTGTTTTTGTTTTGTTGTCTACCAAAGGTATGGGCTTCCCTGAAGATGTGGACATTCATATGTGTGTCCAAAATGATGATAAAGAGGATACGTCCCAGACCTTCAGAAATGAATAGCTGAGATTCCAGTGATGTTGTCTAGGACACGATTTTAATCTTAGTTTTCAGGATAAAACACATACTCCAGTCCTCACTCAATTTTATCACCTCTACCTATATATCAGAAATACTAGTACATCTTTGCCTGTGAAGAATAGTGAGGCCCCATAAAATGCTTATCAACAGTTCTAGCACTTTCCCCAGGCTTGTTTGTGCTGATCTCAGAGATAACAAAGCCATATTGTGGTCCACTCTGAAGTCCAGCAACTCAGACTTGAAATACTTCATAATAAGCTAATTTAAAAATAAAAACTCTCAGGCTCATTCCTGAATATTTGTAGGACAAAATCTGTCATTAGAAAAATGCCACTCAAAGATCATTAAAACCTTCCCCAAGGATGTTGCTGAGCACTTCCCATGCCTCTGCCATTGCCTTGGCCAATCCCCTTTACCTTTTGCACTGTCTCTTGAGATGAGGTAGGAGTGAATTTCCTGCCGCTGTAGATGCTGCCTTTGAAGTCCATGGGCTTGCTAGAGAGATCCTCTTGCCCACAGCCTTGTCATCCCATTCCTTCTTTATCCACAGGATAACCAAAAGTACTTCTTAGCTGATAGAAGATTTTTCCAATTTTCTGCCATATTTTATAGCTTTTGTATGAAGAGCTATGCAAGCAAAGACCTTTTTTTATTATCATTTTGGCCTGTCATTTACATCAGTACTCTGCAGGTTTTTTACCCTTGTATGAATATTTTTCATGGATCAAGAAACCTATTTATTCTTCTTCTTTCTCATCTGGTATACAATAAAAATGTCTCCAGAAAAGAAACCTAATGAAAGAAAGAGTGGATGTAGAAATAGCTTCAGAGTGCAATAATCACATAAAGTCATCTCATCAAATAAAGGGCTTATCATGGTCCTTGATCCCTGCCACAAAATCTCTGAGCAGAGTAGTCTCAAATACCTGATCCACAGCTGCTTGAGATCAGCAAAAAGAACTCTTCCACTTTTTAGCTGGCCTGTGCCCCTCCTAGGTTACTCTGATCTTATGCTCTAAGTCAGTCTCCCTCACAAGCCCAATGCAAGTAAAATGTGTGAGCAGGAAGGCCAGAGGAAAGGGCAGCTGTGTGCATGTCTGTTCCCTGGTGTCCCAGCACTTTTTGTCCTAAAAGTGCTCTCTCACCTCCATCTCCATCCTTCTGAGGGCAGGGGAGGGCTGACAGGAAAGGGTTGCACTTTCCTCTGTGGCTCCCATTTTTCCCATAACATTGTACCCAAGGTATCAAGTAAATGTCCTGAGACCAATCTGGGTGCTCGTCTGCACTGGGTGTGGGGCTGTGCATGAGTTCCTCCTGGCCATTCCCTTGAATTTCCTCCTCATTTGCCATCCTGAAACTGAGTCCTGATGCCAACCCCACTGTACTGATCCCTGTGGCATGGGAGAGCTGATGGCTGCAACCAGCACAGACCTTCAGAGCCGTGCTCAAACCCATGCTCAATTATCTTGCTTATTTGAAGCACATAAGAGAATAAAGCTGCCTAATTACAAATACAGTTGGTAACACAAGGGCCTTAGTAGGAAGAGTGAGTAGAGATAATGCTACTTCAGCAGAAATTAGGATTTCTCTGTAACGATATTGCACTTGGTAATGCCAGGAGACCAGTTTCCTCACAAAGTTTATATAGTGCAGTTTCCCACAATACATTCTTGTTGCTATTGCTCCTGCTCTTGGAATCAATACCCAGGAGAAGCAACAGGAATCTCCTTTGCAGATATTTTTAGAGCACTGAATATACTACCAATTTTGATTCTGTCTCTGACAGTTATTTTTAATTATGCTTATTTATGTTATGACTTAGAAGTTGTTTTAGCATCCCAGTAGCATATTTAGAGTTATGTAGAGAAATAAATATAGCCTTTTAGATAAAAGTTTAAGAGGCTACTGGGTGTCGCATGTCACCAGATATAAACAGTCCTTAGGGGAAAATTACTGACACTCAGCTCAAAGATCAGGGAGACTGGATTGTTAAGTGCATTCTATCTTCTATATTTTGTGCTACAGAGATCTCTGACCAGAGCCAGGATAACTCATCACAGAAAATAGTTTACTGGCAGTATTCACATGGAAACCCAGTTTTCTTAACCAAAGTTGGTTGAAATTGACTGAGGTGTTCTTGCCTTGTTTTACTTTTCCTCCTCTTTTTGAAGTTGATCAATTAGGAAGTTCAAAAATGGGTCAAATGATTGATATTCTTTCATTCTGCCAAGGTGAAAGGGAAGAGAACTTTAGCAGAAAATATTGCCGATAATGGAGGTTTGCGAGAAGCTTTCAGGGTAAGTAGATGGAAAATATCTGAAACATTGTGTTATTAAAAAAAAACAAACCAAAAACCAAAAAGCTGTGGTTATCTTCATGTTGCTGAAAGGCACTTAGTATCTCTTTCTTATCAGGCATACAGGAAATGGATAACAGAAAAGAGGGGAGGAGAAGAAGAGCCTTTACTGCCCGGCCTTGAGTTCACACATAACCAGCTTTTCTTTCTGAGTTATGCCCATGTGAGTAATACAAATGTGCTTCAAATCCCCATCTATTAACTTGAGCAATGTACAGTGCAGAGATGAGCTTGCTTGTTTTCAACAATCTGCATCACCCAAACACAGATTTTGAGAGTACAAGCAGAGACTTCCCTCACAATTATTATTTACTTCTCTTTCCCTCTTTGTCCTCAACTACCCATGGTGACTGCTGAAATTATTCTTGGTTTTGCACAGTGTTGTCACAGCAACTTTCTTTCTTCTTTCTACTTCCCTGCCCTAAAAGGGTCTTCCTGCATGTATTGACTCCTCAGCCTCCTTAAATTTTAACTCACACCATTTGTTACTGTGTATGTTGTCCAAGGAAACTAAGCAGCAGTGAAGAAAGTCTTACTTTATTTTTTCCCATCTGTACACTAAATATGCTGTGACAAAACTTTGATAAGGGATGTGAGTTTTTTAGAAAAAAACAGAGCAAGGGAGAGGATCAGGAATTATTTATTTGGGTAAACAAATTGGGGCAAACTCCATACGTGAGAAGTAAAAGGCTATAAAACTTTGCCACCAGTTGAAGAAATGAATTATCCCAAACTGAAAAAACAGGACCCAATGCAACCAGTCCTGGCTGAAAATAATTTCTCTGCTAAGAGTCAGTGTAGCAGTCTATGAGCCTATGGTTGTTTCAGTTTGATTATATTGAACAAAGAAAATATTCCACTTTCATTGTTTATGCTGAATTTTCACCTCGTGTCAGTTTTTCTCCATTAAAATTTTGAAGCTATATGGAACATCTGGTGGTTTTACAGGACCACTGCAAAAATCATATATCCAGTGTTCCCTCACAGGAGGGCACATGCACAATGAGAGCAGTATATGTGAGGTACCCTCGAGCTCAGTCTATTTCCACAAAGCTCAAGACACTCAACAGACTTATTTAAAATGTCAGAACTGTGTTCAGCCAGACAAAATTGCACTGAAGTCCACTGAAATCCTATGGGCAATCTGGCTTAAGGGATTTTGTTGAAAGGAACATTTAATGTAGAGACTTAGGTAAGGTAGGAGAAGTTTAAAGGAGATTTTTCATGCAATGGATACAGCGTAAGAGGGATTATTCAGTTGTGCAAATGTTCTATCTACCCTGTTTTTTGGTCAATTATGTTATTCATGATTGGGTTAAGTATCTTATCAGGAGTAGGGAACTGGGGACCACTGATGGAAATGTGGAAGATGTATAATTTCAAAAGAAACTGACATTCCAACATGGCATAAATATATCAGGTAATATAGCAGCAGTTCTAGGTGATAGGCATCAATATGTGTACCTTTTATACACATCACATAGTTTTGAGACCAAGAAGTATGTTTGGTAATTATTAAGGTGTGAGATGCTGCAAAACAAGCTGAAAGACAAGTTACCATTACAGAGAACTTCACAAAAAGAACTAGTAAAGTGACTGTGATTAGGTGATGCAAAGAGTGTATAGAGAAAAACAGTGGGTGGACACTGGATCCATTAGGGGATTTGAAAAACAAGAGAATATACCAAGAGAAAACTGCAGATTGGCAAAGGTGAAAAAGTAGGAATTTACGGTGTCTTTCCATTTTATGCTTTCTATAAGTAATAGACATCTTAAGAACAGTGACATTGCATTTTACTGTACATAAAAAGTCATCTCAGATAATGTGCCTGTTTCTGGGTTTTTTATATTTTTATTTTATTAGGTAAGATGCAACTCCTTTAGAACGGAATCTGCGAGGGAGCAAATATATACTGGAGCTCACAGCCCTCCTCAGTTCAGGTAGTGCAAATATGGTATTTCCTCAGTGTACACACAGAATCAATCACTGCAGAACAGAAGTGCAGAAATATAGCATTTTAAGAGGGGGTTAAGAGCAAACACAAAATTGGATTTTGCTCCTGGTTTAGATGGAAATTGAACTGGTTTTATTAGCTTATCTTTCACTATTATAAATGCTCTTCTGTAAAATTGAGGAGCTTGCATCTACCTTCAAAAGCACTTGAACCAGAACACACTCTGATCCCTGTGATGTCCTGTAATCATGGCCTGAGTACCTAAAATGCCTTATCACTTTCTTTCCCTAAGCAATTCCAGTTTAGAAAACAGTGAATATAAGGAGGGTCCTTGATTTAATCTGAGTTCATTAAAAGCTCCTGAGTCTCAACCTTGAATTACATTGATAATGCAAAGCCAAACGAGCCCTGTGAGTTCACTTCAAGATCAAACTTTTCCATTTGCCTTCAAGTGACACTTTTCTTGAAGGAGCTGTGGTCATCCAGCCATAACAGAGGGAGTCTGTCTTTGCCAAAAGGCTCCTCTAGGCACAGACACCCATGAACTTCCTGCCATGGGAAGGGGGCAAGTTTTAGAGACTACATAGGAATTAGGAAACCAGAGTTTATTTTTCTGCTTCTTCACCAAGAACATGTTGGTTTTGTTTGGATTCATGTTGGTTGCATTTACTGTGTTTGACCTTGGTCAAATACTACATTAGCTCTTTATTTGGACAAAATTCACACAATACAGTGGATTATTTGCCTTCTAGAGAATCCTACCACTTTCTGTTGACTAAAGAGTGTTATACCAGCTAGTGAGGGTAAAAGTAGTGCAGTATGCAAATCTGTGTGCTTTTTAACATTGAAAATACATCTT
Source organism: Peucedramus taeniatus (assembly GCA_013400575.1). Lineage (NCBI taxonomy): Eukaryota > Metazoa > Chordata > Aves > Passeriformes > Fringillidae > Peucedramus > Peucedramus taeniatus. The sequence continues at coordinate 112,333 of WBNO01030460.1, forward strand.
GACAATGAGGACAGGAGCATCAGGCTGACCTTCAGCCTACAGAGATATTATTTTCATAATTCCTACCCATGGTAAAATGTTGGTAAAATAACCATCTGTTGTCTTTTAAAATCCTCAAGTTTATTTACCTATATGTATATTTATATTCTGAAGCATTTTATAGCTACATTCCCATGAGATGGTGATATACATGGAACTCTAGGGATAGAGTATTTATTAGGAAAATTCCTAAAGGCATCAGACTATGAAAGAAAATTTCAGAGCATTTAGATTAATTTGAGATCTATAAAATATAGACAAAACTTTTTCTTAGTTTTTGTGTGAGATACTGAGAAGTGGCTTCTGTTTCAGAACCAAAGAAAAGCAGTGGTGCTTGTCTCCTTGCAAATCATATCAGCTGGGATAACAAATTATCTTATCTACTTCTCCCAACTTGGTTTCATTTATGTCCCAAGACCATTATAAGCATAACTGCAATACAGCTACTAGCTCCAACAGCTTTTTCTGTCCACAAAGCTCAAACACCCTTTTAAAAGTAATTATAAAAGGTAACAATAGAAATTAGAGAAATGAACAACACATGTCTTGGGCACAGGTGTGTGCATCTGAGCTACTCACACCAGTTTCTCTTCAAAGTCAAAAAGGAAATGTCATTTTAGAAGTTAATATATATATAAATAATCTTTCAGCAAGTAATAAATTTAAATTACTTAGACTCTGCAAGTACATGTTTCTATTGATTACCAAGGGAGGCCAGTGTGACCTGCTCAAGGAAAGGTGTCTCTACTATAATTCAATGGGATGAAATCCAGACACTCCACTCTGATTTCAGTTAATGTGTGGCAAAATCAAACCATGGGTAGAAAAGTGGTGTGCATGCATGCATAAAGATTTTTTCACTGGATAAATTCCGGGTTTACTTGTTTTTAATTGGCAGATTTTCAGTATTAGCATGTGTCTTGGCTATTTTTGAATGCCAATTTCAGATTGAAATCCCTGGCACAGCAGGCAGAACTCCCACCAACATCAGCAGCAGCTCTGCATGACCAGCTCTTGCTGTTCCAGTCCCTGAATATGTATCTGCTTTTTTTTTATTTTTTTTACAGTAAAGCTGCATATCTTATTTGAAGCCTAACCTAATTTGGTAATCTTCCCTAAAAAACTGACCTTTAGGCATTTTTGTGCCAGATGACTGCAAATTTTCTTACTCACAGAAAGTCTAATCAATGTAATAAGAATTTTTTCTACCATATTAAGCTACACTGAGAAGCTGATTGTCTGTAATATTGAAAAATGCCTCCTCACTGCATATCATAAAGGCAAGATATACAATTAATATCACAGTAGATATTTTTCTGCTTTTAACTCAGAAAACTCTTTAATACCATTGCAAGTTTCAGGTTAGTAAATCCCAAGATGGTTAAAAACATAGGAAAAAGCAACAAACAACACCATTGCAATCTAGCAAAGGTAAAATAATAGTTTTTTACTGCATCAAATAATGCAGACATGAAAGCAGGAGCCAAGGATGACTGCATACAAAGACCAAGCTCTTCCCCTATGCCTGAAGGTGCCTGGAATGCAGACACATTGTCCATCCTGTGTCAGGCAGGGACGTGCTGCACTTTCAGTATCACACCACCTGTGGTAGAAGCAAGAGAGCTTGGGAGCTGCTCAGGACAGAAGGCTCAGAAAATATATTTCCAAAAGATCAGAGGAGTTGAGATGCTCACAGGTGCAAGGCTGAGCTGCCCAACAAGAGCTGCAAAGTCCCAGGGACCCGCTGTGTGTGGGTGTGGATGTGTGTGGGTGGGCACAGCATGCTGTTAGGAGAATCTGGAGCCACATGTAACCACTGCCAGCACAACCCCAGTGTGTGCTTACATCCTCCTGCCTGCTGCACTGCAGCTGTCTGGCAGGGCTGGAAGAAGAATTCCACCGTGCACAGCTACCGCTGATCTCCCACCTGTGCTGCCAAGGGTTACATTAGAAAATTGTTCTAAAGGACACAGTATCACAAAAGGCATTTGTTTTTCCTCGAGTTTCTAGCATAGCAAGATGTTTCTCAAAGCATGAAAAAATATTTGCTTCATATTAACTTTAGCTAGGAGCCCTTCTCCTGAGTCTTTTGGTTTTATTTGTGGAAAAAATTATATGAAAGCCTGAAAATTCAGCCTGAAGTGAAAGCACTGAAACACTTGCAGACCTGTAGTGTTTGACAAAAGGCAACCTGCATATCAATCACTTTTCTCTTTGCAGAGTAATCGGAGCCATGAGCAACTTTGAGGAGTTCCGCAAAGCGTTCAACTGCGCGGCGAACACGACGATGAACCGCGGGGCAGAGTCCTGCCGCCTGTGGTAGCTGTCCCTTCCAGCTCTCCTCTCAGGGGGAGGCTGCAAAGTGAACTGCTCAAGCCCATTGCCAGAGCTTCAGAATGATGGCCTGGAATCTGGAGAGGGGTTACTTCAAATGCGTCTTCCTCATCCGTGCTGATGATCTGCATGGATCTGATCATTCCTTATTTAGAGCCTAGAAACATTCCAAATAGAAGAGCTTTGCTTTAAGTATAATAATAAAAGTAACTCCTTTTAACCATAAAACCACTCCAGCTCATCTGCAGATGCACTGCTGTTGATGGATAACTGCCATTATCAATTCTAATTCCTGATTTATAGTTGAGCAAGACGTAAATGCTCGAATCCAGTTTTAATCTATTGCTCTGCAGGGGTTCTAAGCAGAATGCTCTCACAGTAAAATTTATTCTTTCTGGATGAAGAAATTCATGAGACCTGCTATAAAGCCAGCTCTGATCTGCTGCGTGATACTGCATTTTCATAACTTAAGCTGTCACAGCCCAGCATGCCATAAATGATGTTGTATGATGTAAAGACACAAGACTTTATATAAGTTCAGTTTAATATGTCAGATTAGTGCCTCTGGTTTTGGAACAGTTTCAAGCTGATAAAGTACCTCATGGTATTCATCTGTAGGACTAAAACATAAAGGATACTTGTCAGATCGTGACCTCTTCTAATTTTAGAACAGCTTATGATAAAAATCAATGTATGGTGAAAATCAGGGGCTCTCAGAGGGGATTCCCAGCACCACGATACTCATAAATATTGCAGCATTTATTCTGGTTTACAGTGTAGGCAGTTTTTTTCCTAGGGAATGGTTTTTACCTTGTGCTGAAGATAGCTTCATCTACATTTATTTTTTTAAGCCAGAAATGCTATACCAGTTTTAAATGATGGATTTTATAGTTTCTGGGTCTTACATGGCTTGTAAGTAGTGTGTGTGTTTGCCCTCATGTTCTGGATGGGACAGGATGACTTGTGATTTTAAGGTAAGAGTGTGTGACAGTAAAACAGAGTACCAGCATCATTTGACTTGTCTGGATAAAAAGAGCAATTGAGGAGTAGAGGACTTAAAAATACAGTAAACATACAGACCAGCTGAGTTTTCAATTTGATTTTTAAGAATATTCATAAAAAGATATTTTATTACAGCAGAAAAACTTTAACACATAACTATTTCTTGAGGGGGGGAGTGTTGGATGGGAGCTGAGGGAGGATGCACACACAGCTCTTTTTTTCCTAACAGAAAGGTACCTATATAAGTGGTATATATTTATACCGTGCTTTATTTCATTTTTACATGGTGGAATTATTTAAAAAGGAGTTTCTTTGGACTGATTTAATTGCTGCAAATCCATATGGGTCTCTGTGTGTATATACATATATACAAAATACAATTTTTTATGTTTTAATTTTATCGATATAGAAATGTTAGTAAAAGAAATTTTTTTACAAGGATTGGTGAAATACTGTTGGATAAGGACTTGGTGTGATGGTCACATCCAGAGAGTAATGATCAATGGCTCAGAGTCCTAATGGACATCAGTGACAAATGGGTCCATACTGGCTCCAGTGCCATTTAACATCTTCATTAATGACATAAAGGGATCGAGTGCACCCTCAGCAAGTTTGCAGATGGCACCAAGCTGAGTGGAGTGGTTGCCACACCTGAAGGATGGGATAGCATCCAATGGGACTTGGACAATTAGAATTGTCCCTTGGGAATCTCATGAGGTTTGACAAGAACAAGTGCAAGGGGCTGCACCCAGGTCTGGGCAACTCCTTGTATTAACAAAGTCTGGGGATGAACAGATCAAGAGTAGCCCTGCCCAGCAGGACTTGGGGGTGCTGGTGGGTGAGAGGCTGGACATGACCCAGCAACATATTTGCAGCCCAAAAAAACAACAGTGTCCTGGGCTGCATCCAAAGCACTGAGGGCAGCAGGTCAGTGGGAAGGGAGAGGAGGCCACCAAGATGATTAGAGGGATGGTGCCTCCCTCCTATGAGGAAAGGTTGTGAGAACTGGGATTGGTCAGCCTGGAGAAGGGAAGGCTTTGGTGTAACCTAAATTTCAGCCTTCAGTACATGAAGGGAGTCTACAAGAAAGATGGAGAGGGACTTTTCACAAGGGCATATAGTGATGGGACAAGGGGGAATGGCTGTAAACTGAGACTAGTTTTGGATTAGATGCTAGGAGGAAGTTCTTTACTGTGAGGGTGCTGAGGCACTGGAACAGACTGCTCAGAGAAGTTGTGGGTGCCTCATCCCTGGAAATGTTCAAGGCCATGTTGGATGGGGCTCTGAGCACCCTGGTGGAAGTGCAAGGTGGTGACCTTGCCCATGGCAGGGGGTTGGAATTAGATGATCTTTAAGGCCCTTACAACCCAATCATTCTATGATTCTATGGTTGTCCAGCAGTCATGGTAGAGGAAGGTTTACTGAAGCTAACTAACTGAAACAGATCGGGTTATTTTCCTGTGTGTCTTTAGAAAGAAGGAGGACATAATGGAAGCATAATTTATGGAAAAGGAGAGGATCTCAAACTACCTTGCAGAGTGAAGGAAGCAGATATTCCTGTCCTCAAGGCTGTGTTGCCACTTTTAAGAAACAAAATACTGGGATTTGGAACCAGAACATTCTTTTATCGTTTTTTTCCCTGAAAAAGTCAAGGTTTTCTTAAGAGGAAAGCATTTTCTCTTCCTTCATTCCAGCTCAGTTCCTGAGTTCCATGGATTACAGTTTGAATTGCCACTACTAAATTTTTTTTCCTGGGGGTGTTTTTTCCATAAATAATGGTGGTAGTATTTTCATAGAGCTTTTCCTCAAACAAGCAGATATGGGTCTTTAGCAAAAGGATACTGTTTGCTGCCTAATGGGAAAGTTCCTTAGTAAATTGAGTATGTACTGACTTCATTTCTGTGCTCATACGAGCACTGACATGACTTGATGTTGGCTGCTTTGGATCAACAGCACAAAGTTCAGGGTTGACATCCTGGCCCGATTAAGGGTAGTACCAATATGGTTCTTGTCCTCAGAAAAATCAGGACATCAACTCAGGTACTTATCTGAATTTTCTAAATTACTGGAATATGCAGAGACGGTTTCACAACAGTCAACTCTGTGTTTTCTAATTTTATCTCTCAAATCAGAGATGCATTTGCAAGAATTCCTCTCTCGGTTATTTTCCAATGGGACAGATTCTGTCATTTTGTGATTTATGAAGTTGTTTTTCTGTACTGGATTGGATTTTTTTCTAAAATGTCTGATGTTTCTTGCCTTAAATGTCACTCTTCCTGCTCCTTGTTAGGTTCAGGTCTTTCATGTTTAATACCAGGGATTTCTGCACGGGTAGTGTGCGTATTCCCAGTGGCACAGGAACCACTGAAAACTCTTTCATCCTTGCTAGGCCATCTCCTGCAGCAGACAGGGGACAGGTTCTGGGCTGGGGGGATAGTAGGGAGCTGGGTGTTTTGGGGGCAATGCACTAGGGGAGAGGAAGAGAGGGCATGACCTGATTTTGTACCCTGATTTTGGCAGCTGAGAGGATACCACACACAGGGGGAAGCCAGAAGTCCTTGCTGCTGACTGGTATGTTCATCAGTAGCATCCTAATTCAGGAAATTCTTGCTGTTGACTCAGGTTCTCAGTGTCTGGGGTTTAGGTCTTGCCCTGTGTCCACACAAGGACCTTGGCCTGCCTCACCTGCTGCTTTTTACCTCAAACTGAAGACTTGATCATGCAATTTACAGTTCATTTTGGACAAGCTGCTTATTTACCATTTGGAAAGCAAAGCAGAAGGTAATAACACAAGTTCTTAAAAGTTTTGTCATCAAAGGCAGCCAAGACATTAGTGATGGTTTGTGAGGGCTCTGCCCATTGCCTCTGTTTTATCAGAGCACCTGGCTGTGCTTTGTTTTTGTATTGTGCCTCCTGGGTCTGTGCCAGCAGTGCTTTCCTGCATTGCTCTCAGGTTCACTTATTACATCTATGCAAAAAAATTCTTCACCATATATATCCTTTTTCCAGAGCTTTAAAATTGTTATTTTGCTTAATAGTCAGTAATATTGGGAAATGTTTCTTCCTGTTGGCTCAGTAATCTACTTCCTCTTCAGTGACCAGGAGGGGGAGGGTCACCTATGAATGAAACGTTTTTACCTTTGTAAATTTGAGGAGATATTTTTCTACTGTGTAGACATAAAGAAACAACCTCTACTCCTGTCCCATGTCTCCTTCTTCAGGACCTAGAAATATGGAAACCTATTCTCTTCTACTTAATCTAGTCTAGTCTTTCTTTTATTCTTTTGTTGCTGTTGTTGTTGAAGCCTGAAATGCTAAAACACCAGTTTATACACTGTGAATATTCCTGTTGATCATATTGTGGAGGAATTAGCTCTCTGAAAAGGCACCTGTGCTATTCACTTGTGTAAACTGCTTAGGTACATAAATGGTGTCCGAGCTGGGTCTGGACACTGAAGGACCAAAAAAATCTGAATTATAAAACTTGGCCTCATGCCCTGTGCTGGGGGACTTCACTATTCTTTAGGTAGGAACATTATCATGTCACTAATTGGTTGGATAATTTATAAAATAGTCAGGTAGGTCTGCATATAACCTATACTATAATAATACTTTCATTGAGTATTATTCAATTACAGGCTTGGAAGTATATCTCATAATAATGTTATATGTATATATATATATGTGTATCTGTCAGTGAAATGTTAAAAGCCTGACAACTCAGGAGGCAGAACTATAGTGATTTAAAACATCTTTTGTGTTTAAGTCTTTTTAATCTCATTTTTATTTACTGGACAGTCTATTGTACATTTGAATTTTTCTACTTAGTACATTGATTGACTGTTTTAAGGACAATTGTATTAGCAAATAAAGCCAAAGTGATGAAGAATTTTCCTATGCTTGCAGTATGGTAAAACCTGCTTGGCTTGGCACTCTACAATATTACTTCTATAATATATAGTCTTAATGAGATATAATAAAGAGCATAATGATGTGGCCCCAGGTTCCCAAGACTACTTTTACTGCTTGACAGGCTAAGAAGGACCTCCTCTCTCTGTCAGAGGATTGTGTAGGCATCAGCCCGAGTTTAGGCTCCACTTGCCTGCTGCTCCAATTGCCCTGCCAGAGGTAATTAAAATTAACATCTGATGAGTTATTGTGGATGAGGGCTGGATGCTGTAAAAGCTGCAGAAGGGCAGAACTGTCTCAACCAAAAGCCACTGGAGCACAAGAAAGTGAGAAAATATCTGCCTGCCTATCAGCCTCCCTCTTCTTCTCTTACCCAAGTCCATGCCTCTCTCAGGCCACTCTTTGCTTTCCAACTGCTTTAAAGCATTTTCCAGAGGAGTTTTTCCAGAGGATAGGATAATCCTTGTGCCATGCCTGAGTTTAAAGTTCAGCTCAGCACACAATGTGCTTCATGAACGTGACTGGGCACTTGCTCAGGGGCTGTTTGGGCACAGGGACTGTGCTGGGGCCTTATGCATCACCAGCTGGGCTTTCTTGGGCTGAGTGCTCCATTTCCTGGGCTCTGCCCTGGCCAAGTTTCCTGACACAGCTTGGGTGGCCATCAGCACTGGTACTGGCCCACTTCAAGGCAGCACCATGCCTGTGAGCATCATGGAGCCATTTCCACTGGTGGGGACAATGGGTGATGTTGGTCTTGCTGCATCTTTTGGATGATGCTCTGTGGAGATGCAGCCCCTGGCAGGCCACTCTCCACACAGCTCATGGGTTTGGGGTGGCAGGGTGTCTTCCAAAACCAGCACCAGTTCTGTCTCCTACTTTACAGTGCAGCCTTACAACATTTCTAAGGGCAAACACAAAGGTTTCTGTGCAGGAGGATGAATTAACAAAGCAAAGGTTGGGGTCAGAGAGTGAAACCAGCCTCAGCACAAGGGAAATGTTAGACTTAATTCTCCTGGGTTATCAGCACCTTGGAAAGATGCTTTAACAATGTCTATAGAACACCCTGAGGAATTCAGGGTTTAACTGCTGCAACGAGAGCCTGCTTCACTAATCAGACAATTTAATCCCATTTTCAGTGTAATATATATTAATAAAAAAGAAAAGAAATTAAAGATACCCGAGGGATTCTTCAGCACAGCATTATATTTTATTAAATATAACATCAAAGTTGGAAGTTACTGAGAATCAAGATAATGTGTTACACTAAATTGTGATCAAAGAAAGAGATATAATGATATAATTTTAATAATCCATAAGCACCAAAGCTGGAACACTTTTATGTATGAGGTTAGACACATACACAGCAGCATATATTAACTGTGGTTGTGAACTGAGATGCACATTACACCTGTGTCTAAAAATTTTATCACATCCATATCTACCATCCAAACTGGTAAACAAAGCTTGGGGAAGGGCTTCAAAAGGGATCTTAAACTTTTTCTACCATGAAGTTTATTTAACATACCAGTGCTGCTGTGAGCAATGACCAGTTAGGTTGTTTTATATGGATGATGCACAGTCCTCTTCTGGAATGTGAGTAGCAGACATTTAAGTATAGAAATCTGCAAAAATATGATGTCACATCCTCTTGACACTATGAGAGTATTTGGGTAGAACCAGGAAAAAAATTACATTCTCAAAGACAACAATTAGGGAAACACAAACATGTGAGTTTGTGCCATGATATGCAATAAGAAAAAAAAGTTATTGTAGGATATAAAGTTACCAGACTGGGTCAGGAGAATGGTTTTTAACTTGACAGATTATTTTTGCTGGGAGAAAAACCTGAGTGCAGGAGACTTGTCTGCCTTTGTATCTTCCTGGGGCATGTGTGTGTGACAGGTCTGTCCACTCTGTCTTCTGAGAGTTCACCCCAATCAGCCCTGAGGCTTGAGGGGCTATTTGCTTTCTCTTGGGTGTCTAGAGCACCCAAAAAGGCTGCAATTCTGCCACTGATTTCTAGTTTTGTACTTTTTTTTTTTTTTTTTTTTTTTTTTTTTTTTTTTTTTTTTTTTTTTTTTTTTTTTTTTTTTCACCAAGGATCACATCATATGAATCAGCCACTCTCCATAACCACTCTCCATGGCATTTTAAATGAATAAAGAGGGGCTTTTGTAGGTCTGTGCTGCAAAACAATGCAGTGCTGCTGCATCTCAAAAACATTTGTGTGTTTTGTGAAATAGGGCTTCTCTTCATCAGACAACACACATACTTTCATGCCATTCTGCTAGAATGGGCCTTGGGTGGTTTGCACTGGAGTGAAGAGAGCAAAAAAGGGAATAATGACTGAATAGGATGACAAATAGAAATTAGAAAGTCTTTAGTGTTGTAAAGCAGTAAAAGATTGCATTAGTACAAAAGCATTAGTACAATTACTGCTATAAATGATTATATATATATGTGGGCACAGTGTGGGAAGTCTGTAAGTCTGTGCTATGTGAGTGTATATAAAAATGTCAGAAATATGAATTATTTTTTAAAAAATTGAGTCTCAGGGTAAAACTCTGACCTCAGTGAGTTCATTGAGTGATTAATGTCTGTGGGGCCAGCATTTTATTCCATCTGGATAATAGCACATAAAGTTCACTGATTTAAAACTATTTGGGACACACATTTTCTTCTAGACAGAACAAAATTCTGAGCCTCCGGTATTTTCAGAATCTGCCCTGTCCTCAGTCATTTGCATAGGACTTACTCTGTTTGCTCTTGTTTAGCAGATACTCCATTTTCATATTTTTAAACACTTCAAGAATGACTTTATCACTGTTTCAGAATTACAAAGTAGCTTTTTCAACTTGCCCTTTGCAGATATGGTTCAATTAATCATTAAAATAAACTTGCTATGTTCTATCAAGCTAAGTGTAGGCTTATTTATGACACTGAGATCATAAATATTTTTGTCTCCAGAAATGTTTTTTTGTCTCTCCTAAATGTCTTGGTCTCCATGATGAGGCAGAAAAGTTTTGTGTTGCAGGAGTGACAGGGAAGCTGTTGGTGCCCCTGGCAAGGTCAGTGCTGTTGGGCTGCAGGGTGGCTGGGGAGGGGATGGGTGATTCACCATGGGCACATAAAGCTGCTCAGCAAGAAAAGGTCTGTGCTCGTCTGTGTAACCTGCAATTAAATGGTGCTGTCTGACAGAACAAACAAATCTGTTGTCCTGACCAAGAAATCAAAGAACTTTTCTTGGACAAATCAAAAAGGTGGGAAGACTTGAGCCGTCATGCTGACTGAGGCAGTAAAAGCACTTGCATCTTGCTTCTGCAAACTCCAGCAAGGTTGCAGCCCTGCAGAGCTGCCTCTGCCTGCAGCTGTGTCTTTCCCTTTGTTTTGAGATGACGCAAATTGCTGGATGGGCTGAGCAAGGAACAAAACTCCCCACTATGGGGAGTGCAGCACAGAAAGAGGGCTTGTGGGAAACAGGGCACCCCCCACTGTCCAGAGAGGAATCATAGAACCCTTTAGGCTGCAAAAGATGGTTAACCCACACTGCCAAGTCCACCACTAAGCCATGTTCCTAAATGGTACATCCACAAGTCTTTTAAATACCTCCAGTGATGGTGACTCAGCCCCTTCCCTGGGGAGTCTCCAGTAGCTCCACCACCAGTTCCCACTACAGCAGAGGGTACAATGAACCTTTTCACAGCATCAGGCATAGGCCCATCCAGTTAAACCTCCTGCCTCTTTAGAGAAGCCTACCTGTGAAAAACCTGATGGAGTGGGGAGGAGGAAGGGACTTGGCCCAGAGAGCTCTGTTTAAGCACTGGGCACACCTTGCTTTGCATAAGCACTGACAGAGTGGCAGGACTGGTGTGCCACCTCCCCAGCTGCCAGGGCTCATGCACTCATGCAGGGCTCCTGGCAGGGTTCATGCACTGCCCTCCCTCCTGTGCAGGGGTGCCAATGCCCGAGTGCTGTGTGCACACACAGTGGGGGAATGGGTGAGGTGTGCTCTGTGCTCCAGCCTCTCCTTATTCCTGCTCCCTCCTACAGCCAGGCAAATCACCACCAAGCAGGAGTGGGAAGCAAGCAGGGTGCCCTCTTCCTGAGTCACCCCAGATGAGATAATTCCCTGGGAGGCACAGCTTGTAGCAGCAGCATGTGGCAGCACAACCTCAGACAGTGGAAAGGTGTCAGGTCATTTTAGAGACAAGATGGGAACATTTCTCCTCCTAGCCTGGTTTGAAGTAAAATGTCATGGTCTGACTTCAGCTTAATAATTATTTTAGCTCTTCAGTGTATGATAGAAGGGCAGAATATGGAACCTTCCTTTAGTGAACAATTTCATTCTTTCAGCTGGGTTTTCCTTTGTTTCTGCCTCAGTTCAGTGACAGCCGGCAGCTCAAACCTGCTTGTAGGAACAACATGTGTTGAGGCAATCACTGTGGCTGTATTCAGCATGCTTATTCAGCTTTCTTTTACTAAATCCAGTAATAGACTTTCAGAGGCAATGAAGGGAAAAGAATAATTTGGAAACAAAGCTGTTGAAAAGAATACAATGCACACGCAGTAGAGAAGAATGTGATTTTGGAGGTCTCTGCAGCTGTTTTATTTGTTTAGAGGATTTTAATCAACCTGATTACACAGGGAAGTGAAGGGATTTTAAAAACAGTATGGTGATAGTCAGAAGAGAAAACAAAGAGCCGTTTTCCCTTTCTTGTATCACTCACTTTTGTTTTCTCCCTTTCATGTGATTTTACAAGCAAAAATTTCATATCAGCTCATTTTAATTAAAAAAACTATCCATGCTAGGGTTTTCCTAGAGAAACAATTTCAGTCTTTGTCCACTAGATCATTTAATCAAAGATATCCCAAATGCTTTCAAGATTGCTGTGGCTGCACCAATCTGACTGCCATCAGTATAATGGCTTTCCCACTGGATTGGAAAAAAAAGTGTAATTGGACATGAGCCCATCCTTTCAAGTGGGATTAGCTGCTCTGCTGCAGTCTTCCCCTAAATTTCAGGGTCTGATGTTCTTTTCTTGCTCCTTCTGTACTTACTGCTGCAAAGCAGTGCCATCTTTAGAGTTGAGCTGTACAGGCACAGCCAAGGGAAGGAGTGTGGAGTTGCACTCCTGCAAAAGTCCTCCTTTCTGTGTCACTAGGAGCAATTGGTGTCTGGCTAAAACTGGGGCTGGCCCTACACCATTTCCCACAAAAGAGAACTGTATGTGTGTAGTGGGAGTTTGCCACTTGTCACTCCCAAAGGCTTTTGGATAGATTTTCCCAACAACCTCCTCCTACCTACACCCTCTCCCCAGTGGTGTGCATATCAGGACCCTTAAGCAAAGCACTGGTGACATTTTCCCTGCCCCAGCAGCTATTCTGTATATCCCAGCTGGAGGTTTGAGGCTTGGCTGCTCTCTTACCCTGCCCTGTGCCCACCCAGCAGCACAGCCCATGCACCCAGCACTTCCCATAGGCCAAGGCCAGCAGGGTCTCTCACACAGTGCAGACACTGAGTGGCTTCCCCATGGTCACCAGAGGACCAAAGGGCCTTCAGGCACACCCCTGTGAGCAAACAACCACAGAAACCTGGAAAGATGTGGGGCTTCATGTGCTGCCTTGCTCTCTGCCTCCTTCTATAGGTGAAAGAATATTTGGTGCCTTCTGTCCAGAGCCCAGAGCTGTCCCTGTACACACAATTTTTGCTCTGTTACGTGTTAGATGGAAAAATTTATGTCAAAATTTAGCTTTGTCTTTTCTGTCAATAATAATGGTCCCCTAACTAATTTTTTCAACCCTCCCCCAGTGTCAAAACTTTTCAGAGCCTAACTTTTAGTTGACTGGTGTGTGCAAAGCTATTCAAGTGTTTACATTGCCGAAAGCAAAGGAATTCCAAAAGAGGAATGCTTAACTTGAGTGGAGGAAGACCTACATCAGCACAGAGACCCCAGGCACACTGTTCCCCTTCTCCCAGCCCTGTGCCACGTCCAGGTCACCAGCAGCAGATGTGGCAGCACCTGAGTCCTGACCAGCTTCCAGGACAAAGGAGTGCCCAAGGGATGCTTTTGCTGAAGAGAGATGATTTCACACGTGAAAATATCAGTTTCCATAATGGCTGATGTGGGTTTGATGCCTGCTGTGGAAAATTTTCATTTTAAGGCATTTCCAGATCAGTTTGTTGGGCTTGTGTTATATTAGGTGACAGCTCAGGAAACAAAGACAGATCAGGCAGAATTGAAGGTGACAGGTCCTTCTCTTGGGGTGATTGAGTGAAATGTCCTTGGTGTCAAGAGGACAGTGGGGGAAAAGAAAGAACAAAAACACTGAATGTTTCCTCATCAAAGTTAAATTTCCCAGGATTGCAAAGGACACATGAAGAATGCCTAAGACTTGCTTGGTTCTGCTGGTGCAGAATGTGGATATCACCAAAAAATACAACCTTTTAGAAGGAACATTTACTCCCCAAGAGTAAATGGCTGGCTTTGGTATATGTGAATATAGAAATATTTTCCACATAACTATTGGAGGAATTAAATAACTGTAATTATGTAGTGCAGGAACTAGAGAAGCCCTGCTCCCTGTGCCCAGAAAACATGTATGAAGTAAGATTCAAGTGTGGTAAAACAGAGATGTGAAACTGTGATAGAACTCTTGAATGTCTAAATGCAAGAGGGCATAAGCCAAAATACCACATGAAATGAGAAACAGAAAGGTGAGTCTCAAGCTGATGTGGGAAGAGGCTTCAGGAGCTGAAAAAACATGCATGATGTAGGAAATCAAGAAGGTAATAGTCATATTATCTCAGAGGAGCATTTCACAGGAGCAATGTACAGCAGTGCAAGAGGGGATTTATAAATGGGCAGCTTCAAAGCAAGGGACCATTTGCCATTTTAAACTGTAACACAGCTGAAGACCTGTTACCTCAGATCCCTGCCATGGAAAAAGAAATGTGCCTGAAGGCAGGGACTAAAGGAGGAGCCAGGCTGGCTCTGGGCATTAATATACCAAGCAGCAGATGTGTGACTAGGTGTGTGCTTTGTTTTGTGGAAAATGAAGCGAAACTGGAACACTTTCCTTATGCATCATAAGGCAAAAAGTTCAAAAGAAAAAGAGATAAAACATTTGCCATCAAAGGGAAGAGATAATTTTGGCAAGACAGCTGATATGAACTCTACTCTTAGCTCTACAGTGACAACTTCAGTCTGGAAAGTTGAAAAAAAGGCAAGAGTCCAGTCCTCCTTTGATAGTCACTGCTTTCTCTTTCTGCTATTTTCATACCTGATATACTTAATGAGAAAATGTCAAAAATTTCCCATAGCAAAGACAGTGAACGTGTTGAACCCTCTATGTGTAACAGCAAAGTTCACAAGAAATATGAAAATTAATACCTGGCAGCAAACTAAAATCTTCAAAGGAAAGATTGAAAACACATTTCATCTTCTAGGGTTTTAATACTTGCATGTTGAAAATACTGTAGTCCTTCACTGTGAAGACTAAGGGGACACTCCTACTGTGTTCCAAAGTTTTGTTTGCACCAAGATTCTCCTAGGAAGTTCTGGGAGAGAAAAGATTTGAAGGACTCAGTGCTTTGTCCCTCAAATATGTACTCAACCATGTTTTTTTGTTTTTTTTTTTGGAGCTGTCTTACATCTTTCCAAACAATGGTGTTTCATACTTGACAGAAGTGGTAGCACTCCCAATCATCTGCATTCAATTCTGGGCAGCTTAATTAATTAAGTTCTTATCTTAATATGCCTGGGGAAAAAAACCCAAAAGTTTTCTTAGTGAAAATAGATATAATGTGCTGACAGAATGTTAAAATACAATTGGTAATTAGTGTGCATTGAGAGTTAAAAATATAGAGCAAGAGTCAGAGTTTGGGAAAGGATTTGAGCTGCACAGTAACAGAAGAGAACAATGTTTTTCTTTCTCTGATGTCTCTGATGATGAATTTTCTATGAGCTGTTTTCTTTGCGGATTTGAAATCTTCCATGGAGGGCTGGCATCTGGAAATTGTCCCTTTCCATCTGGTTGCTGCTCCCAAGTCTTGAAAGATTTAGATGCATTTGGCTATTTCCCTTGTGTGAATGGCTCCAGTGAGTTCTTCCTCAGAGTTTGTCTTACTACCAATGGGATGAATTTATCTAATTTACTGTAATATAAGAAAGCAGAGATACCAGAAGAGCAGCTGGAGTTTAAATTAACAAGGGAGGTGAAGGACAAGAAGGACTTCTATAACAGAATTGGAAAAGGAGAACCAAAGAAATTGCGAGCCTGCTGCTAAGAACAGCTAGAGATTGAGGGACAAAGGACATGGAAAAGGTGGAGGCAGTCAGTGCCTTTTTGCTGTACAAGACTGCCTTCAGGCTCTCCTGCTCTTGAGGCTGGTTGCAGTCTCCTCTGCAGCAATACCCAGAGGAGAGGAAGACAGAGTAAGGGAGCACTCAAGCAAGTTGGGCACATAGAAGCTAGAGGGTCCAGATGGGATGTCTCTAGGAGCATCAGAGGAGTGGGCCAACATCACCATGTGGCTGCTCTGTAGCAGCTCTGCAAGGGCATGACAAAGTTTATGGAGTGAGTCCTCTTGGAAGTCCTGTCCTGGTGCTTGAATGTCAAAAGGGTGACTGGGAGCAGCCTGCATGGAGCTACCAGCAGCATATTGTGCCAATCAAACATATGATTGCCTTCTGTGATGAGACTGATGACTCACAGTGAGGAGAGAGTGGTGGATACTGTATATTTTGTCTTTGGCAAAGCTTTTGGTGTGGTTTCCCACAGTGTCTTGATAGCCAAATTGGTGAGATATGTTTGGCTAAGCGGACAATAAGCAATGAGGTGAATGGGTAATTGCCTAGACTATGAGGAAATTTTTAGGCTTTGCTAAAGTCAAAATCAGTCTTAAAGGATTTTAATCAATGTATAATGTGTATCTAGTTGATGGCCACTGTGATAGTCTTCAGGGATTCATATTTGGGGCAGGACCATTTCGTTTTATGTCTTTAAATTACCTGGATGAGAGGACAGTGCACTACTCACATTCACAGCTGATACCAAAATTCACAGTAGAGAAGACAGACCCAAGAGGGAGATCTTGCTAGACTGGAGCAATGCATTGATTGGACACTCATGAAGTTCAGCAAAGGGAAGTGCAAAATCCTGCACCTGAGAAAGTAGAATCTCTGCAACCATCTGGGCCAGGGACTAAGTGATTAGCAGGCAACCTTGCAAAAAGGGAGCTATCAATCTGGTGCTAGAAGTTCAATATCAGTGAGCAGTGTATTCCTGTGGCAAAGGCAGCCAATCACATCCTGCACAGTTTTAGCAAAATACCCAGGGTGTTCAATGAAATTACCATTCCCAAGTATTTGGCATTTATGAGGTTGTGCTGAAAGTTCTGCACCCAGTTTTGGGCTCCCCACTACAAGAAAAATACAGACCTTCTGGGGCAAGTTCAGCTGCAGTCCCAAGATGTTCATGGGGCTGGAGTGCATGATATAAAGGAAAGACCCTGGGAATTCAGCAGAATACAAGGCAAAGGGGAGAGTTTATTGCTGTCCACAACTATTTAATGGGAGGGTGTAGAGAAGACAGACCCAAACTCTGCTCATAGGGATGCAGTGAAAAGAGGCAAGAGACAGAAATAGGGATAAAGAAAATTATAAAAAAATAGTAGGAAAAAAATCTTCGTTGTGAGGAAGGTCAAGCAATGACACAAATGCTGATGGAGACTGTGGAGTCGCCATCCCCAGAAACACTCAAACTCAACAGGAGGCAACCTAGGCAACCTGCTCTGGTTGCCCTACTTTGAGTGGGAAGTAGACTGGAGACTGCCAGAGTTCTCCCCAAGCTTGGAGTACTCTGCAATTTTCTGGAATGTTAATCCTATAATAGCAACACTGTGTGAAACTAGAAGATGGTGGATTAGAGAACACGATAAAAGCAACTGTTTTGGTTAGCCAGTCTAGGTATGGGGATGTGGAGAACTTTTGAGATGCAAGGGTAGACAGAAGAGGACTTTGGGATTTGTTTGATGTGGTGAGTCAGTCATGCAAGAGATGGGGGAAGGAACTGATGTAGGGGCCAAACCTAACGACTGTGAAGCTATTAAGAGCCTGATGGAAAATCCTGACTCATTGCATGGTAAATGCTGTTCATATCAAATTACAAGTGAGAAATGTGAGAGAGATCAGCATTTCATGGTAGATAACTTCTTCCAGAGCGAGCTAGACTAGAGTGCCACATCCAGTGCTCCAGAGTTCTGAAAGCAGTTCAACCTGAGACCTCAGCAATACCTTTGAGAAAGGGCAGGTGGTTCTTTCAGCTATTCTCCTCTACAAATAGTTGCAGAAAAAAAACACAAAGTGAAAAGTCTTAAAAGATGGCTTATTTAGTGAAGTAAATCTTTAGAGCTGTCACTTGAAAAACAATGATTTTTAAACTGACTTTGAGCAAATAGTTTGTGTGACTATTCATTGTGCATTGGCTGTAGTCATTGGCTTGTTCACTATAGCTCTAGCTCAGGTGTTTGCCTTGTATGTCCAGCATGACACCCAGCCTGTTCTCAGTGGCCCAAAAGCATGGTGCTGATCCTCTTCTTCAGCAAGAGGCTCTAATTAGTACTGCATTTCTCCAAAAATTCATTTTCTTCAACTACAGAATAAACTAATTAATTCTGAGAATTAATTTTCATGATAAAAAGTAATATTTCAATATATTATTAGTTATTATCTAGAGAATGGCTGGCAGCATCATGTTACAGGCTAGTTTTTCCTAGTTGTGACTTGCAAAATTCTTTTTTGAGGGAGGCTGCTAATGCACTCCGGCCATTACCACACACCTAATAACTGCAAAGACATAACTACCTGAATCCAGGATTTTCATTAGTGAAATTGTTATTCTCAGAATTCTGAAAGGGCCATGTCAAATGGAATCCTAGGATGCTTCTCCACAAAGCCATTTTTATCAGCAAGCTCACAATACTGTTTCTGTCTCTGCTGACATACATTGATTCTAAGTTTTCACGACAGATAATGGCTTTGCTAATGGCACAGTAAGTATCACAATTTACATCTGCTATAAATCATCAAGTATCTCAAGAGCATATAATCTACCATGAACGAGCTGAGTCATAAATTGTGTCCCTGTTACATTTGTGTCAGTCCAGAAAACCTATATCACTTATCTCTCCCCAGCCTACACATTTCAAAGTGCTACAGGGGAGGAAAAAAAAAAAAAGACAACAGATAACTCTAGAAATTGATTTTCAGACATGTAACAACACATCTAAGAAAGGGCAGCAAGTAAACTCCTTCTCGGGGTTGTTGGCAAAATAAAGTAAAATCAACACAAACTAAAAAGAAAAGGATGACAGCAAATTCATCTATCTGCCCCTGGCTTTCATGTATACCTGTGGCCTCATCCTTTAGGAGGAAAGACATGGAACCCAGAGAGCACCACACACATGGAGAGTGCATTAAACTGGACTTTTTGTCCTTCATCATGAGCAGGTGGCTTTGCCTTTAGAAATGGTGTGGCACTTTCCCAGCCTGCTGTGGAATAGCTCTTCATGGGCAGCCAAGGAGTTAATTTAAATGATGTTCTCTCTGCTCCCTGCCAGGAAGATGAGCCTTCCTGGCCAGGGCAGAGGGCAGAGTGACCTGCTGCTGCAGGGGACATATATGCAGTCTCAATTTTACATAACTGCTTTAAAAAATTTAAGCTGTCATGCTTCAAGACACAAGGACTTGACTGAATGGAGGGAGCAACCCTTGGCCAGTTTTCCACTAATCTCTGTCCTGACTGCTGTGCATTTTATCCCTGTCTGACATTGACAAATGCAGTGGTTGTAAGAGCCTTCAGTAAAAGATTGAGGTAGGCAAGCAAATTAACACAAAGTTTAGCCTCAAGCTGTTCTCTGCTAAATGTTTTCCTGGCATTCTTGCTGCTGGGGCAGTACTGCTTTGAGACTCAGGACTGTCTCTGTGATCTGCTCTGCCATGTGGGCTTTTAAATAAGCTGATATCAAATCAGACTCTGATTTTCTCTCCCATGAGCACCAAGAGCTGTGAACACTTGCCAGGGTTTCTCCTCAGACTTTAAAAATTTGTGCCTAAATTTGTCTTAGTATGTAGACTGTATCATATCAAAGTCACATTGGGTTCTTGGATAGTTCAGCTTGGGGTAAAACAGATCAGTCTGCTGGATGGTTAATCAGGTTTGAAAAAATGAATTGCTCTCTTTTTGAGGGTTTATACAGGGCCTTGGTGGAATTAGCAATGCAAGCCTAGTTTTGCTGATTGTGGAATCAGAGATTGGCTTGGGTTGGAAGGGACCTTAAAGATCACTGAGTTCCACACCCCCTCCCCAGGGATGCCACCCACTAGGTCAGGCTGCCCAGAGCCCTCTCCAGCCTGGCCTGAGTCGGGAGCAGAACCATGCCTGACTGCATGAGATGCAGAAATATTTGACATGAATAACATGAAGTGAGTCTACAGAACAGGCAGCTGCAGTACTGCCTTTCAGCAGAGCTTGAATGGTAATGCAGAGAATTTTTTAATGTTTTGATATCTCTCTTAGGCCAGGAAAACTCAACAGATACCCCACCCATGCTGCAGAAAATTTTTCAGCTAATTGTGGAGGATCCTCATTCCAGTTAGCAGGCTTTACAATGCCAACAGATAACTCTAACCCTGCCAGGAACTGAACTAAGATATCTTGCAGAATAGATATTCACAAATAACTCTTCTATCTCTTGATCTTTGCAAGTACCTAATTTTATTTAGAAGTATTGCCAATGAAAGTTGAAGCTGTTAGCATAGATTGTGACTATGAAAAATTTACAAATAACAGCACTGACATAGATTAAATTATTGAATAGTGGCTGATTTTTTTGCACTGTCCTTTGCTGAGACTCAGCAAAGCNAATTAAATTATTGAATAGTGGTTAATTTTTTGGCTAATTTTTTTGCAATGTCCTTTGCTGAGACTCAGCAAAGCCTTGAGAACCCCATGTTACCCTGACTTCCCCAGAGTCATCATAAGATGACTTAAACCCTTCGCTATTCTGAGCACAGACACACAAGCCAACGTATGGAATTTTCTTATTTTATATAATGCAGACAATTAAGCAAAAATAAAACTCTGAAGACAAAAGTAAGCTCAAAATCTGTAAATTCCCTTCACATATTGGACCTGTGTAGTCATTTCTTTGACGCTGAAGACATTTCATAGAACTTTGGTTTGTTTTTTTTTTTTTTTTACTTAAACTGTGCCCATATAAAGCCTGCTGTCAAGCACAGGATTCCTGGAAACAATTACTAGCTAGAATGCCTTCACATTCACAGCAATGTCATATTTGAGTTTTCTGCCCTGCTGTGTATGTTCCTTTTCAGAGTAATAACTCATTTTCTTTGTAGGTGAATAATATATGATCTTTAATATTTGAATAGCCCCTCATACTGTAAAATAAAGTACATTTTGAAAAGTTTTACTCTTAAATAATACTATAATTAGAATGTGTTTCATTAGAAAGTGCCTCAAGAAGCTTCCTATTCCTCTTTCTAACGAGTATTCAATCAAATTCAGTTATTCTGGGGCTGGAACATGAGAACTACTGTGATAAGTTTATGATGCAGTGTGCTTGCTGTGGAATGGGAGCATCCTAGCTCCATAGAAAGCCACAGATAATTAAATAAAACTGGTCTCTTCATAAAATGTTTTTCATCTATGAAAAATTATACAGAAGTTTCTTCTTTCTTCTATGAGCATTTGAAAAGAACTAAAACTCTTTTATTTTATTTTTCTCCAGCAAGATTGTTTTAGGTAGAGGCTATACTTCAACAAAAATTTTTCATAAAGAAAATAAAAAAGGTTTTTTAATAGTTGCCACCTCTTTTTGTTTCATCTTCAAAGTCAAATATTTTGCTTTGGGCCTTTACCCAAAGACTGCTATGATAAATAATAGATGCTATACTATTTGTAAAATGTTATTTTTATGTTCTTTCTATTTCAACAAATCCTGCCCTTTTCTAATATTAAGAAATCTCTATGGTTGGTATCTAAAAATATTTTTCAGCACAAGAAAAATGATCTTCACTTTCCTTTACTCATTTGTTCTCAACTAAAGTTTATGGGTACATTTCAGCTGAAAAGAAGTTAACACCATGATTGGGGCTCCCCTGATATCACTGCAGAGAGCTGTGGGTAGGAGGAGGGGAGATGAGAAAGGCATGATTGCCTCTCTATAAATAGAGCATTCTCTGCACATCACCAATTCTGCACAGATGTCTGTCAATGACATAGATGCTGCTTCAGAAATTACTTAAACAGCTGCATTCCAGGCAGAGAGGAGACAATTAACAAATGGATTTGGCTTGCAGAAACAATTCATTTGGTGACAGATGTTTGGATACAATCTTACCTTTTATTTATGGAATAAATGCTCTTAATCTGATTTCCTTCTATTATTTGCCAGAAGAACATAAGTAAATATTTTCTAGGTGAATATGTTAATATCACAATCTAAGAGTCAATCATTTATTATTTTACTAGGAGAAAATAGATGCCTTTGAAGCAGTGTTAGACTAACCACAGACCTACTCCCTGGGCAAAGGACATGCACAATATCTGATGGGGGACTATATAAAATCTGAAACAAAGGAGCTACTTCCAAGAAGAGGACAGACTTCTCAGGGAGAGCTTTTCCAGCAGAGTGTTGGCCCACCCCTTACAAACATCCCTTATGGGGATGTATACTCAACTTTTCATCTTTCCAAACCCAAAGTAAATTTCCTTCTTGAAATTCACTGGTAAATGAACAAGTCCTAGATTGTTATATAAACACTTTTGCCTAGTAAATAATTCCTTACAAATTAATAATAATTCCTTAATAATAAACTGCTGGATAACCTGGGAACATGAG
The DNA here is from genome assembly GCA_013400575.1 of Peucedramus taeniatus. NCBI lineage: Eukaryota > Metazoa > Chordata > Aves > Passeriformes > Fringillidae > Peucedramus > Peucedramus taeniatus. The sequence continues at coordinate 134,540 of WBNO01030460.1, forward strand.
ACAAATTCAGTATCCAAGATTATGCAGTCAGATTAGGTTACATACATGTGCCTCCTTGCCTTAAAGTCTATACATCCTTGATAAATTCCCTGGATAACTTTCAGATTTTGGTAAGGAGTGCCACCATATCCTCTGTAAATCAAGTTGCTTAGAAATGCCATGGATAAGGATTTACCTTGCTTGGTAGTTCCCTCTCATGTCACTGACTGAAACAAACCTAAAGGCTTTAGGAGAACTCCTAAAGGGACTAGGATTACACTACTTATTTTTGCAAATTATATGTAATAATATTTTTTTCAAAAATATTTGAAATATTTTCCTTTTTTCCCTCTGCTTTGCTAAATAATCTGTGTGGCTGTTCCAGATCAGCTGGCATTAACAGGAGGCTGAGGTGAAGGAGACAAGGCAAGGGGAACTGGAAAGGCATTTCAGGGAGCGTGGGGAGTGAGGCAAGTGCAATGGGAAGGAACTGGCTGCTGTGATTTAAAGCATGTGGTACGTGTTAGCATGGAGCAAAATACATGCAGGGAGCTAATGGAGCTGGTGTAGTCTCTCAGAGGAGATAATTTAGGTATGCTGGATATCTTAACTACCTTTTTAAAAGCCTGGAATAATTTGGTTCTAATTTCTGAGCAGGGACTTGCAGCCCACACAGCAGTAAGTCTTGATAATTATTAATTATATGTTTTCCTTCTGTTCTCTATGACCTTGTTTGTAAAAGCTGTGTGGTAAAGCCAGAATATTAAGAGGCTTGTGGGCTCTGGCATGCCACCTAGCTGGAAAAGAGGAAAATATTTAAAGAACAAATGGATAACAGAAAGTATAACCTTGAACTTGCACCCTTTCAGAGGGCACTGAAATGCAGAGTGCACTCACCCAGCACGCTTGGCCACCGAAGGAATGAGGAGGGGATTTCCTGGTTTAGCTACAATTAAACTTCCCACAAACTCTCTTCTTTCAATCTGATCCAAAATGGTATCAGGCAGCAAAGGCATAGGGCAAACCACCCATGGAGGAAATTCTAGCTTGAAAACCTGCCTGAGCTTTATCCCAGCAGAGGTCCAGACACTGTGGCTTTGGCTCAGGCACTGTGGGCAATCACAAAAGGAACCACTCGAGTACCATGGAGAACACAAATTAAATCTGAAGAGGAGAAACTTGCGTATGAAATTTTTGTTTCTACTTCATTACCTTATGAGAAACTGCACTACCTTCCTACTGCAAGATCACTGTGTTCCTTTCCAAATGTGGATATTAGTCTAAAAGTCCAGCCTTCTGTAAATGTGAACACTTATGTTGCTTTTTATGTTGTACCTACTTAAAGAAATGCTGCCCTCTGATCTTTCTCCAGTTGCCTGACTTCCCCCAAAATATTTTTACCACTAGAAATAATGAAGCAACCTGACTTGCAACAGGAGAACAATGTTCTGGAAACCATGAAAGCAGCCTGTTTGCCACAGTTACAAAGAAAAAGTATAATTGAACCTGGATTTCAAGATGCTGAGGAGATACATATTGATTTTGACTCCTCTGAAAAATAAATTGGCCTTCAATCCTTGACACAATCAGAAGAAATTATTTCCTTACTAGTTCTGTCATGGTTTTGTTCCCCAGGTTTGGAACACAACATCATTCTCTGCATGGTAGTTTGTAAAGTAAGTGAATTATTACAGTGTTGTTGGGAAGAGGCCCTAAGAAGTTCAAACACTATAAAACCAGAGTCCACCCACACTTTACTTTTAACATTATCACACAACACAAGCACAGAATATCTCAAATTAAGTTAGAAATCTCAAACCTTTTATCTCCTGCCCTTTTGACTAACAATGTAATGTGTTTCTCAGCTCTTTAAATTGCAGAAAGTGGTCTCACTAGAGTAGCAAACTTCTGTGATAAAGATTTATGCGCAATTATGACTAGAAAGAGAGGAAAAGCAAGGCAGTTTTATGAAAGCATAGATGTCTGCTGCAAAAGGTAGATTGAGCTGGGAAAGTTAGGGCAGTAATAGAACACCCTTTCTTGCCTGAAAATTATTTTAAAACACATCACTGTTTGCAGTGTGATGAGTGCTGCAAAGAGGTCACAGCTGGATCTCAGATATGCTTGGAAAATGGAAGAAATTATGAATTCTTCTGTCATCTTCCCTTGTCTTTGTCCTCTCCACATTTGCTTTATCTCTCATTTTTGTCTTTTTGGTGAATCCATAGATGTATCCTCTCTGAGATGAAGTGCCTGTTTGCTTGGCTGGGCTCTCTAGCAAATATGGAAGCAATGTGTTACAAGACAGCAGGGGCTCAGCTCCTCCTGGTGAGGACTAGAAGCTGAAAACTGGCCAGCAGAACCCCCAACATTCAGATTAAGTGCTGCCAAAATTTGCTGTCTGGGAAAGACTTGGAACAGATTGCACCTGGGCCAGTTATTTTATTTCACAAAGAAAGTAGCTTGCTACCATGAGAAAATAAAGGTTGGGTAAAAATAGGAAGAGACCATTACTGTGCCCACCTGCTGCCAGTCAGGAGAAGGAGGGAGACATCAACCCTAAATACAGTTCCTGCAGCTCATGAGCACATTGAGGGCAAAAGCTGAAGCACAGGAGGAAAATTTGGTGCCAAGGAAAAGCAACAGAGTCTTTCAAACTATCTTTGGTGCCACCAATGGTTTGGCTCTCAGTCCTCAGGAGAGCAACAATAATTAGTGGACTTGTATGGATGGGCTTTAGAGAGTTGGAAATCCCTGGGAGAGTCATTCTCCAGGCAGAAAAACTCAGTCTGCAACACACAATCAGGCCTGATGGTATTTCCAGATCAATGGGGACTGCAGAGACACAGCTGCTTCACCCTTTATGGTGCTTTGTAGGAGCACAGACCACCTGGAGCATCAGGTCTGCTCTTCCACTGCTTCATTTTTAGGGCCAGTCATCACTCCTTTCCTTAACAGCTGCTCAGAAGTCTCAAGTGATTCACATTTTCTTGTCTTGCTCTCTATTTAGTTACATCAAAATTTAGAAGCCCTGGTGCAACTTAGGCAAAGAAAAGTAATTAATACACCATTACTTTATTTGCAATGCCTGCACCCAATGTTACACTTCCAATCAGATGTTCTTATAAAACACATAAGTGCTAGAAAAGTTAGCATGTTATGTAAACAAAGCAGCTGGCCCAGAGGAAGATTTACCCTGTTGTAGTTTGTTATCATGGGGATTTTGCTCCATTAAATTGAGCAGATGAGATATTACTGGTGCTTTAAATATTGGGCTTTTTATGGCAATATTGTACAGAATCACATACCTGTCACCTGACAGTATAAGACAGAGCTGAAGATAATAATATCTTTTCTTAATGTTCTCTTCAGGTCCTAAAACTTTAGGGTTTTTTTGTTTTGTTTTGGTTTGTTTTTTTCTTTTCTTTTTTCTTTTTTCTTTTTTTTTTGTTTGTTTGTTTGTTTTTTGTTTGTTTGGTTGGTTGGTTTTTTTGTTTTTTGTTTTTACTAAAATTAATATGGTTCTATTTTGGTAATATTTGAGTGTCTATAACTACAGCTGTCCACAGCAGTCATCTGCAGCAGAAGAATAAGGGTTATTCAGCTTTAATGTGTGGTTCAGCCATGAGAAATTGGGTGTCTTTAACCAAGCTGATGCCAATGAAAATCTACTTTTAAAAGAAGCCATTTACATCAGTGAAGAAAGATGGCAGTGTAGTGAGAACATATTGTCTGGCACAACCAGACTCTATTAGGTCTGGCTATAGCTTTCCAATGGTATTATGAGCAAGACAGCTAATCACTCAGTGCCCCTGTTCCTCAGCTATATAATAAAGGTGATAATTCTTTGCCAGGCTATTCCTTTTTTTCTTGTCTCTTCAAGGCATAGACTGCACCATGTAGGACCATCCTACAGGGTATTATTTTTATATCAGTAGTACCTTCAAATACAAAATGTAGGCTAAAGCATCTGGTTTGGTTGTTATTACTAGAATAAAATAAAGGCTATTTTAGATTTAGCAAGGGCTTCATCACAGAATACAGCTGCTAAGTGAACCATCCATTTAGAATTGCTTTTGGATTAAAATACATCAGGTTTTAAATAATTCCAACTTTTGAATGAACTGTGATGGCACTTTGGTAATGAAGGGTAAAATCTTCAAGTTTTACCTTTGTAAGGTTTCTTGCCTGGTTAGAATGTTTTAGCATATGGTCCCTGCTGCAGTAATTTGGATATGCAAAGCATGGAGGGTGCTGGGGGATTTTTGGGTTAGGCAGACTCATGGAACATCATGCCAAAAGCAGTGGAGGAGATGGGAGAGGCTTTCACACTTGGAGGGGACACAGACAGGGCCTGTGTGGTTCTTTGAGACAGAGGGATGGGCAGGGTGGATATTCAGCTCCCAACTTTATTAACTAGCTTTTATTAAGCCAGAAATGCTTTTTAGCTTTGTAATCTTCTTACTTTGGCCTGGCTGTTTGTGTATTAACTTGGAAGATTCAACAAATTCCAGTCCATGCTTGTAAGGCTTGAATCACCACGCCATCCTGGACCTTAACCTTATTTCTTGCAGCTAATAAATGAAGACCTTTCTGTTCTCCACAAGACCACAAGCATGTTTTTTAAGGCAGCACATTGCTTCTTTTTCTTTCCTGCTCCTGCAGTTGTTTTGTAGAAGACAAGATGCTTTGCAGGGAGCCACAGGGAGGCATATTTTCTTCCTAGATGTGGCTTTAACCTGCATAATCCAAGCAACAAATGCCATGTTTTGTATAATGGTGGGGAAGTGGATGTAACTAATGATCAATACCAAGGATTGAACCATTTTTCCCATTTGCAAATTATCAATAAAAGGCCTGGGGTTTAACGATTTTCCTCTCGCTCCAAACTAATCAGTCAGGGAAGAAACTGTAAATTAACCACAGTGTATTCACTGAGCAGGTATGGATGCTGATGGCTGGAAACTTTTCAGACAGGGCAAGGCAAGTCCAAGAGCCTTCAGGAGCATCAAGTGAACAGGCATGGAGGGTGCTGCCAGGAGCTGGGCCCTGGGGAAATGCCAGCCAGATGAATTTGAAATCCTGCCTGGGGCAGTGGTGTGGCCTCACCACATGTCCAGTGTCAGAGAACCTGCCAGTGCTTTCTGGTAGAGAGCAGAGGACAGCATCCCTGCTCTCCAGTGCTTGCTTGGGGACTCAATTTTGTCACTGTCAGACTACATTTTTCATGTGCTTTCAGACCTAATTATCCTGAATTTCCTTGCTGCATGGGGTTTGATATGCCAAATACATTGGGGAACACCTGTCCCAGAGCCTTCCCATGGGATGTGCACGCTTCTAAATAAGCAGTCTGGTATTCCCTGGAAAGCTCACAATCCACTAGAGTATCTAAAATGTGTTCCTCTGCCTCTTTTCATTTTAAATGCAAGCAGCATCTTAATACAAACACAAAAGTGTCCATTAGGTTTATATTTGCTCTAAAAATGCCTTACAGATCATATTTACAGGGGGCTCTGATGAGAAGCCATCTTCTGCCTCACTGTCCATCTTCAGCCTCTCTTCAGGTCCGTTCAAGCCAAATGGAAATACCCATGAACAGACAAATCTTAATGTATGTGACTTTTCATCAAAATGGTAGCTCTCCTCTTTGGGTATGGCTCTTCCTCACCATACAGTAGGTTTAGGGTTCATGATAGTTGTCAGGTTTGGAAGCCCCCAAGAGCTGTATTTTAGGATTTGAGATATCCCACGTGGCATGAAGCAGCTGTGGGCTGGCTGCTGCTACCTTGTTCCTCAGCCTCAGCTGAGTGGGAGCCCTTGGAACTGGTGGGGACCATAAGGACTGAGCCTTTCAGTGCAGGAACCTTCCTGATTGATAAGAATTGTCATTTCTGTGCAAGTTCCCTTTAAGTGTCTCTTTAGCACTGCCCTGGGTTTTAAAAGGTTTTAAGGTTATCCACATGACCAAGATCAAGCTGCTGGTACCATGTCTTTGCTGAATATAGCTGTGCAGTCCTGCAGATAAATACCTGACTCCTCCAGCCAGGTAGGTTATCCCTCCATGTCTAATCTGTCACAAAAGATTTGTGTTTGAAAGCAAAATAACAGTTTTCTTACTTTATTTTTTATTACCGTAAATCTGTCAAAGGCAAGCAGCTGGAGCAGAGCTCTACATCCTGAGGGGAAAGAAGAAAAAATATTGTTTTGATGGGAAACTCAGCTAAATCGTTTAAATTAAGAATTACTGACACTGTGGCTGCTGGAGGTACAAATGGAACATCTAACTGCTTGAAACAAGAGTCTGGAAAAAGTCAGAGAAATTGTACAAAAAAGAAGTTGTGCATAACATTCCCTCTTCTCTGGTGGCTGTTAACCTAAGGTTTTCCTCAGCAAAACACCACAGGCTATTGTATGGTGAGGAAATGGTCAAGTTCCTGTTGAACCATAGGGCTGGAGTCTGAAGAAGCAGTGGACAGAATGTAACTGAGAAGGAAGTGGAGGCTGAAGCTTCAGTGTGTGTTATCCAATGCTTGTGTGTGTGGCCTCCCAGCCAGGAAACCTCAGCCTCTCACAGCAGCACCCGTTTCAGTGGTGAGCAAGAACTGCCTCGCTTGTCCAAGGGCCCTTTAGTCCTGCTGAGAACTGCTTTCCTGCATAGGCAGGCTCCTGGAAGAACACCACGGTGTTTCTAATGAAAGACATGAAAGTCGGGACAAATTGGTGAAGATGGAACAAAATGATGCTGCAATTCACTGCAGAAGGCTCTTTCCCTCCTGAGCAAAGACCAGTGTCCTGAGCTATAAGGGGAATCCACTGCAGCACTTTTCATCAAAGTTAAAGTCACAATTTAGACATTCACCTTCACCATGTAATTAAATAAAGATATCAGCAAGGGCTTCAGCAGAGACAGAACCCTAACTTTAAAGACAAAAAGGTGGATGCAAAATCCTTGTGTGTGAAATGGCAATATTGATTTCAGACTGGATGTGAGGGAGCAAACCAGCAGTATGACTGAACAAGGGTGTAAATGCCTCATTTATGATAATTAAAGTTTGAAGGTCAAAATGTGCCTTAGATGCAATTTGCTGCTCAAAACTCTTTACAAAAGGATATTTTTTCTTTGCAGAAAACTTTCCCTCCCTTCTGCACGTGCAGCCTGGTTGATAGTGGGAGATCTGCACATGTACCCTGAGTGAACACAGCCCACTTTTGAACAGCATCCCAAGCATGCCAGCCATGTTGACTTAGGAAATGTGAGATTATTATAACCCCCCAAATGAGTTTGCAGTAATTACTCAAAAGCAATAAACTATTTTTCATGAAGATAACACAAGACATTGAGCATTTCATTAATGACAGCTTCACATTTCTTTGAAGTCATTATGATTAGAGAAATGTATTATGAAATTGCTTAGATTTCCATTTCTCCTTCACTGATCACAAAACCAAAACTAATATATATATATATTTTTCCTCGTGTAAATTCACCCTATCCAGTGTGCTGCCTCCAAGGCACACATTTCATTTTTATTAGCTGGGCAGGGTGAGTCATGCTATTAATCGGTATCAGGAGCAACACATCACCAGACTGTCCTTTCTGCACAGCCTATATTTAGAAAGGGAATGAGACTGCTGCTGGGTTATATAATGATGCAGCTATTTATAGATCTCCATTATACCTAGAGAGCACCATCCTGCCATCTGAGCTGAGAGCAGCCAGGCTGACAGAGGTGTGATTATAGATTCATCATCTTCCCATCTTCCCTCCCTTTCCCCCAGACACAGTTGCAATTTTGTTTACCTTACCATTATTTCTGTTTATTTCATCTGCAGTAAAAATACATGTAAATTCCTCTGTTCAGACAAAAAAATCCCACCAAAAAAACCATTTTAGAAACTGCGATTACTTGTGGAAAGGTAAAACCAAAAAACCCCTACAGTTTCATTTACCTCCCTTTTCAATTGCATGAAATTCATCAAATGGACTTAAAAATACACCCATATTTCTAGTAACACTGCACTAAAATTTTCAGATTCTGAGTTTTTTCCACTTTTTTCTTTTATACTGATTTCTAGTGACTATGAGTAGAAAAAGCAATGAGAAACGTGACTTTTTGTTGGGCCTGAGCAAACATAAGGATGGGGGAGTCAAGCATTTGTGTTGGACGTAGAAATGTGTTTTTTGCTGTATCTAGCATGTCTCACAACAAAACACTGGTTCAGTCCTGCACAGCAGTTAGTTCAGACAAAATACATTTTCAGACAAATAGTTTGCAAAGCAGATATTAACAATTTAAGGTGAGTTACAAAGAAGGCTCAGGGCATGGTCTCTCTGCTTGCACATCTAAGGCATTTCAGACCTTGGATGTTCATTTGTAAGTTTTCTAGAACTGTAATTTTACTTGTAGAATAGTAAATAGACAAGATTCCTGCCCTGGCCTCTTGGTGCCCACAGCACCACAAGCAGAAGGCTCAGCCCTGGCTGGAGCTGCTGAAGCAATAATCTCACTGCTGCAATTCGCTCACACCGAGGCACGGTGTCATTCCAGTAGGCTCTGGCTGGAGGAAAGCATAAGGCTTGGAGCTGGTACAAAACTGGGAGGAGTGTCAGGTGCACCAGAAAGTTGTGCTTACATCCAGAGGGACCTCACCAGGCAGGAGAAATGGGCTGTCAGGAACCTTATGAAGTCTAACCAGGGAAAGTGTAAAGTCCTGCCTCTGGGGAGGAAAAACCCCAGGCACCAGAACATGCCAGGGGTCATCTGACTCTCAAGCATCTTTGCAGAGAAGGATGAGGGGGTCCTGGTGGACACCAGCTTTGACAGGAGCCAGCAATGTCCCTACTTGTAAAAAAGGCCAACAGCAGCCTGGGCTGCATTAGGAAAAGTGTCACCAGCAGATCCAGGAAAGTGACTCAGCCCTGGTGAGACATACCTGGACTGATGGGGGTTGAACTTGACCATCTCTAGGAGGGTTCTCTCACCTCAGCTTGTCTGCAGGCCTGGGAAGGCTGTTCCTCAGCTGCAGAATCACTACCTTGACCTTTGAGGTCCCTTCCAACACAAGCCTTTCTATGACTCTACACCTGTTGAACAGAACAGTGTCAGCATGGGACAGTGGGTGCCGGGCACTGCTCGCTGGAGGAATCCATCGGAGTCATCGGAGTGGATCCTCTGTGAATCCTCTATGCAGAGAACAGACAGGGCAAGGTATGTCAGAATGGATCTGTGGGACCTGAAGTGCCAAGAGCAGAGTTACCAAAGGTAGTCTGGTTTTCAGTTGCTGTCAAATGCCTGCCTCCAAGAGGGATGCAACACATGCTCTGGAGTTGTGCAGCTCCTATCAGTAAAGCAGCCAGATGCTTGTCCTGCTGTGCAATAAATCACCAGTTAAAGCTCTCCACCAGGATGTGGGAGATTTGGATCTGTCCCTTCCTCTGCTCACAGGAATTTATAGCTATGGGGCATGACTGAGTCCTGCTGGCTGAAGCCAAATTGCACACAAATAGTCAGGAGAGACCACTGATAACCTGTTGTAGTGGCCAAAAGTAATCAGCTCCTACCTGAACAAGTCAAATGCATTTTTTTCCAGCTTCCTGATTTTCCATGCATTTGTTTCTCCCCAGCCCATGGAGGTCCATGCACCAGAGTGGAGCACAGGGAACCCCAGTAAGTCCAGGTGTCTTTGGTGTTGATTGTAACTGTGCTTGGCAGGGTGTAAAGTCCAGGTGCTGCTTTTCAGCTGCTGTGTGCAGGCTGGGTTACCTGATGCCAAGAGCAGGGACAAGGCAAGCAGGGAATACACCAAGGTCTCTGCATCTGGCAGCAAATGTGCTGATGTCTAATAAGACAAGAACTTTTCTCTGTCTCCTTTTCTCTTTTTGATCCTTATTTTCTTATGTCCCCCACTTCTCTCATCAGAGTGTTAAATGTGTCTCTTTTAACTCTATTCAGATACCCAATGTTCACAGAGCTGGCAAAAGTAGGATACTCTTTGAAGCTCTGTCACAGCTGATTGAAATCAGCTACTGACTCAACAGTTTTCACACAAATACAGTCACAGTGCAATCACATAAACATCAACAAACCAGGGTTAAAAATATTTCCTTGTAGTATCAAATAGTTTATTTATGCTGCTATAGTAATAGTAACCTATACTATATTACTATTGCCTGGTACCTATGGCTAGAGGTGGTTTTTGCTAGATTTGCAACAGTCCATGTCATCACAATGTGTCATCACAGGCCACTGTTTAGAGCAAGCACAATAGTTCCAGCTTATAACATCATGTACTACTTAAGTAGTAGTGCTTAAATATAAAAAGTGCTTAAAATACTAACCATCAGGCATCAACCTCTTCACTGCAATTATAAGCAGCTTGTTTCTGCAAATTGAGATAGGTAATGATACCAAAATCTGATGAAATGGCAGACATTTTGCTCCTGGCCAGGGTTGCAGTTCTCTCAGGCCCCAGGATTTATAAAATTCCCTCATCCCCTTTAGCCTGTGCATGCAAGGCATGCATAAGTATCACAGGAGAATTAAAATATAAAGGGGGGCACTGTCAATGTGATGGCCATTAAAATATGGTCACTAACCAAATCCCTTAATATACTGAGTTACTGCTGTTGGCTTTAAATACACTTTGGAGAGGATTAACTGCAAAGCATGTTAAACCAAGGGCATATCTCTCATCCTCAGCTGCCACAAATGGGATGTAAGTTTTGCATACAGAAGAAAGGAGGATTTTGACAGCTGGAGATGCTTATCTTCCCATACCACAGGGAAGACTGGACAAGATGCTGCCTGCCACCTTTCCAGGCTGACATTATCTACACATCAGTGAAGGTGCTGAATGTCAGTCTGTGATAACTGGGGAGCACCTGCTTCCATATGCAGAGGAGCTTGCCACCACACAACAGCAGCAGATAATGTTCTTTGAAGTGGGGCAGGGAAGGCAAGGCACAAAGCATGCATTCAGAATAGGCACCATCCTCACAAATTAATTTGAGGACTATTTATTAAAACATGCAATAACATTGCAAATGCCTATGTTAGCTGGCAATCATTATCCATCATATTTAATTAATCCATTGATATTTAACTTACTCTGAGCTTCTTGTTAATATATGGAGTTTGATTTATTGTGGCAGGTATTGAATAGTAAAACAATACTCCCACTAAGACAATAGGTCAAACTGCTGTGGAAGACAAGAACTGCTGCTGAAATGTAAGAGCTTTTTGATGTCCTGGAAGGAATTCAGGCCAACTTGTCCTGTCTGGAGGTGGTACAAGCCCAAGCTGTTGAGCCATTGGAGAGGGGGTGGTGCCGTTTTGTCAACACTTCATGCACATTTGAGGTGCAGAATGTCTCTCTGCAGAAGAAGTTTTTCCAGATCCTATAGAGAGGTTCTCCGAATATAATGATTATATATAATACTCCCCCAGGGTATTAATTGGGTGTAATATTACACTGTGGACCCTGTTTGTGTGCTGTGCTGTATCTCAACAGTTGTGTCCTCTTGTGGTGTAGGGCACTGCTTGTGCTTCTTGGTCAGGGAATCCCTTCACCAGCAAATATGCTGGTGCCTTCTCTGTCCAGGTAGGATCCCCTTTCAACAGGGATCTTTAGGCAGCAAAAGTTCTCAGTTTTTGCTCTTCACTGTGTAATTGTCAATGTGAGATACCTGAGACCAAGCTTCAGAGAGGCCTGGTAAGGAGTAACATCCAAAGCTTCTTTTTCTGCAGCAACATAATCAAACTAGGGTAAGACACAGGGTAAGAGCAGGTAAGGGGGAGCTGAGCCCTCTAGCCCTGTGATTTACTCAGTCAGTCACTCGAGAAGAACAGGCAGAGGTTGTTCCCCATTACAGGGACTGATGATGCATTTTTGCAACCCACAACAAACTGTTCCTCCTTCTCTGCCAAATGAGCAGCTCCATTCCCATGTGAATGGAGGCATGCATACTCCAGAGGCAGGTAGCAATTCAGGTGTGTAACTGCATTTAGAGTGCAATTCACCCAATCATTTAGGTTGGAAAACACCTTTAAGGTCATCAAGTCCAACCATTAACCCAGCACTGCCAAGTCCACCACTAAGCCATGTCTCTAAGACTACATCTACACATTTTTGATAATTTTTCACCACTGTCTAGGGCAGCCTGTTCCAATGCTGGTCTACCCTATCAGTATAGACATTTTTCCTAATAATTTCAATACAACCATACTGTTGATATAAGTAATTATCAACAGTAATTATCAACAGTAATATATAAGTAATTAAACCCAGGAGAGCTCTTGACCAGGCCAAATGTTGGTGTCTGTTACAGGTGAACCTCCTTGCTGACTTGACTGAGTGGAGTCAAGGTTCATGTACTTAAATGCAGCAAACTATTATTAAATTATTCTGGTGTTATGTCCTGTCTCCCATCAGGAGGCTGAGGTCTTCCCTAAGCCCCACATCACCTCAGGTGTCTTGGCTACCCTTCAGTGGCTCAAGTGGCACCAGGATGTGATGCTGGGGAGCTGAACTGGAACCTGACTTCCCACTGCTTACAACCAGGGTCTGGGCGTGTTGTTCACATCTTGACACTTCACAGACCACACTTAGCTTGAGCTACCACACCCTGCCAGCACGGTCTCACTGCCAGTGCTTCTCACTGGCAAACTCTTGGTGACTGCCCTCTCAGACTGTAGGATTTTCACTCCCAGTGTCCTCAGCTGGCACACTTAGCACCCAGACCCTAAAAGTCTCTGAACTCCACATTTTAGCTTTGGCTTGCAGATTTATGGAGTTACAGCAGCAAGAGGAAAAAGAACGAGCTTCAACTCATGAGAACAGAGCCTGAGGTGGGGGGAGGGCAGGGGTGAATGGGGCAGTGCACAAGGTGTGGCAGTAAAGTGTCATTGCTTTACATATCAGGTCTCTTGGCAGAGAGACCTGCTTTTCTTTAATCACTGTTGAGTATATTCTCAGTTCAATGTCTACAAATGATCCTTCAAATGTATAAACAATTTTTTTTGTATAATAGACACATAGGTAGTAAAATAGTGATTGCTCATTCCTTCTTAAGTGCTGCAGGGAGCTTGAGTAGTTGGAAATAGCTTGCTATAAAGGGTTTGAGGTCAGGATCCTTTGAGATTTTGAAATATTTCACCAGGATTTTAACTAGTCTTAGTATACTGTCTCGCCCTGCCCCCAATTAGTGTGCTTTGTATTTTGGAATTCTGCTATGCAAAAAAGTTCTGCTTTACCTAAAGGAAAATAAAACTGCCCTTTAGCAGATATATTGCTTTTCAAAGCAAATTGGTTTCACTATATTTGGAAGCCCATATGTGCTGAAAAAAAGCCCTTTAACTGAGAAGAGTAACTCAAAGCCCATAAAATGAACATAGAGTAAATGTTCATGAGCTCAAGCCAGGGAGCTGTTTCATTGAACTGCAGGAGACATAATATAACTGTATAACATTGTTTTCTCCTTTTCTTCACTTTTTGTTCATTACCATTCAAAGCAGGTGCTATCTGGTGGTAGAAACAATTTTTCGAGCTATATCCCTTCTGAGGTGTTTACAAAATTGATACAATGCAAATTAGGCAAATTCTGAGGCTTCCCTCAGCTTTTCAACTCCCTGTTTTTCAATTCTCCTGTTATACTGCAGAGCTGGTTTAGAAGTAGCATGTCCCTTTGTGGCACTGGGCTTGGGGCATTTCTTGGGTCCATATCTATGCCTCACATTTTGTTTGAACCTTAGGACACCAGGGAGGACTCAAGGACAATTCTGGACTACTGAGCTTCAGAGAACTGCCAGAGAGCTGGACCCTGGTACCACTGATGAGCTCTCAGATCCCTCATGGTGAAAGCATTTCCCAGAGCTGGAGCTGTGTGGGTGTCTGTTCTTAACACCTCAGGGATTAGAAAATAGGCAAGAGCTGAGTTACCCTGGGATGGGAGAGCTCCCAGAGAGCCCTGCCTGAATTGTCATGCATTGTGCTTCACAGCTGGGGAGATGCTGCCCTCCTCTCAGATACAGAGGCACATGGAGAGCCTTTTATTTTGGAGACAGAGAAATGAGCCAGTGTGACTTCACAAGGGAGAATCCTTAATGATAAAATCTTTACAAGGCAGATCAGGACTGCTCCTTTGCAGAGACAAGGAGCTAGCTTGTGAGCCACACAATATGATGATAACACAACATCCCATGTTCAGCCCACATGTTCTCCTGCCTCCAGAAGCATTCTAGCTCTTCTGTACACTGCTCATGGACTGGGAAAGTGAGACACAACACCTTCCTCCCCGGCTTCTAGGATAATTTATTGCTGATACCAGAGAAAGCTCAGCTTCTCCTGCCCTGCCCTTGCATGTCCCTATTCCTCTGAATTATTGCCTGAGGTGCTGAGACAAGCTCTCCTCCCTTTCAGTCCAAAAAAGGACTTTCTTACCAGCAAAGAACAGCTGAAGCTGTGTGGCTTTCCTTTCTTATTTCCTCTGGAGCTGGTTAGGGACAAACAAGGGTGAGGTGACAGCTCTGAGTAGCTCCTGGGAGAAGGAAATCTGAATAAGCTGCAGGGGAGAAGTGATATTTTGTTCACACAGGACTTCAGTAGGCAGAGTAAATAAGAATACTGCCCTATATGGGTAAGTTAAACCTGGGATAGCTGGTGAGGTTTAGCTGTCACAACAACCTGCCTCACCTCTCTCCTGTGGAAGCTGCCTCTCCAGCTGAATGATTCATGAGCCACCTTAATTTACAGCTTGGCATTGTCATAGGAATTAAAATTAATGTGCACTGGCTTTGATACATTAAGCTGTAAGTGCAGCATTGCAGAGACAGAACACATCCCAGTCAGGGTGTGCCTGATGTAAGCAGGAATACTTGGCTCTGCAAGGAGTGTGAGATGGGTCCTGAAAAGAAGAAACCTGTCAGCCTTCCTAGTGCCATGTCAATATCCTTCCATCCATGTCAAATATGTACCAATAAGTTTAGCACCCCCAAGCTATTTTTCCTGTGCCCTCTACAAATAAAATATTTTCTCAAAAAAAAAAAAAATTGGAAATATTTTTAGATGATTTGGTTGAAAACTTCTTTCCTCAGCAAGACTTTTGTATTTTTTCTATTTCTTTCTGAAATGTTTTAAGATTCTGAATTGCAATTGTTTCTAAATAGAACACTTCTAACAGGCAGTTTTTACTAACTCAGTTTGCTTTGGTTTCATGCAAGGAATTGTCATGGCTTGTTATCATGCTTACCAAGAGGAATGAACAATTATACTCATAACTTCCATGTTATCTGAGATGATCTTGGAATAAATTTCAGCCTTTTAGATTTCAAGATCCATACAGCAGAATCATGGATAGGATGCATGAGCTGAATCAGGGGTATCTCTTCAAAATCCACACTGGGTTTGATCTGCCAGATTTGTCTTGGGAGGTCATTGTTACAGGAATGTAGCTGGTTCCTTTCCAGTGAATCCTGTGAGTGAACTCAAAACTTTAAAGGGCTTTGGGAGGGCAGCCTCTGGGATTTCCTGGGACTTAGAGATAAACTAGGCAGTCTCTAACTACACTGAGCTGAAGCTGAAGAGAGAGGACAAAAGAGGACTTAAGAACTCTGAAAAAACCCCAAAATAATAAAAGCTTCCTTTGACAGGTTATAAAGAGAAAACAAACAAAAAAAAAATTAGAAAACCAAGTCTCTTAAGTGAATTGCATTTATATCCAGCTGGTGTTGTGAATGATTTAAGGACAGATTCAAGTTCCATTGCCTTGTTTTCTTTCCTTCTGCTCCTTCCCCCATCCCCTCCTCTCCCTGCTCCCCAGACACTGCATGCTGTGCCCTCTGCAAGCCAAGTGTGAAATAGCTGCCTCCATTCATGTGTGACCTGCACCAGCCCTCCGGGAGCGTGCAGGGGAGGGAGTTTTTCCTCCTGATTGTTGAATGCACAGGGTCAGAGGCAAGACCTGCAAAGACAGCTATATTGTCTTCTGTGTGTGTGAGGCCCACGAGTTCCCTCACACAAGTGCTGAGAATTACACCACCAGGGCCTTTGAGTTGCATCTGTTCTGCTCTAGAGCCAGCTGCATAATGTTACAGTGATGGTAAATGCTTCAGGGCTGTGGGAGCTGGAGCAGAAAATCCCCTGGGAATCACTGATAGGGATCACCTTGCCCTCTGCAGCTCATGTTCTCCCATAGCTTGTTCAGGATAAAGTAGAAAAGAAGGAATCCACATCTCCCTGGTATAAAATAGCAGTCTCTCTTTAGTGCCATGTGCATGTCTGAGCCATCTAACACATGCCACCTATTTTATTATTTTGTATGCCTCTGGTGTACAATTGCTGTGACTGTGAGGACAGGGTTATTTCTTGCTCAGGAGTGATTTTTCTAAAAGATAAAGTGGTGGTAGCTCTCCTGTTACCTACTGCTGCTCCCCAGAGTGTGAGCTTTTCTAATATAAACCAAACCTTGCAGTGACAAGGAGCTGAAGCAGCCCAACATGGCACATACGAAACTGAAAAGTAAATGGAAATTGCTTTGTTTTTATCAGCTTGCAGACAGCTGATTCCTTTGTCTTGGCTAGCTGAAGAACCCCACCTCTCTTCTGCCACAATAGATCTGGAGGCTAAGAATAGACATGGCAAGTTCCTCTGATAGGCTTTAGTAGTGTCTCTTGAGGAAAAACAGGCAATCACCAGTCTGTCAAGTTAAGACTCAGAGAGAAAGACAGCCCAGGAAGCTCAGGGTGAGCATATTGATGAACTGCCTTGTTCAGCATTTGTTTAGGTGCCACCTGTTGCTGGAGAGGTTCTGCTTTTCTCTCCTGTGCTTGATTGCGTCAGCGCGCGATGCTCTCCTTGCTGCTTCCTTCCTCCTCCTCAAAAAACAAACAAACAATTAAGTTTAAAGCCATGCTTATCAGGGAGGCAGGGTAGGATTAGTTTACAGAAAATAAAAATTTCATGGTGTGCTGGAGACAGACACGGAAAACAGGGGAGCACTTCAGTAGCTGTGTTTGTGCAGTGCTGTGAGCAGTCAGAGTGTGTCACTTTGACCTCAGCAATCAGCACCAAGGCTCCTGCAACAGAGCCCAGAGACCATCTTCCCCCCCTCAGCCAGGGCTTACAGCTGCTTTAAATAAGAAGTCCAGTTATGGTTCACCCAGCTCTGGAACACCTAGCTGATATGTGTTCCCCAGTTGAATGAAAAAATGGAAAAATTGTTGTTGTTTAAAAAAAACAGCCAATGTTAATTTTCCTAGGAATTATTATGAGCCTAAAGGGCACTTTCTCACCTGTGCTGTCGAGAGCAGTGTGTAAAGACCAGCTTGTGTCTCTTGGGAAATAGTAGTGGCTACTTTGTCTTCCTTTTCACCTCCATGCTGGCAACCACATGTTTAAAGGATAATAAAGGAAATTATAGCTTGACTTCCAAAGAGCAAGGTGAGAATGGTCAGTAGTTTGCTTTTCCATAGGAATGTTGCCTAGGAAACATCAGCCTGTGGCAGCTGTATGTTAGCAAAGACAGATTAACTTTGTCTGTGAGGAGGCATGTCAAGAAAATGTTTCTAAAAGGAAGGGGGTGCAGGCAGACAAAGCCCCACCCTGCAGCCTGTCCTTGCCCTCCTGCAGTTGAGACATGTCACTAACAGCCAGAGCTGCCAAAGGACCTTGGGATGCTCCTGGCACTCATGGTACACTAATTGCTAAATTAAGGTGATCCAAGCCTCTGTCTTTGGAGCAGTTCTGGAGGCACATGACACACATGGAGTATAACTGAGATGGATCTGCCTGTGCCATGGTGGGGCACAGTGGCTGGGGATCTGAGGCTGACTGCTCCAAAACACCTGGACAGATACAGAAGTAATCTTTGAAACACTGTTCTGAGGCAGAGAGATGGCATCATTAAAGAATGAGAAGTGACAGAATCAGATAGTAATGAAGATCCTGTCAATACCAAGATAGCAAAGGGACAAGAAAATAAGAGCTTTAAGGGGAACAGGGCAGCTCTCAGGAGGGAGGGGAAAAAAACCTCACTCTTCCAAAGGTACAAGAGCTGTAATTAAAAGCATACAGAAAACAAAGCACAGCAGTTTGGAAACATGTTGAGGTGATACTGTCAATAGAGGAGGAAATAAGCCACCTTTTGTTCTTTCACAAAAGCTGTCAGAAAGCTACCAGATGAACTGGGAAATAATTTTCTAAAACTTGAAAAAAAAGAAGATTTTGTACAAAAACTTAGGGAAATCTGGAACTAGTGAATGAAGGACTTCAATACGAGCTGAAAAACAATTTGATGTCAAAGCTAGCTGAAATCTAGTGGCATGCATAATGCCAAGTACAGTATTGATTTCCTTGGAAGACAGGGTCAAGGACAGGTGACTTCTACAATTTCAGAATAAATACTTTTTTCAATCCAGCACTGCAATTGCTGTAGCATCTCTGCATTACCTATAAGTGCAAATACAATAATTCTATAGAGTCCATTTCTCTTCACTGCTCAGAAGCACCTTGCTTGTTCATTTTTTTGTGTATGTAATAGTTGTACATACATGTAGTAGAGAATGAAAGACTGAGGTGCTCTTCGTCAAAACAGAGGTTCAGAACTGAAGTTTTTAAATCCCAGGACCTGTTTTTTTGTTCAGTCCTTTGCTTTAAATCCCAAAGACCTGGGCATCTTCTAGCACTTCTAGAACTACGTCTGTATTCTGCAGCCATATCAAATAGTGCCTGCAGCTGAGCCAGTCCAACAAAAAGATTCCCAAAACCTCACAGAAATTTAAAAATAGAGAAAGAAGAGACTATCTACCCCCTATCTTTTCTTCTGGCAGGATTTCATGATCGATTAGTCTAACTTACATTTTACAGTCCTCCATTGGTGGAAGGGTTGGCTGTCCTTTTCATCAGGAAACATTACTCTATG
The DNA here is from genome assembly GCA_013400575.1 of Peucedramus taeniatus. Taxonomy (NCBI): domain Eukaryota; kingdom Metazoa; phylum Chordata; class Aves; order Passeriformes; family Fringillidae; genus Peucedramus; species Peucedramus taeniatus. Next base: position 153,435 of record WBNO01030460.1, read on the forward strand.
TTTATCCTAAATTTTCCTTGCTGCTGTTTAAGTTCACTGTTGTTTTTCCCTGCGCTGTTAGGGATGGGGAAAAATTACTCTGTATTTTGATTCTATATCTTGAACACATACCCAAAATTAATTATCAACTAATTTTTCAGCCTTCTTTTTAATGGAAAAAAACCCAAAACATCTCATGTACAGCATCTGCATCAAGTGCTCAGTAGATTCCCCCAAGAGATCCCACAGGTTTATTGATGTATGCTGGATATCAGCAACAAATAGAATAGGGGGATTATTCACCCAGATACATGGGTTTGTTTATCTATTTTCTCCTGAGTCTGATCCTGTTCTTTCCCTGCAGGAGGGCAAAGATCTTCGATTGTAGCTGAAAATCAGTGGAAATGTTCTAGCCCAAGGCTACAGTGTTGGGGTTATGCTCCTTGGGAGCTGTGCACTGATATCAGAGATAAAACCAGCCAGAGCTCTCTCTGCACTAAACAAGGTGCTTTCCCAAGGTCACTGATTGCATCTGTCAATCCATATCATTCACCTTGAATATTAATGCAAGTGACAGTATGATGTTATGAACTTGTCCTATAATTGCTCCTATTAGCCCAGGATTCTTGACCTCCTGGATTTCAGGGGATGCTTGGATTGTTTAAAAAAATATTTTTGCCATCATTATAATTTCACATTGTGGTCCTGGTTGTGTTAGGCAGTCAGAGATGATCTTCAGGCCATGGACTGATTTAGCAATGAGTGCAGCAGATGCTCTGAGAAGGTGAAGTCTCTAGAGGGGATTTTTGAAAGTGATTCTATCTTCCTACTGGCACAACTTGCACCTGAGCTCACCGTGGGAAGAAGGAATCCATCAGCATCTGTTAAGGATCAAATAAAATGGAATCTGCCATATGAATATTTCATGTTATCCATATTGGCAGATATGCCCCCCCTTGTGGGAAACTCCCTTTCACTCCAGACTGAGTCTTTGCAATAAGGACCTGGTTGAATATGCATATTTGTGGATTATCTGGAAAATTATCTGGACTATTATAGTCCTGAGAATATCCCTAGAACAAATGGACTCTATTTATGTGGGGAATGAGTTTAGCTGTGTCATGGGCATCAGCGGAGAGTCATTTGTGCTTGCAAAGGTCATTAAACTTCCAGCAGTTCCTATCCAAATGTAGCAACAATGGGAATCCCTTTCTAGGGAAGGGTTTAAAAAAAAAAATCCCTCAAACAGTTCCATGCAGGTGTCTAGTAACACCTCTGGAACAGGGAATAAGGAACCCTTCCCTTGATACAGACCAAAAAGACCTCGTGTGGGCTACAGACTAACACAGACTTCAGTGAAGTGAGAATGGACGTGCTGGGAAAGAACAAAAGGCCATTCAGCTCTTTTTGAATGTGCCAAGGAAAGGATTATATGACAGGAGAAATAAACTGTGAGGATTTTATATGATGTGTTTTCTCAGCTCTCAGCAACCAACCCTTGGTTTAGGGAAAATACTAAGAAATTGCAAATGTTCAGAAGACAGTAATAAGGAGGGGTGGACTGGAGGAAGGCAAACAAACCAAAAGGAACATGGTGCAGGTCATTTGAAATGAGTACATGGGTGGCATTCAGCCTTTGGGAAGGTGGGTTTTCACACTTGTGATAGACATAAAATCATAAATCTCAATAAAACTTGGGATATGTTGGCAACTGTAGAGCAAACCTATCTACTAAAGACCAGACAAGGGACAGGAACTGTGGATTGCAGGTAGAAAAAAATTCTTGAAGAGGGGCTGAGCTTTGTTGGATTTAGTGCATAAAAACAGATTTAATGAGAAGAGTGTCTGTCATCCTGTGAAGGACAGGGGAGAAAGAGGAAGGAGAAAAGTGGGGTTAGCAATTGGCATGAATCAGCATGGCTCTGCTGGCTCTGACAATGCTCTGGTGGAACTCTCCTGAGTCATTCATGTATGTAAGAAGCAGTGTTAGTGACTGAGGTTGTATAAAGAGATAAAATAATTTTATACAGATAATTATACAGACTAGCAGTTATGACTTATTTTCTGACAAGGAAGGAGATCCATGCATCTGTTAGTTCGTTCAGAGGTGTTGCCATCAACTATAGATGGGGTCTGACTTTAGGATGTGGAGGATATTGGCTTCAGTGGAGCCCTGCCAAGAATATCAAATGGCAAACAAACAGAAGCAGTTTTAAATTGAAGCTGGAGATCTTGTTCAGAACAGACTCAATGATCCAAGTTGCTCTTCTGCTGTAGAAATCCTGACTGGCTTGCTTCTGAAATTCCCAGTACTTTGTGACCTGAGGATGTTGAGACATATAAAAACTGAAAGTGATGGGGCAGTTGATCATCTGAATTTACCTGAATGTAAGGGAAAGTCTCAAACCAGAGTGAAAATCATTCATTTGCAGGAATGTGTGTTGAAGTCACTTTTTTAAAAAATTTGGTTTTTAATAGACAATGCTGCTATTTATTGATTAGAAGGGAGCATATCACCCTATTACTCCTTGACATCCCATAATTCTAGCACACTCAACTGTTTCTGCATTAACAAGAACATATTGAAGAAATATTCCAAAACAAGACTTTTTGGATGATTTTCCAAGAACTCCAAATAAAATCATAATGCCTTTCAAGTTATCATTAGCACTGATTTCCCCTTAATTTTAATAAAACCTACTATGACAATAAAATGTTTTAACTTTACTTGTTCAATAGCAATATTTTTATGGAGAATTCTCTAATTAGCTTCTGTGTTTTCTATTTTCTGCTTAATGGTGACAAATGACATTTAATTCAGGCCAAAATTAACATCATTACAGAATTATGCTGAAGAAACCACTGTTTTACATTTGAACTTCAATAGTTTCTTCTTAATGAGAGGAAATATATTTCTGCCTGACGTACTGGGTCCTATCTCAAGTGAAGTCACATGCACTGAGTTTTAGGGAAGAAAATGCTAACAATTTTAATCTTCCCATACTCAGTTTGGCAGGGGAAAATAACTGAATTTTTATGGGAAAAGGTTGGATTTAGAGTAAATCTTTGTTTCTGAGTGATGATAAAGGAAAGAATGATGTGATTATTGTACTTGATAGTGTTTAGGGAAAATAATGATGCATCTATCTCTTTGATGGATTCCTGTTTTAGCCAAAGCTGGCAATACAGAATGCTGGAGATATTATTGCAATTTTTATTTTCCAAAAAGTCTTTCCCAGTAAACAATTCCTCATTGTGAGAATGATATATCAAAATCAATCAGGCATGCATGGGAGAACATGTGTGTTTATATGTATATATGAAAGAGATTTTTGGATTTAAAAAAGAAGGCAATTACTGACAGATTATAAGTCCACTAAAATGAAATTTTAGGCCCTTTGCCTGCAAGATGGCTAAAAATAACTCAACAGATAGCCTTGAGAAGCACCTTGAAGCCAAAGTTTTCTGTGTTCCATGTAGGGGACCATGTCCTGCTGTGCTCTGGTGTAGCAAACCAAAAAGCAGTTGAATTCAGGAACCACCACAGTCGCTCTAGGCTCTTCCCAATGATTTAAAATTTGATATATTTTATTTTTTCCCTTCTGATTCAAGTAGGCTGTGGGTTATGGAAGGTGAAGGTACTAGAATTTTTGAGAAGTTAAAGGAGTTTTGGCAAAATAAGATTTGCAGAAGGATAAAGCAGCTGAAGATTTTCAGACAAGCAAAGCACTGTATGTTTTGATTAAAACTGTTCTCAGTGAAATCATTAACATTGCTAATTAAATTGTCACTTTTAGATTTCATGATTAATAGTTGATGGAGATGAATGGGAAAAGTCACACCTCTCCAGTCTTTTGCTCCAGGCATTTCAAGATTTTCTTCATAACCACAGAAGTTAGTAGCTACTTCCACAAGCAGCAGCTTACTGTGAACTGGGTTCCTTAGCTTTGCATTTGAAGTCAAATGATCTAATATTGAATAGGGTTCGAGAGTCTTTGAATGTTTGGGGGCACTGGAGCTCTCCAAGCTGTGACACCTGTCTAGCTTGGCCCCTCTGCTACCTGGGCAGTGGGCAGTGCATACTGAAGCCTTGTCATCCACAGGGTCATTTAGGGCTTCTCTCTTTCTCTAAGCCAACCACTGATATTCGGGAAATTCGTAAAAACATATCGTTTTTTATATGGTTGTCTTTATGTTAAATTTGGATACTGTCCCAAGTCTAAAATTTATTAAAATCAAGTAAATAGATATTTAATACACTTAGATGCACACAAGGACCTGTTTTCTCAGCAAGCAGGGTAGACAACCGACCATCTCTTCAGGTAGGATCAATACCTGCACACACCAATTTTTTCCTCACTGAGAGTTAGGGCCTTATTGGTTTCCTGCTAAAAGTCTTAACACTGGATGATAAACTCATCACTGCCAGAGCGGCAGCCCTGCCTTGGGGACAGTGGAGTGCATGCCAGCCTTGTAACCTTCGATATCACCTTTCTTGGTGCTTTTTCAAATTTTGTTTGGTATTCAGGGTTGTAAAACTCCTTCTCCCTTGGTGCACCTGCTGCTTTGTGCCTGTGTCCTATTATTTCAGTTTGCCACTAACCTTTTGCTTTCTCCCCTCCCCTTTTTCTATAAAACCTATGGAACAAATCAGATAATTGGGAAAGAACTGACTACTGTGCTGACTCATACCCATCAATAATTCTCTTAACAAACTTGTAAATGGAGGATGAGTATTACAGCTAAAGGTCCACAAGGAACAAAATTACTTTGCTTGATATTCAGATCAACAGCTAAACAGAAGTGGCAGTGGGGACAAACCAAATGCTTCCATTTGCAAATTGACTCAACTAATGCAGAACACTTCTAAAGAAAGAAGGCCATTTTAAAGCTTAATCTTAGGCACTATCTGAATTTAAGCAAAGAATCTAGATACACCTCACTGCAAAATGCTCTCATCAGCTATAAGGGTCACGGTAAAGATCCATTACTTGCACTTTCTCCACTTATTCAGTCACTGTGAAGAGGAGGTGAAAATGACCTCTTGATTTCTACATGGGAAGTGAAATTTCCTCAGTTTTAGATATGCATTCCCAAAGGAGAAATGAAATAATGTGATATTCAGAGCAGCAACATTTAACATTTCAGCCTCGTTGAATTCACAGCTGCTGCACTCGGTGTCTGCTCTTACACACACCAGGCAGGAGGGCTGCCTGACACTGCATGTTCACAGCAGCTGCCAGGCTGGGGGGAAATCTGCCTTTCCTGCTTGGAAGAAACAACTGAAGAACAGAGTTTCCTATGTTTTTTCCCTCAGGCCTAGGTTTAGACTCACCTCAGGTCAACCACAAAGTACCTGTTACCCTCCAGAGGATGAATATCTTCTTTCTTGGGGTTTTCCTGTTTAAAGGCTGAGATGGTGGAAGTCTTTTCCAGCAGTGACTGGAGACCACCCTGAGCACACACGGCTTGCTCATTGTTCAGCCCTGCTGCTGGCTGCACAACCCTCCTGGGTGGGAGAAGTGGAGGAAGCAAAGAGAGAGAAAATAACTCCACTGCCAGTAATTTAATGCCTGCCTGCCATTAGTGCCTTGTCAGAGCAGGGAGGACTTTCACAGGGAGGCTCCCTCAGGCATGCCAGCTTTGTGTGAGTGGATACAATGCCAGGCTACCTCAGAGACCAGCCCAGTGGTTTTGAGATTTAACTAGCTGTGTACTTGCTATGTAATTCGGGATTAGGGGGGAATTACTTGAGTGGCAAAATGTCAAACATAGAGACTTCAAAGTTCCTGAGAAGGTTGTTGTTTATTTATTGACTCTGTTAAATATATTGACTCTGCCTTTTACTGTTTGCTAACTATTCCACAAGATGAAGTAAAGTCACAGAAGAGTCCTGTATTCATATGTTTTCAGATAGGTTTTGATATTATAAGGATAATTACATTATTTCTACTAACTTGAAGGAAATGTAAAAATGAGAAGCTCATCTTCACACATGAGATGCTATTAATTAGATCAGATATAATCCATTGCTTAACAAGATCCTTTAGACTCTGAAGATAACTTCTGTTTCATTCAGAGCTTTAGTCACTCACTGCAGTACTGAACACAGGTGATTACTGGGATCATACAGGACTAGGAGTGGCCCTGTAACACAATCAATTCCAGCAGACAGCCTGGGTTGCACCACATCATTATTACTGCCCCACAAAAAATGGAACCCAGGTTTTGAAGAGTGCCATGAGAAGATCTTGGTTTATGAATGACAGGTTTGATCACACTGTAGTTAGTTGCAATCTGAATCAATGCTATTTATTATTTAGGGAGCTTTGTAAAAGAAAATCAAGGGACAGAAGTTTGCAACTTATCTTCCTTGGGTTAAAAGTCAGTTCTTCTTTCGTCACTGGGAAGAAAAAGAAAATCAAATGCTGTAACCAATACATATTTAAATCTGTAGAAATGTCCAACAAATGAAAACAAAAAAGCTAGTCTAGGCTGAAATTAAGCCCTCAGCTTCCTTCCCCACCATATTGCACACTTGCCCTTGTTGAACTGCCTTTTTGAAATTTCCACATCTTTTATTCTTCACCACCTTCTCTGCTGTGTTTCCCTTCATCTGTACATCATGCCTAATTCATCACTGGCTGCATATGCATTCATCCAGCAAGAGGTCAACTCCTCAGCCTGCTCCTTGGGACAGAAAGGTTTATCTTTCTTTGGATAGGAGGAACATGTACACATTTTTTTCTCCAAACAAAGAATAAATATACAAGCCAGCCTTTGAAAGAGTGATGCATTTTAGAGGGCATGTACTGACTAATTTGGGCTTTAAATAACAACGGTATGATTAATCTGAAATTTACTTTAAAGATATCTTAAAACAATTTTGAGGAGCTTCCCCTTTCAGTGTATCTAAACAGAATTCACAGTGATCCTTGACAGAAGAGATTGTCAGTCCCTATGTGGTTATTCACAAGCCAGCCCACTAAAGACCAGAAAAAAACATTTAAATATCATTCTTAGAGACCAGTTGGTTTCAGAGGAGAGAGGAACTGAGCTGAAGAGTAAGCTGCAAGAACCAATTTATGTCAAGCAGTGGAAGAGAGCTCTGCGGGTAAATGTTGCTCCTTATGTATCTGTGCATGTTGACTAATGAACTGTGAGGCAGAAAAGATGTCTTTCCCTTTCTAGTTTGTTTTTTGTAAGATAGTCGATACTTTTGCCAATCTTCATGTGGTTTTGCAACATGAAGTTAAAAATATAGTGTATTATAGAAATGCAGGGGTAGTTTTATATTTATAGTATATTTTTATTTTATTTATTTATTTTTATTTTATATATAAATTTAAATTTATATTTATATTGCTCAGCACTGTAAATTTTGCTGCAGACCTAACATTTTGGACCTGCTCCTATTTCATTGCTAAAGGAAATTTAAGTACTTAAGAATCTTATATATGTAAATATTAGGCTTAGAAATCTCTGCCCTTAGAAGGACTTCTTCAGTGCTGTGGGAGGCTATTTATTTCCTTCTTTGTATATAGAGCCATGGATTCCCCCCAAAGACCTGGAGCTAGCTCTCCCAGCAGCAAAGAGGATACTGGTAGTTAGAGATTTCACCCAAGAAAATGGAATTTTTGTCTCTTCTGAGTAATATACAGAATACAGTCTTAACTCCAGTCAAGTTAGTGGAATATGGGCCTGGGTATGCCACATCACAGGTAATGGTGAAAACCAAAACACACAGCAGGTAAACAGAAATCTGAGAGGACCACATTGGAGGGACAGTTCAGGTCCCAAGATGTTTTATTGATATCTAGGGACCAGATCTACAAACATCCATTTTTACAGGCCTCTAATATTTCCAGTGAATCATATCTCCTATGCTTGCATGACTGGACAGTATAGCTCAGACACAGAAGGAGATGGACATCTTCTTGAATTGCTGGAAGCCCTGTAAATGATTTATGTCAGAGAAATGGGGAGGCACAGAAAGCTTGTGGGATCCCCATCCCTGGGAGTGTTCAGGCTGGATGGGGCTCTGAGCAACCTGGTCAAGTGAAAGGTTCCCTGCCCATGGCTGGGGGTTTGGGAGAAGATGTTCTTAAAATCTCTTCCAACCCAAGCTGTTCAATGACTGTATAAATTGTATGTGCTGACCAGATCTGGTACAGGGCAATAGGCAGTCACCACTGGATCCAGCCCAAGCAGCAAATCCAATCTTCTGAAATGTCAGACTGAACTGCAGATGTGCACAAAGGAATCCATGATGTCCAGTCAGAGTTATTATAGGGTAACTCTGCTTGGGCTGCTATGTGTTCATAAACTTCAGAAAAAGGTATAAAAAGTTATGCATGTGGACAAAATTTGTGTTAGAGCCTGGATACATCCCACATAATATTGTGCTATTCCACAGGAACTCAGAAGTTCTGGATGTACTTATGCAGCAGCAGAAGTCTCACAAAGTGCCCCAATTAAGTAAAATTACATTTTCTGTTATCTGACATGAAAGGAGATACTTCCTCCAAATTATCTTCACTTCTGATAAAACACCTTGCAGCTTTCAGAAAGGTACAGAATAATATAAAATTCACAGCCTGTTCAAAATCTGAGACCATTAACTGAGAGTGATTTCCCAGAATAGCTGAGAGGGCAATCACTCCTGGATATTCACGCACAAGAAAAGTCTTGTGAAGAAACAGATTGTCAAATCACTGAAGAAGGACTGGATATGGGCAGATCAAATTTGAACTGTGCACCTACAACTTTGAAACAATACCCATATGGGTCCTGAATGTGGCTCATCCCACTGTGGGTATGCCAGGAGGCAAGTTGACTTATTTCTCACGCGTGCAGTTTAATTTTTCTTTTTTTGAAGCTAAGTGTCACTGACTAATGAAAATACATTGGCACAATCCTTGCAGGTTATTGTTCCATGTGGTTGTACTTCTTAGCTGGGAATTTGCAAGCAGGTCAATATGAATGCACTCGGCGATTCAAATATTCAAAATATATCATGCTATATATATTGGAAGCAAAGTCTGACAAGATTGTGTGTATACTAGGAACTGATAATGAAACATGGCATTGCATTGGCATTGGCTTTGTCAGCAGCAGAGAAATTATGAACTTTAAATATTTATATAGTAAAATTAAATGCAGCTATTAGTGTTTCCAAAAAGCATGCACTGCAGTGCTATAGATAGACATGAAGAATAGAGTTTTGGAGTATCTCTAACAGGACAATTCATCATTTTTGCAGAATAGCTCCATGTCTGTGGAAACATGGTCTTAAAGAAATTAGAAAAAGAGTTGCAAAGAACCAACAAGGTCTGAACACAAAAAATTGTTGTTCCTAAGGGCTTAAATACACAATGGAAAATGAATGTCATAAGTAATTCATTTTTTCTGGATTGCTGATTTATTTATGTTGATTTAAAAACAGTAAGTACACATATTTCTTTAAAATGCTTTGGAAGGCAATGATATTTATGGTCCTTCAAGAGATCCTATACTTATTTTCTTTTCATTAATTTAGTTCTTTGAAAAACTACCACTTTGATGTTTTTTATTTTTTGTGTGAGAAGATGAGGAATAAACAGAGCAACGCTTAAACACGGTTAATGGTGCTAAGTCTCAGTTGCTTTTCTATGTCAGAAGAAATCCTGAAGTCCTGCCTAGGGCATGAAGAAGGAACCCTGGGAGCATTTAGGATGTGGACCTGTTATACCATTTCCTTCAGCAGCCTGATGGAGCAAAGTCTCCTGTTGCAGTCCCAGCTTCATTAACTGTAAACCCAAAGACTCTTGTAGGGCTGGAATTTCTCTTTACTTATTCCCCAAATGGGCTGAAAAGATGGTGATTTCTGCCCAGTGATAAGAAAAACCTGCTTTATTGCAACACCAAAATTAGTAATGTAAAGTCCTGGGAAGCTATGCATATTGATTTGGATTGTCTTCAGTTGTCTTCTTGCTGGTGTAAAATGATAGTATTCTTTTGAGACAAGAAGGGCTTAGGATATGGTGTGGAGCACTGTGCCTCAGTTTCTGTTTTCTGCATTTCTCTTTTGGCTGCTGGTTGGTGTGGGTGTAAGCTCACTTGAACCAGCTGAAAAGGTGAACTGGGAAAAGGTCTCCTCCCTTCTATGAGTGATGGCCACAGCAGTGTAAATCAGACCAATTGCCACCAGAAGCTGCCTTTCTTTCTCTTTTGCCCTGCACATGCTGAGACCAGGAGAACATTCAGCTGAGACCTAACCCAGCAAAATGGAGCAGTCTGAAGCCAAAAGAAATCCCTGAACATTTCACCACCCCACCAGGTGAACTTCAGCATCAGTTCAGAGGATGGAACTGAGTACTGGGATACTCTCAGGCTATATCCTCTCAAATTGCTGGGGGAGCACTAACTTGGTGTTCACACAGCTATGACAGTCTTTAGTGATTGTTGCTTCCTTAGCTCAGCTTCAGTAGAAACACCCATGTGGTAACCAGGCTGGATTTCAGAATCTAAGCATTTTTTATGAATGATATGTGCAAAATGCTATTTTTTCCCCATCACTGTATATCTTGACTCTGAAAAATCATCAACAAAAGAAGAGGATTCATTGTACAAGGGTTTTTTATCACCTGTCATTAATTTGACAAAACGTATATTGTGTGTTGCATTTCATCACCACAGAGATCAGACCCTTCCTGAAGGCTATGGAAGAACAAATCTTGCAAGCTGCAAAAAAGGCAATGCACCCACACTTGTGCCACATGGTCCTGAGGCTGTCCAGGCACTGGGACTCTGTGTGGGCAGGAGGGAAGGACATGGTTTGATCTGTTGGTTTTAATAAAAGCACATTCTATGCTTAAAACCAGTCCTGATTTCTGAGCTCCCACCTACCAGAAAATGCACAGATATGCTGTCTCACACACCACCAAACAGCTGCTGCTGGGACCTGTGTATATGCAGTGATCCTCAGGTCTTCAAAGTTTTAGGCAGGCCAAGAAGCCTATTTAAAAGTAAAGGGACTTGTTTTGAGCTTCATAACTTCCGAGCAGAATTTAGTCTATCATTAAATATCTCCTTTTTTCCAACTATAAGCTTCAAGGCTTGAAAAACAAATAAACTTCTTTTTCCTTATACAGGCATGGAAATGCCATTCCTAAACTTAGTGCCTGTGGCATCACATACAAAGGAACAGGAGTTCAAGTTAATAGAACTGTATAGTGCCTAAGTTGCATATTTTGCTTCTTATCTTGCAAATAATGTGGCAGCTTCCTTTGGTTTATCTTGGTGGATGATGACCATTTACAGTTCTGAGTGTGGATGCCCCTTAGAAGGTGAAATATTCATTCTGCATTTTTTCTTCAAAGTTGCTGTTCAGGAAGGGAAATATCATAGTACTAAAAAAAACCCTGAAATGGTACTGGAAACATACTTCTGAAAAATTCGGCTCATTTCAACTTTTAGGCTTAACCATGCCTTAGCATTGACATTTGAACCCAGCTGATGGATATTTTTCAGCCAGGATCTGCCTCTACTGTTTGCTCTTCCACAATCCAAGTGATTAACTTGATTAAACTGAGCATCAAGCAGAGAAATCCAAGGAATTCAGAAGAGTTTACAGTCAGAAAATACCACAGCACTCACACCAGCAGTTGCAGTAATTATTTCTGTTGCACTAAAGGGGATAAGTTTTGTCTTCTAAATTTAGTAAACAGGAAGGCCCAGGTAATAAGGAAAAATATATTTGCATTATGCATATTTTTCATATGTAAAAGACTCTCTAAGGAGATGCTGTGGTAGAACCGGTCATGAATTCTTTAATGTCTCTTGGGAATTTGCAGTCAAATGTCTTTTCCATTTTAAGAAAAATCCTTCTTGGTTGAAGATGCCCCAGGGGGTTTGCCTGATCCTGAACTGGGGTTTCCTTTTTGCCATTAAAGTGAAATATCAAATTACAATTTACAAGTAAATTTGCAGTCTACAGTGATAGCAATATATCATCTGATACAGAGAAGCATTTCCAGAGCTGGGGAAAAAAGCTCTGCATTCTTAAATGTCTGAATATTTCAAATACAAGAGTGTCAGCAACAGCATTTTAACCATACTTCTTAATGGGCAGTGGCAGGGGGAAGTGGAAGGATATTTCACATCCCATATTTCACTTCACAGCAAAATCGAATACAAGCAGTGGAGCATTCATGCATTTTTTAGTACTTGCCATTACTCTGCAGAGAATTTGGTTTATTAAGTAATGGTTCATTTCAAGAAAAGTTACAGTATTTCATATCAGATGTTGTTTTCCTGCAGAATTTTTCTGTTTTGTGGCAGGGTTTTTTTGGTGGGTTTTTTTGAGTGTTTTCTTTTGGTTTGGTTTTTTTGGTTTTTTTGGCTTTTTTTCCGTGGGGGAGGAGTGACCTTTTTTTTCTTTTTTGGGGGATTTTTGGTCGGTTGTGTTTTTGGGGGTTTTTGTTTGGTTGGGGTTTTTATGGGGTTTTTTTTGGGTTGTTTTTGTTTTGTTAGTTGATTTTTTGTTGGTTTTTCTTTGTTTTGTTGTGTTGTTTTGGGGTTTTTTGGATGGGTGAGGGCACACATGCAAACAAACCCTTGTCCAAATTGGATCAGGGCATTTTCAAAGGCAAAAAAAATAGGATAAATATAATCTTAAACTCTAGGTAATATTTAATCAGAGAGCATATTTCATATTTCAGTATATGCTTATACTTTGATAATGAAATTTAATAGATTATTAACATGCTGCTCATTAATGTGAGAAAAAAAGTAATCAATATAGAGGGATAAGGTGAGTTTTATAGATCATTTTATTATAGAGTGTTTTAACTTTGACAGGCATAATGAATGTTCATTTACTTTACTGCACAGTGCCATAGATAAATGTGCTGAAAAAAAAGGGCAAAGAGGACAAAGAATAGAAAATCTGAGATGAATTTTCTATTCCTTGCCTCCTGAAATTTTGTAAATATACCTATCTCATGATGCATCTGTCACATTTTTGTTAAAGAGCTGAGCTCTTTCTCTCTAGTTTTGTAAGGATCAAGAGCATCCCCACTACCTGGTGCTGGTAGCTTTATTGTGGCACTACAGTATTTACAGCATCTGCTGTCAGTAATGTAATATTATACATAGGGCAATAATTTCCTGTTCTGCTGAGCTTGTTTGTCCAAACATGATGCTTTAACCAAATTTTGATGCATTCAGTGGAGAGGAAGAAAACATACACCCAGCAATGCTTGTCTAAGGAGCTGAACAGACCTGCATGGCAATGACACTGAAGCACTTCCCTGCCTTAATGTGTACTTGTGTTTTCATCTGTGAATGATTTCTTTCCATGCAGATTTTCTAAGCCCTTTCTTACTAGGATGGTTGGCTTAAGCTTGCTTCCAGGATATAATTGTAACAACACTCCAAAACCACAAAAATCCCTCAATCTAAATCCTGAGTGACTATGGACCATTTTAAAGTGGTTTTGACACTTTGAGCTAAATTTCTAATGGCATTTATGGAGCTCTGTGATGTCTCTTAGTCAAACCCTTTGATGATGATCTGCTTGTATTTGCCTTTTCAATTCCTAGTGCTTCTAGGAACACTTCCTAGTGTTTCCAACACAGTACATGTTGCCCCCCAAGCAGCACCTGCCAGGGGCAGTTTTCTCAGCCCTCCTTCATCAGCAACACCTAGCAAAGCTGACAATGAGTAGTAAATATTTATGCAACATCAGATTTCAAACCCAATATGAGCACAAGCTTTCTAACTGAGCTTTTACCAATAGTCTGAGAACTTTTCAGGGATGCTGCCTGCACATCTCTTGGAGATTTCCCATTCTTTCTTCCCCCTTGGGCAGAGGCAGAGACATTTGTGACACAGTGGCACAAACTACACTCATGCTTGCTGTGGGTTTGGGTTTGGTTGATTGGTTTGTTTTTTGGTTTTCAGCCAGGTTGCTTTGGGGGGATTTTTGCACATTCATAAGGAAAATATTGTCCTTATCCCCTTCATTTTGGGAGCTGAAGGAAGTAAAGCACTTTTTAGCTCGTTTTTTTTTNTTTTTTTTTTTTTTTTTTTTTTTTTTTTTTTTTGGTTTTTTTTTTTTTTGGTATGACACTCATCAGCAATATCAAATGGTATCAACTATTTTGGAATAGCATGGTAGCTTTTAAGTGTAAATTAGTAATAGAGGTACATGTTGCCTATTTTTTTTAACAATGTGAGGTTTCAAAGCAAACTGATGAATTCTATGTGGCTTTCTATAAATCCATGCCTCATTCTCTCTGGAGTTTCATCTATTTACTTTCCTCTGTGCTGCCTAGCATAAAAGTATCTTTGGTGTTGAACAAATGCAAGCAAATTTTACTCTTAGATGCTTTGCTCAGAGCGGGACAAAGAAAGATAAAAAATTAGCATGCCTGATTATGCTATGAATGATACATTTCAAATATCATCCCAGATCAATCATGTCTCTTGTATAATTTGGAAACACAAAGCAACACAAAGAGATAACCTAAGTCTATCAACTTAACTTCTTGGCATATTTCTATTTGTTTCTTTATAACTTGCTCCTGAAACTCATTCAAATTCAATTAGGGTCACTCCTTCTGCTTGATCAGCTTATTCCTCTTTTTCCTGACAATAACTGTCTGTGAAGAAAACTTTAAATGCAATATTTATCTAAAAAATAAAGGTGAATCAAATCTTTCAATTTAGCACCTTTATTTTCCTCCTGTTAAAGGGGCTTAGGTAATTTTTTTTCCTTCTCTCTTCTTGAAACCTCAGCACAGTTTTCACTTCCTTATAATTCAGAAATTGGTTAGGATATGTTTTATTGCTTCAGTAGAAACAATTTCTCTCTACTGAGGAAGCAGGAGTCTGGGTGCAGAAAGAAATCTGCAAATATGCAGGCGTGCTATTCTATTAGATATTAATTTAATTTATGGAGTTTACGTTTTCATTACAGTTGTTGGCTAATGAATCAGTTGGAAACCAGACATACTTGGCTTGAATCAATACTGTTGTTGCAAATATCCCACTACTAATTCAGCCAGTAATTTTCAGTGGACGTAATGTTCATGACTGATTTGCCTAGTATGCCAAGGCCACTTATCTATGTTAAATGCAGTGGTTTCCTTCTTGTGAGTAAATGATCAAAATGTTTTATGCACAACAGTAAAGAATAATGAGTTTCAGGTATCAGATTTGGGTCTATACATGCAGTTTAGTAAAGTAGACTACTGAGACATACTTACTAGCCCATGAGAGTGGTACATATATTTGTGATTCATCAGTATTTTAAGCTTTGTTAGTCAGAGAGAGCTGAAGTCTTATTCATGTGGATACGTGCACATTAATTCTTCCATAATTTACCATATGTGGTAGGTTTAAACCACAAAATCACAGTGAAAGAACAAACTAGTTCTTCTCAGGATGTCATTCAGTGGATTAAAACAGACTTTGGTCACTTATGGGCAATTATTCAGCATTGTGTTTTCCCTTTATTGCTCCGTGTATATTCCAACCATATTTATTGCACACAATACAGTCTTACTTTTGAGACAGATTTATTCAAGTCCTCAAAGCTTTTCTATGGCTTTGATACCTAGTTTTGAAGCCCAGGAGATGTTTCCATAGGCCTTCAACTCATCTTTATGGAAGATTTCACTCTATGTGGGCCCAAAATAATAAGAGATACAAATCATCCTGTAGAATTGACTTCTGCTTGTAATTATTTCCCAATCTGTTAATGTTTGTGCCATCTGAAAACAGTACCAGCAATGATTCATACTTTCTTCCCTGTCATAGGTGAGAATATTAAAAAGCACCAAACTAAAAGCAGGTTTTTGGGTGATTTGACTATTGACAATCTTTTGGGAGGTGATTTTTTATATTAATTCTGTAATTTGATATGCATCATTCAATCAGTTTAACTATCCATTTATAAAAGAATACATTTTATTTCATGTAATGCTATTATTTTAAGCAAATAGTATTAGATCAAATGCTTTTAGAAATCTGTTGCTATCTATCCTTTCTGCCAGTTAAGAAACTCATCTGACAGAGAATTTTTTGAGTATTGCCTTCGAAAATCAAATAATAAGCTACAATTTTATGGAGATTCTTGTCAAAGTGATGACATAAGCATGATTGAAAAAAACCTGAAAAGAAAACTTATAGTGTAAAAGGTGTGAAAATGAGGTTCAAAAGCTATTAATTTTTTTTTAAATTTATTTTCCCCATACCTCCCTAAAAGTTATTTTCTAGTGCTGTTTTCCCAGAAAAATGGACATTTTGTGTTCTTTCTGCAACCAGCTGAAACAGGATTTATGATCAGCTTTGAGAAATTTTATTAAAAAACCCCCTAAAATATCCATTTAAATATAGCCAATTTTTTCCACAAAAGGTCAAACAAGATAATTGATCTACTCAATTATGCATTAACAGATCTGTCAAACAAAGTAATTTGCAAGTGCCCTCTGAGTATTATTGGTTGCTAGGGCTCACCTAGTTTATCAAGAACTGACTCAGATAAAGGAAAACAGGGGTTTTCAGTCTCCTAAGCTACTCTGACATGCCATTTGTTTACTTTTTTCTGACATGAATAAATGCAGTGGGCCTTGAGCAATATCTGTCTGGAACCTTTAGGCTCAAGGTCAACATGGACTGAGCCTCATCTTTGGGTGTCTTAAGATCCCCAAGGCTGCAGTGCCTGACCTCGGGCCTGAGAAGGAGGGAGAAGACTTTACCCTATTACAGAAATGGTGTCTGTCTGCCTGCTCCTGAGACCTCATCCTTATCCTCATCTGCCTCTTTCCCAAGACAAAGAAAGCCCTACCACTCCTACATTTCAGAGTGGTCACACCAGCCTCCTTGGATGGGCACATGGAGAAAGGGGAGCAGCAGCAGCAGCACACTGCTGGTTTATGGGATGTGCAATGGCAAGCTTAGAGAAGGGATTGTTTTCTTCCATTATGTGCCTGCTGTATCCTACTGGAAATTCTGCTGCTCCAGTAGCATCACCAACTGTAACAGGAACACAGCAATGATGATTATATCCTCTTTAATCTGATTTGTAGTGGCTAAATCCAATTCTATTTAATTTGAAGATTTTATCTGAGCTTTTACTTGCTATCCAGAGACTCAAGGAGCAGAAAATGGCTTACCATTAATTATGAATATCTGTGAGAAACAGAAATCCAATGACAAATTGTGCTGCCAACCCCCCTTTATGTCTAGTACACATTGGTCATGCTTATTTTGTTCCCACAGAGTGGTTTGTCTGTCATATTCCTATCAGCTTCTTTTATGATCGCTTTTGGGTTTATATTATTTTTGATTAGCTCATGTTTTAGATCATTAGTTCAACAAATAACCTGTAGCCCAGTGACAGATAATCTGCATTGAGTGAGCATCATTCAGCCAAGTCCTGACAATTCCCCCTGATTTAGTTTTTAATAGTCATTTTAAACACTTTAAGAAAGAGTTAAATGAACATGAAAATTGCTCTCAGTTTCAAATTTTGTATATCCATCATCTATTAGACACCCACTCTGAGCTCCATCATGCTAATCAATCATTTTGGGTAGTTATTACATTTGCATTACATAAAGAGATAAACACTTTCATTTTTCAAGTGCTATTGTACCTGTTACTCTTTCTTCTATGCACAGACAATGACCATAGGAATAGGTTAATACCAATTTCTGTTTAAAAATTGACCTTTGAATGCCATTAATTTATTGATTTTTAAGTTTCCATACAGTATAAGTTGCACAAATGGATTTTAAATCACCTACTGACCTGTGTTTCTCCTCTAAAGTTCTCTAATTTTCTGGGAAAGAATTGGATTTGGGGCAGTAGAGTCTTAATGGAAAGACATTGTTTGAGTATTGCTCAAAAGTGCTAATGCAAAGAACAATGTCCTCCATCAGCACAGATGTCCTGTGGAGGAAAATCAGCTAATTATAACACTGGAGAAATGGTTATCTTATTAGGGAAGTTTAAAAAGATTCTGAGTAGGTATTAACTTGTAATGTTATATTCTCTAGTTTCTTATCAAAACCGAGAGGAAAGGATAGGAAGAATATTGAGGTGGGGGCAAGTATTTAAAAGCTGCCTGCCACTAAGGTCCATATCCTGATAACAGAATCACAGAACAATTTAGGATGGAAAAGATCTCTAAAATCATGGAGTCCAACAATTAACTTAACAATGCCAAGTCCACCATGAAAACATGCCTTTAAGTGCCACATACCCTTGTCTTTTAAATACCTCCAGGGATGGTGACTCAACCATTCCCCTGTGCAGCCTGTTTTGATTGTTGGCAACCCTTTTCATGAAGATATTTTTTCCTAATATCCAACCTAAACCTCTCCTAGCACAAAGTGAGGCTGTTTCCTCTTGTCCTATTGCTTGTGCTTTGGGAGAAGAGACCAACCCCCAACTCACCACAACCTCCTTCAAGGTAGTTGTAAAAAATGAGAACATCCCCCTTGAGTCTCCTTTTCTCCAGGCTGAGCGCCCCCAGCTCCCTCAGCTGCTTCTCATGAGACTTGTGCTCCAGACCCTTCCCCAGCTCTGTTGCCCTTCTCTGGACACACTCCAGGTTCTCAAGGTACTTCTTGTTATGAGGGGCCTGGAACTGGACATGGGATTTGAGTAGCAGCATCACCAGTGCTGAGCACAGGGGGACAATCACTGCCTGGTCCTGCTGGCCATGCTATTGCTGATCCAGGCCAGGTGCCATTGGCTTCTTGGCCACCTGGGCACACCCTGGCTCATGTTCAGCTGGCAGTAGACCAGTACCCCCAGGTCCTTCTCCATTGGACACCTTTCCATGCACTCTTCCCCAAGCCTGGAGCATTGCTTGGGGTTGTTGAATCTTACACAATTGGTCTTAGCCCATTGATCCAGTCTGTACAGACTCCTGTCTGCTCTGAACATACAAGTATCATTTTCCTGGAATACTGTTGCTTTTCCCATTTGAATGGCTTTATGAAGATGGACAGAGAGGGCAAAGTTCAAGACAGAGCACCATCTTCAAGTTGCACAGGGGGCATCTGTATCCACACATTATACATATATATATACATATACATACATATATACATATTATATGCTGGCCAGGTCTGTGAGCATCTCTAAAGGCAGTCAAAAATCAAGGGCAAAGATGGGCCAATAACTTCAGGTTACTAGACAGACTCATGCTGCAAGCTAAAACAGAGAGAAGTCATGAAAATCACTAGTTCTCTGCTCTTGGCTTACTGTCTTTCATCTGAGATATAAGCATATCTCTTTTGACCATGTAGACTGGCTTAGTGTGTGCTTGCACATCAGCTAGGGGCACAACTTAGCATGTGGTTGTAGGGCTGCCATGAATCAGTGTAGTATTGAAAGGTCAGTCCCTCAACCATTTAATGAGCCCTCAGCTCATGTCAACAGTCTGATGGCAAAGATGACATTCCTCCTGAGAGTAACAGATCACTACTTTGTAAGGCTTGTGACCATGCTGTGCCATTCCCAGAACTGTGCCACAGGCCAGAAGATAAGATAATGGTTTTCAGATCCAAGGCTGAGGTAGTCCAGTGTACAAGTGCTCTGCAGATCCCAGACAAAACTTGGGGACCACCAAGCCCAATGGAATGCACTGCAGCAAAGGGTCTCAATGACCTGAGAGGTCTTTTCCAGCTTAAGTGATTCTGTCATCACTGCTCCACAGCTTCAGCACTATCATGAATAGCTTTCTGGTGAACGAGTCTTGTTTTAAACACTAAAGAGAAGTTTCTGTTTACCAAAGTGTAGGCCCCCATCCACTGACCATAAACAATCCAAAGAAATGTGTGCATGGCTGAATGAAGAGCAGGTGATTCAGTTCAAAGTGTGGCATGACAAATATGTATATTAAAGTGGGATAAATCAGGACAACAGAATACTCTGATGCTATTACTAGTCAGCTTCTACTTTTGTGAAAAGAAGAAAATTTCTCAGAAGCAAAAAAACCCTCCCAAAATTGAAAAAAATAAGATATTTTGTTGTCATTGCAGTTATTGTCTCTAGACAATTTTATTTTATTTTCTTGCATATTTTCCTGATGCTGCTTGTTCATGCAAATTAATACTGTAATTTCAAGAAAGGGGCATAATATTTAGCTGAAGATTTTGAGAACATTAAAATGTTGCACCTTTGGAACAGTATACTCACTGAAGTTTGTTTTATTTGAAAGCTTGACTTCTTAACAGCAGTTATTTCTCAGTCTTGCCTTAAAATGTATGACTTGTGCACAATTAGTAGATTCATATACATTTTCCCTGAATAATCTTTTTTTCTCCTAAACCTGTAGAGAAAATTTAGTTGCTTTTCACTGCTTTCTTCCCAATTTCCTTTCACTGGTTTTTACTTTCACTGAAAGTGGAAGACAAACCATTACAGATGCAAATCTCCCTGTAAGGCATATTTAATTTAAGACATATTTCTCTTGCAAGAAGGACACAGAAAAACATCTTCTGAGAGACATTTGAAAAAGGAAGCAAACAATCCTGTTGTAAATCTCCAAAGGCAAATGCAATCTTTTGAAAATTTCATGGGAGAAGTGATATGCACATGCAAAAATTATTGTTGAACTTCAAGCTCAACAGCACTCTCTGCTCCCGCTCAAAAAATGACAAGGGCACGCCCCAAATTCACACAGTTACAAAGTGACTGTGCTTAGGCAAAACACTTTTCTTTTTCTGAGTGGAGGAAATTTGTTGTGTGTGTCAGATTTTTAATGCCCAGAGGATACCAGTCATGATATCCATTATTATCAGCCAATAAATCCTCTTCTTACTCCTCAGGGAATTTCAGCAAAAGGCTGGAGAACTATTCTGACAGAGGGAATGCCTCAATGTAATGAAAAAATGTTTGTATTATCAACCTCCTGGCCATTGCACCATATGGGAAGCATTGCTTGGGAAATAATTGTCTAATTTAGCCGTATGTTACATAAATTAAGACAATGATCACAGGTTAAATATCAAATTATGTATGATGTAATATTTAGCAACACCCAGACTTAAAAAGACTGATCAAAAATTAAATAGTCATAATGTCCAAGTATGTGAAACAAAACAACTACATTTACATTTAGGCATCTAATGATAGAAATTTTGCAAAAATGGCATAATGTGCTCTGCTCCCACTAGCAAAATCTGGCTGGAGGGCAGAGAGCAGAGTGAGTTAAACATATGATATCAACTGGACTATATTCTGGTTTATGCCCTAATTAGATACCTAAACATCAATGTCCACACTAAATATTTTCAAAGTTTCTGTTGCATGTCAAGAAATCCAGCTTTACCTTCGGAAATCAAGTGCAGGGAGCTTCCTCTTAAAAAAAAAAAAATAAACAACACAAAATACAGGTGATTCTTAGTGAATGCTAAGGAAAAGACTTTCCAAAGGAAAACAAACTGACAACCTAGGAAGTGTGACTCTTTGTCTTACAGAAAACACTATGGCAACTTTTCTGGTTTATAAGGTCCTGATACAAGAAGTGTTAAATGCTGCACATCTGGCCTTGCTTTTAGCCATGTGTAGATTTAAAAATTCCTTGGTAATATTTTATATGTTACCAAGAATTGTGAGGCAAGGTAACTCAAACCTGTATCTTCAAACTGATTCTGATCTCACACTGACTTAGTATCAGTAGAACACTGCTGGTATCAATTATATTACTTTGCTGATTTGTACTGATACCAATTCAATCAGGAAGACTCATGATAAGTAGATTGTGAATGACTGGATATCATGTGCTCTCCCTTTTGCTTTCCACTAGAGGACTAAATCAATTTTCTAAAGTGCCATATATCTTTATAACTGTGGATTTTTATCTCCATTAGCTCCAATTATTCTTGTTTCCCTGCCTGTCATTTTTCATGAATGCTTCACAAACATTATTGCAGTGGCAAATTACCATTGCCCTTTCCTGACTTCAAAATTAGTGTAAATGTTTATGGCATTGTTATATGGTGGTACTGTGATAAAATCTGAATGTTAACATAGGCAGGGAGACACTGCACCAGGCAGGTAATGGCAGACTGAAGCCAGAGTTCAGGGCAAGTCTGAACAGAGCATGTTCAGAACACCTTGGAAGTGTTTCCTCATCTCTGCGCCCATCAAAACTGAAAGCTGTTGGGATGTTTACTGGAATCATGGACAAGAGATAAATAAAGAAAAATACATCTTGTCTTCTTCATCTTTGACTGCAAAGAAAGTGACAGAAAGTAGGCCAAGAGTAAAGAATAAAAGTTTTTGTATAAAACCATTGAAGAGACTCACTGGCCATCAGTCTCAGTCCTGCGTGGTCTTTACTGGTATCAGCTGATTGACTCCTTGCTGCCTATTGATTTTGACTTTTCATATTTTTTTTCTGATACATTATTCCAGGTGACTGTTGTTCCTGATTTATTGCTAACTTTTGTCCTGCCCAGTATGTCTTCTCCTGCCAAATACTTTTGTTTTACTCCTGCTTGTGCTTACACCTTCCTTTAATGTCAGTTGAATTTGTGAGGCCTTTGTCGTGAGGGAGGCTCACAAGGTGGATCTCTTTGGCCATGCAAGTCCTGTAATACTCAAGTCCTGTAATTTCTGATCTTGGCACTTAATTAACACCCTCAGAGTGGTGCTGGGTTTGTAACTCCTGAAGTCAGCACCAGAAGAAATACCACTGTGGTGATCAGAGCTGACCACCTGAATAGGAGAGGCTGCAAAGCAGGCATGGCCAGCCTGACACATTTTTTGAGTTTGCAGCAACAGTATCTGGTATTCTGCTGGAGACCTGCTACAGTCCAGGGTTTTTTTTCCTAGATACTGATCTGCTAGACTAGAGATTAAATCTCCAGCTTCCATTTTGTCTCATAAAAATGTGAGCCACCAAGAGATCAGTCCTTTTATAAAGCAAAGAGGATTTCATGACACTTAGGGCTCCAGAAGATGATTTGGAAAGCACAAAAGAGACTCAGACCCTTTTCCAGTTTGGTACTCCAAGACAGATAGCTGCAGGCAAGCCACAGAAAGGGCTCTGCTGAAGCCCATGTGGGCTTATCCTCAATTTCAAACAGAAGTGGTCTAGCCAGGCACACAACACTGACACAAAACTGGCAGAAGAGCCAATTTTCTTCTGTTTGAAGTCTTCAAAATTCATAAGCTGCATGACAGAATTAAAACCAAATGGTACATAGCAGTGCCTAAAAAATAGGGGGAGAAAACATTTTAGACTTATGACATTGAAGCAGACAGGGGTCCCAGTCTCTGATAAGGGATTCACTTTTTATGAGCTGACCTTGAACTCAGGGCACCTTCTCACAAAAGCACCCATTCAGTGACTTCAATTCCCCTTCTGGGCTGTGGGAATGAATAATCCCCCCTCTTTTCCTTGGAATCACGTGCCAGCCAAAGGAGCTTAGGAAAGAAAATAAATACATGAACATTCAAGCATACATGAGAGAATAGAAGTTTTTTATCACAGAGCCAAATGTAGTTACACACAGCTCAAGCAGCAAAAGTCCTCTGGTGAATCCCTCAGAATCTGCTGCCAAATTCTTCTGTATGTTCAATAGTTGTGGTGAGATTTCCAGGCTCAGCCCGAGTGTGATTACCTGGCACAGGTACCACTCCTTCCCGTGCCTGTTTAGTGATGATATCAAGGCCCTCCAGCCTGCAAGGCTCAAATATTTGTGTCTCATCACTAAAATGAGGAACAAGAGCAAACAAGTAAAAGATTCACACAGGAACCCTGAACAGCTGCAGGCTATCCTCCCTGGTATAAATGACATTTCTGGTGATTCCACTTGCGGCAGTTTTTATTTTTGGTGTAAAGAATTATGCTCAGAATCTCTTTTAACAGAGGGAGGAGCAATTTCACCATGTTTCCCTCAGGGGCATCACTTTATCACCATGCAGAAAACAATTTTCCTTGTATCAGGTCTGAGGCCATTGTAAGAAATGCTTGGAGCAACAGAATTTGAGACAGGAAAAATGTAAAATAGAAGCCAAGCCCCAAGCACAATGAGCCTGTGTGAATTGAAGAGCTGGGGGATGTTGGTGAAATCTGTGATGTGTGGCAGACCTGTCTACACCTGGCCAGCCCTTCAGAGCTACTGCTCAGGGGGCTCTGCACTACCCATTACCTCCACACATGGGACGAGGAGATCTCAGCTGTGGGGCAGGTATGCACCTGTCTCCTAAAGACCCCTGCCAAGACCTTTGTGGGCATAAAAAATTATAAGCCAGTTTGTTGTTTTGTTGTTTTTTTTTTTTGGTGTGTGATTTTAATGGAGATGGTGAGACTTGTTGCAGGTAGATGAAACCTCAGAAAACAGTCCTCAGAGCTGCAGCTCCCTCAAGATCCAAGTAACAGCAGAGTCTGGAAATACATCCCTTTTCTCCAAGGAAACCTGGAAATGGGTATCACCTGCACTGTGGGAGGTGCTCAGTTTGAGACTGAGCCCCTGCAAAGGAGTTAGTTAATACAGCTCCTGGCATTTCTCAGCATTTACAAGATGTTTTCTACTGCAGCTGAACCCAAACTGCACCTGTAATTTACTCAGCTCTCCCAGACAGGCTGTTGATGGGCAGGAAAGAAGAAAGGCCTGTAGGTAGTTCAGATGGGCAATAAAAAAGGAGTGGATAATTCTCATAAACTCTTTCTGCTGGTAAACACATAGTTCAGACCTGAAGCTCTTTTCCAGGTCTTTAATAATTTAGAAAACCCCATATTGGAGACTTTGAGCTAAGGTAAGTGTCTTGCACTTACATATTCTTAGTACACAGAGAAAGCACTTAAGCTGAAAACCAGAAAGTTTGAGAAACCAGAAGTGTAACAGAAATGCCAGAGGGCACAGTCTTTAACCACCCTGTAAAAGCAGAAAAATAACTACTACCTAATTTCTATATTATTTGTTTAAATTCAAACAATAAATAAACCCCATTTATTTATTGTTCAGGCAGTCTACTTGTTCTTCCTTTAAGCAGAAACTTCAGTGAACAGATTTAGAGAAATGTCAAATCATTACAACTTTCTGAACCCTTGCAGTTTCTGATCTATTAGTAATCTTGGCTGTGCAATAGGAATTATATTCTATCTGTAGTTAATGACCTTTGGTTCCTGCTGTGAACAAAAATGACAGAAAAAAAACCCAGTGCTACCCATTCACCCTTAATATTTGCACAAATCACCTTTGCCTAGAAAGGAAATGACCTTTTGTTTTTGTTTTGTGATTCCCTAACTTCTTCGGGAAATGAGCAGTACTGCCTTTTCTGGCAGCACCAATTAAATAAGCAGCTTTGTGGAAAATTACACAGCATCCTACATTTTTAATCCAGTTGAATGGAGCTATAGTCCTATGGTGATCCCCAGCATGGGTCTGCTGTTTTGTAAGAGCAAAGAGTGGCAGAGCTGATCTGCTAGAGGCACTATATATGATAATTGCATACAGGTTAAGTGTTTTGCAAATTAGCAGTGCTTCATCATCCACTTTCTTTTTACTGCCCCTTCAGGTTGGCATACCAAGTGTGCTGAAGGTGACTTGTCTAATCTGCAGCAGCTGGAACACCCTGCCATCCCCACAAAATTATTTCCTGCCATTTTCAAATGAAGCTTATGGAGATGGCTGCTCTTCTGTCAGAAGGGACACATGGCACCATGGATTTTTTTGAGGAGCAATTTCCTCTGGGGCTCTGTGTGGATCACTTGGTGAAAGAGCATTAGGGCTTAGGAGGCCCACTGTGGATTCAGGACAGCACCTTGAGGTGTTTCTCTCTGGACTTCTGAATCCACCTCCATCCTTCCCCAGGTCTCCCCAGAACAGCTGTGCTGAGAATTACCTCTGTGCAATGGTAGGAAAAGCCATACAGTGGCTCTTGTGGCTGACATTTCCCTGGACCCTCTGCATGTATTTCTGTGAGATGATGCAAGATGCGTGCTCTCTCTGGGTGTCTAAGGCAACAGAAAGAGATTATGTTAAGTGCTTGGTAAGAGGCATTTTCCATTTGCAACATTCAACTTCATTTAGCTGTAATGCATGAGGAAATTGACCCACGTGGGTCTTTATCTTGCCATTTAATTGTACCCCTGAAGTGTGAATGCGATGAGCATCATGGATTTTGGCACTGTTGACATTTCTTTTAAGCAGATGATAGTTTGAAAGGATGGGAGCGTATCCTTTTATCACTGCAACAGATAAAGACACTACAGAGTGATTGAAACAGCTTTACACACTGGAAAGTGACAGAAGAGAAAGTGGTGGGGAAAAGGCACAAAAGGCAAGACAAATTTAAATTTAAAAAATGAAGCATAAAACATAAAAGTGTTCTTAAAGCCTCTCTGATGAATTCACACTGTGAATAACTGGTGCACTTGACCAACAATTGTCAGTGAGAAAATTACAAGACTCCTAAAGATTCCTCAGAAGTGTCTTTAAAACAGTGGATCTTGTTCATGTAGAGTGGGAAGGCTGAAGGGAGCCAAGGACCTCTGGTAAAGAACAAGAAGGGTGCCTCTGGCAGGGCAGGCTCTGATGTTCCAAATTATGCCCTCTCTCACATCAATGCTTTATAAAAGCATCTTGTTTGTTGGTCAGGGAGTCTCAGTACTTTTGCTTTCTGCTTTCTGGGATAGCAAGACCTAAGAATGTTCTAGAAACAGACTTTTTTCATGGTTAGAAGCAATATTTTCCAGAAGTGGGCTGCATTAGACAGGAATGGGTAAGGGAAAGCTCTGGATGAGGATCATAGGCCTGTAGAAAACATGAAACCTGAGATTTTAAGGGTCTTTGGTTGCTAGAGGAAATTGCAAAAGGAATATTTTTCTGAGAATCTTTAAGATTTTCAGAAACAGATTTTTGTGATTGACAAAATGTTTTCTCATATCCCAAAATCATCTGAGCAGCTACACCCTAGTGAGAAACTCGGCTGAGGCTGTAAAGCCTGGAAGACACTGGCACCTTTGGAGTCACCTGAAATCAGGCAGATGAATTCCCATATTTATCAACCTAGACAAGCAAAATTAGCTGCCAGCTCAGGAAGATGCTTAGGAGGACTGAGAATCCATTGTAACCTTTCACATCTCAGGTTCTGTATCTGTTAATTGTTTTCTCCTTGTGTACTTTTATGGTGCTAAAACAGAGTTTAAATGTAGATAATGATAATTCAATCACACACAAGCACCTGTCTAGCATATATGTATGTTAGCTTATCACTGGCTAGCTACTATCTGTCAGATAACTTGACAGAGTGAGAAAATCTATTACTAATGAAGCAACAGGCTTCCAAAAAGTGTTAGCATGAGACCCTAGGAACAGTAAACGTGAAAAATGCCATCTGCATCTAAGAAAGCTTTTGGAATTTTTTGTAAGAAAATTATTTGAAGAAATTATAAATATAAGGACACAATTATTGAAAATGTAAAATGATTTCCTCACCCGTTTTTTTATGAATATTTTATTCCTCCCTACCCCCTACAAAAAATGACCCTAAGCCTCTGGAGAGAGAAACAGAAATGCTAACAACATTACTCTATCAGGCACGTAATCGGAGGGGATCTTTCTTCTCTCTTGCCACAGTTAATAAATTATTGAAGTTTTTGGGAACCTAATTATGTCACAGAGCAAACACTAACATGACAATATGAATGTTTTCTTCAAGCTAACATGATTTTGTGAAAACATTATTTTATTTTAAAAGTACTGCAGAACTCAACTCTGGTCTATTTTTAAAATGATAGATTAAACAGAAATTTTGTAATTAAATACTATCCTGGTTGCTTTGCCACAAAAAGACAAAAGACCAAATGTCAATTTGAAATTAAACTCATATAGAAGCTGAGCAAACAATAAGGGGATGTATCACTAAGCAAATTATAGCAGTGCAGATATATAGCAGATATCCTGATTATCTTTTTTTTATTGTTGTTAAACCACTAGGCAAATGCAACTCCATCATCCTGTGTTTCATGGCAATACTTTTGAAGAACTGGAGGCAATAAAAGCATGTTAGTTTATGCTCACTATGTATTCATGAAGATTTAATGGCTGCTGAATACAGATTTGAAGCACTTGCAGGAAAGGCCTCAGCACTGTGATACTCAGTGCTGCAAACCCTCAGCTTCAGTACCCCAGACCAGGAGTCAGTGATGCCCTACCAGCCCAGCTAAGGATGTGTTTCCTTCCTGCTTGGTGCTCTCATGGCATCCACAACACCCATCTTACCAAGCAAGGAGATACTCAAAGCAGTCCAAAGGGAAAACTAAGAGGAGGCTGCTGCTGGAAATTGTGAGACTGACTTTCAGCTGTGGGTGTTGTCCTGAGAACTGTCTCAAACTGGTGTGTGCAGATAGGCTCAGGACCAGCACCACAAGAGATGGACATGCTCCTGTCTCCCAGGCCCAGGGGCCTCTGCCAGGTGGGACTGAAGGCCAGAAATTGCCTCCTTCATGCTTTCATGGTTCTAAACATAAAAGAGAAGAGCCCTCTGTTTTCTTTGTCCTCTGCAGCACAGCTTCCATCCTGAACATTTTTTTTTTACCTGAGGAGGAAGGAGTGGGGCTTCTTTTCACCATAGAAGCATATCTATACCAGTAGCAGATTAGATACTCCAAATGTAGGTCTCAATTCTTTCCAGGGCCAGGATAAATAAGAATTTATATCACCTGGTATTGATGCAGGGTGACCGCAATGCGGGAATAAAGAGCCTTGATTCCAATGATTTCAGAAGGCTGAACAATTGCTTTATTAAGCTATACTATATAATACTATTACTATACTATATCATACTATACTAATATACTATACTAAAAGAGCTTGGACCAAGCCATGACTGTCTCCAGACAGTCCAACACAGCTTGGACCTAATTGCCAATCCATATAAACAATCATCACCAGTGTCCAATTAACAATCACTTTCTGGTAAACTATCTCCATAACACATTCCACATGTGCAAAACAACAGGCACAGTGAATAGGGATAAGAATGGTTTTCTCCTTGTCTGAGCCCTCTCATAGGCTTTTAGCTTCCCAGGAGAAATCCTGGGGGAGAGAATTATGTTCAAGGAGTACGAGAATACCACAACCTGGTTTCTAAGAAGGTGCATTTGCAGCAAACCTAACACAAAATAAAAGTATCCATTGTCTGTGAGCCCCACTCTTCCTCTGAGTGAATGGAAGGCTGCTGAGATGTCATGTGAGTATGCCAAGTGAGCCAGGAGCCTGTGGTGGGGGCACCACCCAAATATGTAGGTGGGCTTTTCGTTAAGTGCACCCAAGATGGTGACATTTGTCAGTGTAAGCAGTAGTAAAGCTCCAGGTAAATGAGCTTGCTACAGAAAACTAGGAGACTACCATTATATGCCCTAAGAAGGGTGTGTAGGGCTTTCTTGGATGATGCTGTTGGAGCAAGGTGTGTTAGCTCTAAGTCATGCTTGGTGTGACAATAGTGATTTTAGATCTCACCATAAAAATTTTGCTGTAGCAAGGAAAAGACCTGTACTGGAAAAAACCTAAAGATGCTGAGTCCTGAATCATATTCTAAACTGGAACAAAAACCCTTTGCAACTTACTAGACCTTCTTTTTTTATGTTAGAACATAAAACATAGGCAAAATGTGTAGGGACATATGCCTCTGTGTGGAGATTAGGAGAAATAATGGAAAAGACTTAGAGTTCATGTTGAAACTAGCTCTTGTGCAGTTAAGGATTTTCTTTGTCTCACTCTCTTTTTAAAATTATGTTTTGTGAACAGTTAAAAGCCTTAAAATGGAGGTACAACTCTCTGGACAGTATAATTCAGTCTGTTTATGATATTTGCAATTCTCTTTGTTTCATTCCAGAGAAATATAGTGCTCCCTCTCCCAGGGCTCCAGAGAACACCAGTACCAATCCTTTTGAAGGGCTCCCTGTAGCCTTCTTCCTCATTTTTTCCACATTCTCTTAGCCAGAGGTACCTTTTTTCCTGCATTCCTATTGTTTTTATAACAGATATATTCAGATACATTTTTCATTTTGTCTTACATACAGCTTCTGTTTGAGACCCTAAGGGCTTCCAAGTAAAATGCAAAAATAGCATGAGAACCAAACTTTCAGACAGTCTTTCTTCAATCTGAGTATAAACAGCAAGATTTTTAGCTCATCAGACTACCTTTTAAAAGTCTTCTCTTTTTTTGGAAATGTTTGTGAGACAGAATGGATTTTTAAAATCAGTTTTTCATTCCTGTCTTTGAAAAAAATCCCGCCCATCAGTGGATTTAAGTGTAAATAGTAGACTCTATTTGAAGGGGTAGAAAACAACAAGACTTTTCAAGTTTTGATGTAATTAATCCTTGTTCCACTGCTTGCTGGTAGATTGAGGACCTGGACTCACAGCCCAACTTTTCCCATGGTCTCAGCGCCTGCCACTCTTTGCAGGCACTGCTGTGACTGCTTCCATTCCTCCTCAGCACCTCCGCAGCTCCCCCAGTCTCAGCACCAGGGCTCCCCTATAACTCCTCTCTAACATATACTGCATTGTTCAGTTCAATCCATATTTACTATTTTGTCTGGCATCTTTTTTAAAATCATCCAAAACCCCCTAACTTCAGGCTTTGTCTCCCTGGGTCTCCTATCCTTATCTGTGCTAAACACCTTCCCAGCACACCTTCCCAGCTTACAGAGACCTTTCAGGATTGAATTAATCCTTTCCTCTGTGTGAGTTTGCACTTGCACACTTTCCTCACACTGTACCTTGGGAAGCTTTTCTTTTCTGCCTTCATTTAGTGCAGAGAGATGCAATGTTTATAGAGGAAGGAGGCCTGTATGGAAGTTTTTAAAGCATGGATCAGAGCATTCAATGAAAGTAAATCATGAGACAGAGCAGGAATCACCAGTCAAACAAACAGAAAAAGCTAAACAAAGTGTTTTATAAAGTCATACATTGCTGCCTTTCTCCTTAAGCCCTTCCTTTTATATAGAACAGATAGCCCAATCCCAAAAATAAACCTCAAAAATAAAGACAATTGCAGGAGCTGTGAAGAAAAATCTCTTTCTTATGAACTTATACAGAGCCAAGGGTCAGAGAAAGTGAGACAGAAGGAACTTGGGGGCAGCACAGGCACCATGGTGACAAATGAGGTGGCACTTGCTGGATGCCAAGATGATTCCCCTTGTCACAGTGTTTGCCAGAGATCAGGAGGCAGATGTGCCTCACACAGATGTTTCCCAGGGACAGAGAAAGAGACATTTATAAAACATTGGAAGTACCAGAACAAAGCTGTCTGGGGAGAATACAGTCAAAGAGAACGTGCCTCTGTGCTGAGTTTCTCTCAGCTCTGACTCTGATGGATGCTGTGGTCCCAGCATTCCCTCTCCATGCCTCAGCAGCACAGTGTGCAAGGGTTTGTGCTCTCAATTAAACTTGGGAAACCAGGTCACTTTTCATTCTTACAATTTTACTACTACTAAAATAATAATCAAACAGGTCCATCCCCTTCTGAGCATCATCAGATCATCTTTAAACCAGGGAAGTCTCTGCACATGAAAGGTAATAAAAACACTCAATAATGATGTGGGATAACTTCCCTGACTATCTGCTGCCAACAAAAATGCAAATGTGATCGCTGCCTTGAATTCGAACCTGGAAAACTGTTAAAATGCCAGAAAGAAGTGGACTTTGGCCTAATGATTAAAAGTTTTAGTCCTTCCTCCAAGTAATGAGTTTGGCAGTGTTAGTGTAATGTGCTTCATACCCTTTGAAAAATAAACATTTCTGTTTAGATAAAATCTAAATGAGCTCGGAATTAAAATAATTCTTCATTGGCTTCAAATTAGATGGATTGGCCATGTCTGAGCATTACTGCTGCTAAATTTAATGTGACATATTGGCCTGGCATTTCCCTTTTTAATATGGGAAGCTGTGTTTATAAATAAGACCTTTCATCTCAGGAACAGCAGTTTAAATTTTTTGAAAACTAGCAGAGATCTATTTAAATGGTGTCTTGCACACTGCTCAGGCTGGGTAGCCTGAGAACATGTAAATTTGTCTTACTTATGATAAATGGACCCATGAATAACTTATAAAAACTTCCATTTTTTGCCTCCTGCAGCTCTTCCTGCCATGAAGCATTCAAGAGAAAGTATTTCTTGGATGCTTTGATAGCACTGAGGAAGGTGTGCATTTGATTGGCATCTTTCAAAATATTTCTGGCCTGACATTTTCCTGTCATGTCCTATAAAGGAGGTATATGCATCATACTGACAACATGTAGGAATTCTTTCCTCCCCAGTTACAGAACCAGAAGTTATCCTGAACAGTGCAGGAAATGTAGCCTGGAGATATTTCTGGCCCCATCTCTTCCAATTTTCTGATCATATCTATAAAATTGCTGCACCATTGGCCACCATGAGCTGAAGCAGAGCAGTGGGTGGGTTCTATCTGCATTCCTTGCAGGGTGGCTTTGAAGCATGTGATAGCAATGAGCCCAGCACAAATGTAGCAAACAGGGCCATTTTCACTCCAAAATTCATCCTACACTTTCTGCACTAGCGTGGAAGTTAGAGCACTAACTGAGGAAACAAAGAACCTTGATCTCCTGCCTTGCCCAGGATAAGAGTATCTCCTGGAGGATGCTCCTCTGCACCACCAAGAAACAGGCCAAGCTGGACTGAGGACAAAAGCAATTTTTATTTGGTTAAATTTTAGTTGAATCTGATGAAAAGAGACAATCCTAGGAAAATATGCCCCGGAAAAAGGGGACTTGCTGCTAGGGTAGAGCTGTCCAGGGTGTGATCCAGGAGCAGCAGGGTGCCCAGAGCCTCTCTGTGCTTCAGACTGGAAACCATGGAAGACTTTGCTCATGAAGCAAAAGTGAACTCACATATTTTGTGAGACTCACAGTGACACTGACCCCAGTAACCAATAGCTGGCACCAACAGCAGAAGAAAACAAATCACTTGTTCTGCAGTTCTCAAACAACACCTTGCTCCATGAAACAGGTGCAGCTCTGGTTCACCAACAAGTCAATAGTACACTCCAAGGACACCACTGAATTGTACTTTGGGGGAGTAGAGTAGAAAGTAATCTTAGACAGGGAGGAAACAGTCATTCTTTTATTTGATAAGCCCTTTCCTGGCAGTTGCTCAGCAGATGCAAGCAGTTGTATCTAAAGCACAGTTGCAACAAAGCCATCCCTGCACATAACATTTTCAGAACTTGCTGAGTTTTGCTTTTTGGGTACCCCCCTTCTAAAGTTAAGCAGCCCAATTACTCAGCATGCTGGAAATGAAGCGGAGTAGGAGCACAGGGGGTGGAAGAGTAGGGCTATAAACCAAAAGATGACTGGTCAGAGGATAAAATTTTATCTGGTGTACTGGAGCCCACACCGAATATGCCACATGCTGGGACGCACTGAAGGGCTGCTTTAGATCTGGAGCAAATACTTTCAAAATCTGAGAAGTAGCAGGTAACTTTGTGATTGGGAAAAGCTGGCTGGCAGCTTTGAATTATATTGTCTTCCAAGGCAGGGGAAACCCTGTTGTAAGGAGGCTGTGTTCAGGGTTACTCTTGTTTTGGTGAGGAGGGGATCTCCCACTTTTCTTCTGTGCTTATATAAGTCCCTTGCATGTAAAGCATTGAAACTGTGGCTCCACTGAAAAGTTCCTAAGGGTTTTAGACAGCCACTCTCAGCAGCCTTCATAAGGGGACCAGAAAAAGCTCAGCTAAAGTCAAACTGCCGTGAAACATCCAATAAAGGCTTCTCTTTCTGCAACGTGCAGGCAGTAGCAATGAGATACCAGTCCAAGGGACCTTATATCAAGTTACTGCTGTGCTGAGGAACAAAATTGCTGCTGTCAGTTATTTGCAGTTAAAGCACAAACCCTGCAGGGGGAAATACCAAATGCTTTTACAGTGCCCTAATGACCGTGAGGCAAGAGCATTATTTCTGTTTGGTGAAAACCCAGCGTGAATGCAGGGAGGGGAAGCACCGTGGCTGTCACCAGTCACCCCCTGCTCTGCCCTGCTGACCTGCCTGCCCCTGGGGGAGCCCAAAGCAAAGCTCAGGGGATGAGGGTCTCCAAGCCTGAGCTGCCCTGCTAAGCTCTGTACTGTGCTGCTGCCTCTGCATTGTCAGCCACCATCCCCCCACATCTCCTTCCCTAGTCTCTTCCCAAGAAGATGGAAATAAGAAACTAGACCAAATAATTTTTTTATTGTTTTAATTTCCACAAACAGGGCCTTGATAAATTAGATTGTTAGATTTTGTTTGTAGCTACTAAATCTCATAAATGGCTGGAAAGCTAAAGAAATGTACTTCAGCCACTGAAGTGGGCTTGTGTATGATTGAATTTTCTCATACATTCAAAAACTCTATAATTATCAGGATTTCTCAAAAAATGTTTGAAAGACTGCCAATACATCCAGAAATGTTTATTCTTCTATTCTTCACAAGTATTTTTCCTTTCTAATAGGGTTAGGATTCCTCTTGACCTTCTAAGTTTTAATTTCTTTGCCTATAGATTATATTAATTTGAATCTAATAATTTAGATAGAACTCTTTTAATGTCTGCTGCCAATTAATTTATAAGTTGCATTCATAGAGTGCAGAAAGCAAGTAGACAGTAAATTATTTTTAATTTCATCAGTATACTAAAATGGGGGAGAATTATTAGAATTCAGCACACTTGGGCTGGGGATAAGAGTTCCTTCAGGCTTGAAATTTCAGATTGGCTTCCTAATAAGTTATATTCATAATGTAGAGTTTAATTTCACTCAATGAGATATTCAGAAGACTTTCACTTTTATGCAGCTGCTAAAACTGTAGTTACAGTTAATTAATAGTACAATAATCAACCAGTCTTTATGTCTGGTTTCTCTTATATAAATGTAGTCCTGCAAAATCCATATCTGAGCTCTGTGTAGTTACTTGGACTGTCTTCACAGCTGCTAGGAGAGAAGGGGACCAAACTTTGCTCAGGTGGACCCTGGAGCTGGTTACTCTCTGAGGGATGTCCATCTCCCTGGCTAAGCAGGGAGCAGAGCTGCTTTAGCCTCACTTTTAGGTAGCTGAGGTTAGGTAAGAAGGACCTAACTCTCCACCTCTTGGGATTTTTTTTTTTTCTTTCAGGGAACAGAATATTCTCTTTATTTTTTGGTAATTTTTAGTCATGTTAGGTCTTTGGAATTATAAACTAAAATGAAAGCTTCAGAACAGACAATTAATCCCATCATAAAAACTTAATCAATTAGACTTTGAAGTAAAGAAAGCAATTCTGATTTATGCTTCTTACATTTGCTTACCTCATCTTGTCCTCCCTGTGCAAGACTGCGTCAAGATACTGTTTTTTCAGATCATATGCCCATAAATATAGGAAAATACATACTAGTAGGGTTATCAATCCCATTAGTAATATGTACCATTTAAACTGTTCATGAAGAAAGGATATCCTAAACTAATACTATAATTTTTTCAAAGTTTGTGTCATGCAGTTAAGATGTATTTGAAGAGATTTATAAATGACATGTACTCCCAATACGTGTATGGTATGTCATTGGTTTGCATTCTTATTTATCAGTATTAGAAGTCATATCTCAGTAATGCTGCAATCTAAATTTTTCATCCTCAGATAATGACATTTTAAAAGTATCTATCACTTCTTGAAACTGGATGCCTTGAGACTTCAATATAGTGATACAGCAAAAAAAAGTGTCAGAACTGAAAAACTTGGCCTATTTTTTTTTTTTTTTTTTTTTTGTGGTTATATCAGATTATATACAAAAAGTGAATTTAAGCATAGTGCTTCCATAAGTATTTCAAATGGTTATTTTGAATACATGTTCCAGAGAGGTATTTTGAATGTAGAGTCCCATGAGACCTGTAGCAGTAAGACCATTAAGCATCTGTGTATAATATATGAAAAGATCAAAGGGTAAAATGAAAAGAATAAAAATATAGCCATGTCTGATGCTCACCCAGTCTGCCAAATATTACAAATTGAAACTGGAGATGGATCTGAAATAAAATGTTTGAAGAGCATCAAGGATTACAGAGCCTTGTGAGCAGTGGTGAGGACATCTGGAACACAGATAGCTTTTCCATCTATCCCCCCAAAGTCAAATGGAAGGGGTTTGAAAGGGACAGTCAAATCTGGCAAATCAACAAGTGGTTACAGGACTGGTTCCACAGCCAGGGATTCAGCTGCTTGGAAAATGGGAGTCTCTTTGAGAAGCCTGAGGAGTGATAGGGCCCATCTCTGTCAGAGAAGGGGAAGATCTTTGCTCACAGGCTTGCTGATCTGGGGAAGAGGCTTAAACTACAGTTGCTGGGGAGAGGAAGCCTCAATCCATCCCAATCACACTAGTTTAATGCCATGGCCAGCAAGAAATGCCCAGAGCCTGGAGAGGATTGATAGGTCATCAGGAGAGCACCTAAAGAGCAGCACTGAGGAACTGCAGCCACTCCAGCCAGTAAGTCATCTTCACTGAGAATCATAGAAGCATAAAATCTTTAACATTGGAAAAGACCCCCAGATCACTGGGTTCCAACCTTTGACCAAACACAACCTTATCAACTAAACCACAGCACCAAGTGCTATATCCAGTCATCTCTTGAACATTTCCAGGGTGGTGGCTCCACCATTACCTTGAACAGCCCATTCCAATGTTTAACCACCCTTCCAGTGAAGAAATTCTTCCTGATGTCTGTCTGAACATCCCCTGCTGCAGCTTGTGGCCATTTCCTCTTATCATGTCCCAGGCTGCCTGGGAGAACAGCCCCAACCTGGCAAAGGCAGGGATTGGGAGAATGAAAACCCACCCACCATAGGAGATCAGGTCTGAGACCTGATCAGGAAGCTGAAGGTGCACGAGTCCATGGGACCTGGGGAGATGCACCCACAGGTTCCTGAGGAAGCTGGTGGATGAAGCTGCTGAGGCACTGTAAACCCCATTTGAGAAGTCATGGCAGTTCAGTGAAGCTCCCACTGACTGGAAAAGGGGAAACATAACCCCCATTTTTAAAAAGGGAAAAGGAAAGGTCTGGGTAACTGCAGGCCAGCCAGTCTCAGCTCTGTGCCTGGCAAGATCATGGAGCTAATCTGACTGGAAAATATGCTAAGGCACATCCAAATTTTGAAGGTGATTGGTGACAGCTAACGTGGCCCCACTAAGGCATATTTAGGATATGTACCTAATTTCTGAGTAATAAAAAATGTTAGGCAATATTTTTTATTTCAAATAACCACCTACTATTGCAGCTGCAAATGTATCATTCAGTTTCTAAATTCTGTTCTGTAGCAGAATCATTTTGCCTTATCTTTAAATAAAACTCTATTCAGAGGATATAGCCTGGAAAAACTATGCCTTATCCGTGAAATTGTTGCTATAATCTAATCAATTAAGATCTTAATGTGTAGGCTTTTTAGCTAGTTTTGTCTGAGGAAAAACATTTCGAATTCAGATTGTGGTTTTTGTAACTGTAGCATCAACTGTGAAATGAAAATCAGGATGGGTTTTTTTAATAATTCAGAGATTCTTTTTTATGAATGAAAGAAATTGCAGTCCTAAAAAAGTCAAAGCATGTAATCAGAACTTGTAAAATATTCCGTTCTGTTTTATGACATCTCAACTCCAATCAAATAAACAGAGCCAGAAAGAAGCAGAGACTTGATTGACTGTTTAAAGGAAAAGCTGTCAGTTTGATTACAGGCAAGTGAACAGACACATTACTAAATGTAAACTGCATTTAATTTTATTATGCAAGCAGCTTTAATAACGTCACAAATAAGTTATACAAACTGAAACAGTGGGTGCAACTGCATACAGATTTCTATAATGAGTGGGGGCTCTGGATCATAGCTATTTTGAATTTAAGTGTTCTAAATTTATTAGGGAGCAAAAGGTAATGAAAAATGAGTGAGCATCAGAGAAAAAAATCCCCACACCATGTTGTTTCAAACCAAAGTGGTAGAGCTTTCAAATAGGTTTGTAAGAGTAGATTCTTGGAGTCCTGTGAAGAAATGCCCTCATGGTGCTTCTATTTGAAAATCTGAAGCATTTTTCTACTCCCTTTTTCCTCTGGTTTCATTCCCCATGTGTAAATAGTTTTGAAATTCAAAGTGACTCATTAAGTGTGACGGATGTTTGACACTAAGCTTGTGCAGGTTTTTTGGTCTACCCACAGAAGGAAGAAAGACACGAACTATTTCACAAAATCATAGAATCATTTAGAACCAAAAAGACCTCAAAGACCATCAAGCAGGACTGTTAATACAGCACTGCCAAGTGCACCACTAAGCCATGTCCCTAAACACCACATCTGCACGTCCTTTAAATACCTCCAGACATGGTGATTCCACCATTTCCCTGGGCAGCCTGCTCTAGTGCTTGACAACTCCTTTGGTGAAGAAATATTTCCTGATATCCAATCTTTATCTCCCCTGGAGCAACCTGATACCATTTACTATCATCCTCTCTGGTTTGGAGAAATGTTTTTCCTTACCTTACTGCCCAGGGGAGACAGTTCAAAGCAGACTCTGCTGAGGACTTCTGAAAATGCTGGGATATCCAGCTGTTGTAAGCCCAAAAGTGGACTTTGCAGCAGTGGCAATAGTTCTGTGCTGCTGTATGTTGAGGGGAGATCAGATTTCAGACCCCAGCCCGTGGGACCCCGGTTTGCCAGGCTGGAGATCCCATCCCTGCCTGCTTATTTCTGCCTCCTGACCCACCCAGAAACACAGAGCTACAGACCTGGAACTGCTCCAGTAATGTACAGCTGAGGGAAACGTGCAATTGCAGCATCTAATGGACATCAGACAAAACTCAGAAGGGAACTGGAGATGAGGAGACAGGCGGGGGTGGCAGCTGCAGGATTCCCAGTAGGAGAGCAGCACAGCTCCCTATCTGAGCACTTGTTCCCAATGCAGAGACAGGAAAAAAAAACGTAGGTGGGTTTGCAGGTTTCACCCAGGGAGCCTGTAGTAAAACACAACTGTCCTGAAGCAGTAGATGGCACATTCTCACAGGAACGATATGTCCAACAAAAAGCAATTCTGCAACAGGCTTTGTTGTGTTGGCTTTAAAAAAGAAAAAAGAAAATTTAGTGGCTGGAGAGGAAGCTTGCAAAGCCTGGAGATCAGTGATCACAATCTGATTACATTCAATGTGGAAAAACAGAGAATAAGGGTTAGCTTTGTCAAGCTGAGGGAAATTATGAGAAGTGATTCTCTTCTGCCTGGCAATCTCTTTTTTTTTCTGGCTCCTCAGAGCACTCTTTAGAAACTTATATGAGATGATTAAAAATGGATCTACAGTTGAAAAGATGTAATGTGTTTCTAAAAGCTCCTTTTAGCTCACTAGCAAAATGAAGGTGATAAGTTGAGTAACAAATATTGCAAAGAGAAATGGGAGGAATAGACAGCAGTCAGTGCAAACTCAGGGTAAGCTTTTGGAGCACAGAAAAGTGGAACAGAGATCAGTAGGTAAGAACTTTGGAAAAGATACTACTGAGCATCAGTGTGAATGGTGATATGAAATTAAAACAACTGTATTAGGAGAAAAAGAATTCTTAGTATACTAAATATACCTGTCATGAAGAAGAATGGTAGCACAGCTAGTAATGAAGGAAAATAGCAGAGTTTTCAATAACTAATAATAATATTTTTTTGTTTGGAAGGAAACAGAATAGCTTACATATTCATGAAACACAAGATATACTTGTTATTCAAAGGGCACTGAAAAATAAGATATTATTTCCAACTGCCTGCAATTTTTAAACTAGCTGGCCTGAGTAAGTATCAGCATTAAAGGGCCAAGTAAGGAGATGTGTGACTGATGCACCTACCTTTAGCACTGTTAACTCAGAGTGCTTAACAAAATTCCACACAGTGAATGTTCAGACATGACCAGCAGCTTGTTGTGGACAGCTGAAGAACACTGAAGCTGAAGCTATTCTGACTTCAACCCCAAATATAAAAATTAATTAATAATGATCAGTCCAATGCAAGTCACTCAATACAATTTGACCGCACAAGAGTTGGCAAAACAAACTTGATTTCATTCTTCAGTGTGTTTATTTCNTAACCTCACACTAAACTGTTTTAAGATCTCAAAGGGCAATCCATGAGGGCATCTCTTAAGAGATTCTCACCAAAATTAGTGCCAAGTTATACTCCTCATCATTTCTATTTGTGTTCTAGAAATAAATATAAAATCATTCCTAATACAATTTGGCTTAAGCCTAAATACAGAAATTTATCTAATGATGTCTACAGCAACAAGGGCAGAGCACCAACAGAGAATGCTCACAACAGATCACAAGCTGAGTCCAGACCACAGGCTGAGTCCAAATTGTTATAACAGAGCTGAAAGAAATTCTGTATGTGTTGGAACATGGGGTGCAGGTCATGCAAAGAGACTAAGAACTTCTGTCCCAGCATAAAGCACTTCTAAAATAATTAAGTATCTTAAATAAGACACTGAGTATTACTACAGAAGTTAACAATTCTGGTACCTACATTTTAAAGGAAAATAAAACTATTTGGGATCACAACAATTGTTGAAATTATTGAAAATGATTATGTGAAATTAAATCAAATTTAAACTAAGAAAAACTAAGAAGTCTGTTTATCCTGTCAAAGAAAGGACTGGGAAATCACATGAGTTGATTGCCTGGCTGGACAAAGATGCAAAAGGACTCAGTTCTTGCAAAGACCAGCACATGGAGAGGCAATGGTTGAATTTTGAGATCATCCACAGCCAGGTGAGAAATAAAGCATGCTTCAAAAAATTACATGCCTTGACCACTGGAGAAAGACATAGAGGAATAAATTTGATAACCACAAGCCAGGATTAAGAGGCCTTCTGGAAGCTGTGCTTCAGTTAACCAGGACTAACTGGTCTATAGGCAAGGATAATGGGACCAATATTAAGCTTTTTCATGCAGATCATCAGGCTGCTTGTTTAAAGGTTCCCCTCTAATCTTAAATACTAAAACCTGGCAAGACAAAAGGTAAGTGTCACAAGGATAAATGCTGAAAGTATTGCAGGACATTTAAAACATGTAAATTATAGAGATGATACTGGGGATCACTCCATCTTTGGTAAATACCAGTATAATTTTGATTTTGCAAAGATCTTAAGAATGGTTAGGATTTTATGTGGGTGGTTAAGTCCTCAGTGTTTCAATAGAATTTAAGCATTTTTTTAGCTCAATCAGAGTTTTATCTGAATAGCTAGGGCTTTGAAATTTCTTTTTCAATATTTAAGTGCACCCTCTGCACAGTTTATCATATGTCACTGATCATAACTTATTTCCACAGTCTTTAAGGAAAGGGGAACCAGACTGAATCACATGTTTATAGTATTCTAACTCTCTAGCAAAGAAATTATTAAAATAGATGTTTGTCTGAGAGCCAAATAAGATGAATACAATGGTAAGAGATCACACTAGGAAAAGAGGGTTTGTGGATTTACTTGAATCTCTGTAGCATGAAAGAGCATGAGAAAACCTGAGAAATCATACTTAATTTCATGCCATTTCAGTATGCCCCACATTATGTTCAATGTACAATTTTGCAGAGCCACAAATGCGGTCTTTTTGTCTATATCAGGCACATTTGGTCTTTGATAAAACAGTTCCTCCATCTTCATCCTCAGTTTTAATATATTGAAACTCATCTGTAATGAGATATTCTTATTCATGGCAGTGGAGACCACTGGGTCTACTATTTTGTTCCAGAAACACATGGTAAAATTTTCAAAAGTTTCTCATTCTGGCCTCCAGAGGTCATCAAGACCTTTACCTTGGAGTGCAGTGTGTGCAGAGCTAGGGTAGCTGGAAAAATCCCATTGATAGCTCCAGTGACTCATCAGTCTTGTTATGGACCAGAATAAAAAGTGGAAAAGTCTATTCTAAAAATATACCATGTGGAAAACGAAGAGAAAAAGAAAAATATAAAAGGGGGAGAAAGAAGAGAAGAAGGAGTAAAAGGAGGAGAAGAAGGAGAAGGAGTAGTACAAAAAGTACAAGAATTACGAGAACAAAAAGTCGAGAAAGAAGAAGGGGGAGGGGAAAAAAGAAAGAGAGAAAGAAACCTAACCAATTATTTACAGCCTTCAAAACGTTTTAAGTATTTCCTCAGTTATTTTATTTTCAAAGTGTTCCCCAAATGTGTGTAGGGAATCCTCATCTGTTGCCTGGCACAACACAGGGCAATCTTTGACCATGTGAGAATCAAACTAAGATCTCAAGCAGCCAGACAGAAAAGTCCAGATGTCTTGTAGACCAGCACTTCACTCATGTGGAGACAAAATGCCAGGCTGTGCAAGTCAGATAATTCCTCTGCCCCAGTGCAGTGACAGAGGAGAAGATGTGAGTGCACCTGTACCTGCAGACCATAGATACAAGTGCACTCATATCTGTAGGTGGCCACCTTGCTCCTGCCACTTCCTCGCTGATGAAGTTGACACAGGAAACTGGGTTGTGCTGGAGAGGCTGGGGGATGCTGAAGCCCCTCTTTCCTGCAGCAGGAAAGGCAGATTTTGGCAATAGGTTAAGTCAAAGTCTGGAATCAATAATTACTGGACTCAACTTCTTAGCAGTCCTGTTTGTGAAGTTAATAAGTGTGTAAAGTACCAATTTGCCTCTGAGAACTGCCCCAATCTCTTTGGGAATTTGGCAGAATATACTCAGAAAGTACATTACAAATTATTCCTAATTAAAAAATTCCAAGAAAGTATTTAAATTGTGATCTCAAAATGAAATGTGAAGGTAGTTAATGAGAATGGAAATCTAGCCTGAATCTGCAGAGATCTCAGCAAAGTTTTTAATGTAAAAGATCTGGTATCTATACCGTAGGTAAATCTTTAGGGACTATGCCAAATGAAATCCAGGCATTTAGGATACTTATAAATGCAATATCTTTGCTTCAGTGTTCCTCACAATGTCATTCCTAGTTTTCTTACTTAAATTCTTTCTACATAATCTACAGATATCATTCATAAACTGCCTCATACTTCAGCCCTACTAAAAATATCATTCCAAGGGTTTCCCTAGTCCATGTTTCTTCTTCATGCAGACATATTTCTCAATATAACAAAATGAAAGGAGAGCTGAAAAAAGTCCCCAAATGTGTGATATGAGAATGTATAGCAAGGAAAATTGCTGGAACTGGAGAGACACTTCCATTATGTGAAGTTCTGGAGAAAGTACTTCCATTTTTATACAAGCTTCTGCACTTCTACTATCTTACGGTTTCTATTGCTTTTTATTAAAATGCCTAATACTTTTTAGAAGGTTTTGAAAAATAATGGGTATGATTTCTAGAATAACAGTATCTATTAAAATGTTGCAGGATGTAAAGTGGTGTGATATTACCTCGAGATGATTACATATCTCTCTTTCAACATATTTGTCAGCTTCAATTTTTCCTTTCATTTCAAATTTCTGCTGCTTAATTATCAAGGGAGACTGTCACAGAATGGAGAAAATTCCAGGTTTATGCAAACCACTGGATTCCTTGTGTACATGAGAGGAAAAAAGGTTGTTTAGATGGAAAGAAATCTCAATAACCTAGAGACAGCATCTGATACTTCCAAGATGCTGCATTTGTTCTTGTCAAATCTATGAGACCACATTAGCATAGTTCCCTTTAGATGAAAGGTTTTCTTGGTTGCTTTTATGGACAATTTAGTCTGTTCTCAAATTCAAAAGTGCTTTTAATGTCTTGTGTTGAGATCTTGTGATCCACATTTAAATGGTTTAGTGGTGGACTGGGCAGTGCTGGGTTAACAGTTGGACTTGATGGTCATAAAAGACTTTTCCAACCTAAATGACTTTATGGTTCTCTGGTCAGCAATATCAATAAGGACACCCTGGGTAATTATTCTTTGGCTTGTGTGATATTCAGCAACAAAGAAAAGTGAGTATAAACATATGGTGGCATTATATTTTCTCTCTAAAAAAATGGCAGCATAAGTTATGTTTTAGCTTGTTCCTTTCCCTAGTTTTCAGTCTTTGGGATATTTTACTTGCTTTCTCTTTTAGAAAAATTATGAGAGAAACTAATTCCTGATAAATGGTTCAGAGTACTACTTCTCTTATCAAAAACATAGAACAGAGATGGGCAAAAGCCTAAAAGACTTGCAGTTCACCTTATCATTAACTTTAATCACAGTAATGGCACTCAATCTGCATGTACAGGGTAACAGAACACAATGGCAACCAGGGAAACCCACTGAAATATTTGAGAAGTGGAACTTGATTTCTATGTCAATGATATGGTGGCATTCT
The DNA here is from genome assembly GCA_013400575.1 of Peucedramus taeniatus. NCBI lineage: Eukaryota > Metazoa > Chordata > Aves > Passeriformes > Fringillidae > Peucedramus > Peucedramus taeniatus. The sequence continues at coordinate 197,697 of WBNO01030460.1, forward strand.
CTCCTATAAGTCAGTAACAAAATCAAAATTAACTGCTCCAGGTATAGATGTAGTGATGATGCATATTTTTAAGCACTGCGCATATCCAGTATATGTTATCTGATATGAAATTGAAATTTCTCATTTGCATGTTGTTATGCTTTTGTAACAGACTTTAGTGTTTGGTGGCCACAGAAGATGAAACCTACACCTCTCTGCAGAATTATGTATGTGGAATATATAATCACTAATAATTTAGGAAATTTTGAGACCTATGGTATTAATTTGTCCTGAAATGGGTGGTTCCACCAGAATTCAGATGAGTTACTTCCTTGGGGAAACAAAAAGGAACTTTCTTTGTCTGAAGTTTCTTCTTCACATTCAGTTTACTCTGTGATCAAGTAGAGAATGTGTGATAAGCTGCCTTTGGTGTTCTGCACCACACTTACTGTATGTGCTTAATGTCTTTAGGAGATCTGCCAGAGCAGCTATCAGAGTGCCTATCTTGTTATGTCATCCCTAAAATGCTTGTACAACACACTCTTGTTCCTGATAACTTCAGTAATGTTTGAGTTTTTTCAATTTATTCATTGAATATAATCTCCCAACAACTAAAGAAGGTGACCTGCAAATAAAGCTTTGTGTAGTTCTATTGCTAAGTGTCTGGAATTTTTCAAAAATGCTAAAAATCAAATAAAAAAGTAACTTTTTCTGAAAGGAAACACTATGCATAAATAACATCCCTCTGGAACTTATAAATAAGATTTAAAATATCGTAAGGAATCTGTATTTCTTAATTTAAAATCTTGGTATCTTTTCTTGGAAATTGTACTGACAAGCACATTAGAATTGGGAAGGTATATTTCATGAACAATAAACCCCATCAGCACAACTTACTGTCATATCCTGGGCTGCTAGTTTAAGAACTCAGTAAAATACTCTGACAGGTTAAATAAGTGGTAATGGCATCATTATAGCTGTGATGGTCCAAGAAAGCAAGTGAGGAAAATGTGCAGAGAGCAGCACAGGCATTACCCTTGGAAAAAGCATTTTAATTCCTCACCTCAGAGGAACGTCCTCCCTGCAAGGAGGTCCCTTTTCACCAGTGAGGTGGAGCCACAGGTGCTGTGCAAAGAGCACTCACAGCAGCACCTGAGGGCCTGGCTCTGCACCCCTGACTTTTTGGTGACCTGTGGTTCATGGCTGGTTTGTGGAGGGAATTGTGTCAGCCCATGGGAGTTGGTAATTGCTACGTTCTTGCTGCCCATTTTCAATGCAGGGTCTAGAGGGATGATGCTGGTATAAGAGGAAAGAGTGGTGATTAATGGCTTGATGTGGAAGTCAAAGAGTGAAAGCAGACTTTCAGTCCTCACGATTGTGAGGTCACCTATATGCCTCAGGAGTCCAGCAGTTACTAATTAATTGAACAACATAACTAAGTTAAACTTTGAACAAATGTTCTCCACCCTACTTAGTCAAAAGATTTCTTCTTCTGATCAAACTGAAAGGAGATCATTTGTGCTGGAAAGCCTGACCAACATCACTTCTGTTTACAAACCTTTTTAACCTGTTTTATGGTTATATTTAAATAATTATTTATTATGTGTTTGTGAATTTGGCTTGTTTTCCTAGGACTTGTGTTTCTTCCTGACAACTTCCACATTCACAGAATTACATACTCCAAAACACAAAGAAAATAACCAAGACAACGACGAGTTTGTTTAAACTATCACATCAAAGAAGTATGTAGCTAAGACCTCTTAAGGCAAGACATTGATAAAATCCATTCAGCAAGTACAAAACAGTAACTCCATCACCGTGATCAAAGTGTTCTTGTGAAGCCCATGATCAAGTGAACACAACACTGGGAAATAAGAACCCATTTCTTGGAAATAAAGTCACTTTTAAAAGGAGAAAATTTATTGCTTGTGTACTTGTAAATGAATGATGCCTTTTTAGGTGCTTACAGAGCCTTCATCTCTAGAAGGGGTAATGTAATTAAAGTTAACCTGTGACCAAAAGCTGAAAATGTTCTTTTGGATGGAAAGGTAAAACAGTAATGTGCAATGTACAATATATTGAACTGGATAAAAGCATCTGCTTCAAAGCTCAAGGACACCTCAGCATCTATAATTAGAAGGGCTCTCAAAGGGCATAGGCAGAGTCTTTCATTTGAGGTAGGTGACACTTCTTTTAAAACAGTCCCATAACTTGAAAGTCTGAGTTCCTTTTAACCTTTTAAGGAAAATAAGTGAAAGATACAGTACAGTCAGCTCTGCTTTTGACTTTACCATCTCAAAGCAGATATACTTCAGTAAAAAGTTAAATGGTGCAGCCAATAGATGTATGTGCCTTTTAATTGTAATTCTGAAGTCCAGTACTGACTGCAGGAAGTTTCCAACATTAACTTATTGACATGTCTGAGGTTTTATAATCTTCCTGGAATTATGTTCTCTCCATTCATGAGTGTAACAATAAAGATTTATCCTTTTTCCCCCTCCCCCCAAAAAATCCCTGAGATATAACTCCCTCATATCATAAAACTGAGGGACTATGGCAGAAGCTAACCCTGACCTTGGAAGAGGCATCTTGCAAAAGGAAACACCTATTTACTTAGAGTAGGGCCCAAGAGAGGCTTTGTTTCCTTTCCAAACACTAAAGGGTGAGTGATAAACATCAAGTTTTGAATGCTGTGCATAACAAGCAGTATTGGAATGTCATATATTTTTCTCTTTTCCTTAAGTATTCTAAGCCTCTCCTGCATCTGGATAATTGATATTCTCAAGGCAATACCTCCCTGTATGATTCAGATACTGGAAGTATCCATGAGTCTGTAATGGGAACTCCATCTTCATGCAATACGCTGAAATAGCCTGACTTCAAAAAGTTCATTATTTTGATTATGGAAGTATAAACCCACTATTATCTTCAGTACAGTTACTGTGGTACAAGAAATATACTTGGCTCTAAAGGGCATATCATGCTATCAGGTTAATCTGAACCAAGTTGCTGCAGAACCAGAGTGAAATCCTACCTCACTTTCTGCAGGCAGTCTGATTTTAAAGCATACAATAGATAAAATGGTTTTAACATTAAACTGTTGCTATTCTTGTATTAATTAAACTGACACTATGAGCTTAATATAATAATTTGTGTTGACTTTATATATTAGTCCTGTTTGAAGCTTGTACACTGTGCTGCAGCATACTGATGAGACACAGGTAGCTTTGACTAGCATCCAGGAGACTGCAATCTTCAGAAAATGTTTTTCTTAGTATGACTCAATGTGAAAGAGATTTTATGTAGAATGGTAGAAACTCTAAAGGGGCAGTGTTGTATCCCCCGTGGTCTGAGTGTGTGTGCAAAGCAAGGCTTCTGGGAAAAAAGTAAAACCAGTCCTTGGGCAAAGCAAAGGCTTTTGGCACAACAGCCCTTCCTTTGGGAGCACTGGCTCCTCTTCAAGTCTGAAATAGAAGCTACAACCCAGCTGCTATTTAAAGGTTGAGAGCAATTGCTCTGAATTGAGTTTAATTCCATCCATCAATTAGATAAATCTGAAAGGAAATGCAATTGGTACCTAGGGAACAGAGCAGGATTTTAGCAAGGAAAGAAGTGATAAGGTCACTGTCTCCCTTGGGACAGAGAAAGAGAAAGACCACTGATTACCACCTGTGGAACATGCAGATGCAGACTGAAATAAATGAAATTCTAGCAATTATCAGATCATGCTAATATTAAACTGTACCACATAGAAATCACTTGAATCAGCATATGATTAGCAAACAAACTATTTTATTTGTGTAACACAAGAAGCTGGTTCTATGATTCTAGGGGGGTGGCTATATCTCTCCATTCTTTTCCAACCAGTTGTGGACATATGGATTTACCCTTCATTATCCAAGATATTAGAAATATTTTTTTTTCATCTACACACATGCTATAGGGACAACATTTCATTATCCCCATCAGCCAGAAATCCATCTGGATTTCAGCTACATCAGTACAAATGTCTGCCCAGGTGTCAGGATGATGCAAAGAGGTGCTGGCTGGGGTTTGGTTTCTTGATGCCAGGCAATGAGAAGGAAGCCCTCAATCTGAGTCAGATCAGCCCAGATCCAGGGAATCTCCTGTGGCATTTACTGCCATGCTCAAAGTTGCAAATTATGGTCTGCAGGTGAGATGCAGAAAGCATGGCCTCTCTGAAGACCCTAAAATAAGGATAACAATCCCTGACAAGTCTTGTGACTCTGTCACAGAATGGACCTGTGTTGGTATCATACTATGCAACTGGAGAAAAATTTGTCAGACTTCAGCTTACACCAGCTTGAAATATTTCTGACCTCCTGCATTAGGTTGAGATTCACCACAGCAGCAATATAAAGGCTGGATGATTTTACAAATCAGCTTGGAATTATGTGGCAATAATGAAATGGGTAGGAAAAAGGTAACAGTGTGAAATGAGGTTTTTGTTCCAAGAAAGTAAAAGTAAGGTAATGATGAAACCACCATTCAGTTTTGCACACAGGTCTTTTTTTCATTCAAAGACAAGAAAAATTCTTTAGAGCAAGAAATTATAAAGAAAAAATGAAAAACACACTAGGCCAGACTTAAAAGTCAATTTTAATTGCAGAAATATCATCTTTAACTGTAGAAATAGCTTGAACTCTGAGGACAAGTAGTATGATCTATCTTTTGCTCAAATTAGTTAAATTCAAAAAAAGAGGTGATTAAAGGCACATGTGAATTAGTCCTTAGACTCTCTAAGAACATTCCTTGGCTGTACTGCAAAAGAACAAAGCATTTTTCATGGAATTGAAATGACACCAAGTGCCAAGATGTCACATGAAGAGAACTTTAATAGTTTAGATGACTCCTGGTTCAACAAGAAAATTGGCCAGGGTCATTATAGGTGGGGTGCACAAAATATTAGACAGAAGAAACAGATCATGCCTTGCTAGTGATTTACACAACTATTTGTTAGCGGACTGAATTCCTGGATTTTTTTCTTCATCCTGGAAAGGTTATAAACAACTCAAGTGCAAATACAACCTTGACAAATTTATTCTGAAAGGCAGTGGGCTTAACAAGCTAACTGTGCCAACAGGTCATATCCCTAACCATGTCAGAGTAGACTTTCTGCAGCATCTTCCATTATCCATCTGTCAAAAAGTAGGAGCCCTCAGCTTCTTGAGAGACAGATATAAAACTCTTTCACCAGCAGTAGCAATAAACAGTGGAAGAACTTTCTCTGGATCCTCCCTGAGCACTTCACTACCTTAGTTTCCCCTAACATTGTGTTAAGAAAGAGCAACAACACAGAGGAACATGCTTAAGATGGTTGGAGAAACTGGACCTGAGGACGTTTTTCCAGAGACTGACCATTAACCAGACCTTGTCCCACCACTGGTTATGTTAAAAGGTCAGAGAAGGACTAGCAATGCCTCCACCATCATCATCCTGGGACCTCATCCAAGGAAGCGTCTATGGGCAGGAACAGAGGCCAGGATGCTCTGACCTCCAACCTCTGTGTCATCCAGGCAGGCTCTGTGCCAGGAGTAGAGGTCAGGCAGAACCAACTTCTTGCTGCTGAAGGGAGTCTTGCCAGAAATTTCAGCAGCAGTTTTCAAGAAGGATGCAAACAAACACATCTGAATACCAATGATTTCCAGGGCCAGTGACTCACTCCAAGCGATGGCATCCTGGTGTGAAGAGCTGTGGCACCAGCCCCAGGAAACCAGGGCCTGCCTGGGGCACTGCAGGCTTGGGTTTATGCAGCAGCTGAAATCACTGTGCTGGGGATACCCACACCATTTGTTCAGGTTAACTTGTTAAAGCAATTTTCTGCTTTTAACAGCACTCCTGAGTGGTCATGGGAACCCAGTGCTACCACGTGAACCTTGGCCAGGAAGCCACACTGGTGACTTCCCTGGACACATGGTGGACAGATGGAGATCCCCACTGCTCTCTCATTGTATATGGGGAAGGAAGGGAAGATCTCCCTGGCCTCCCTTGTCTTCTCCTGCCGGCCCCTTTTATCCAAGTAAATCTGAATTTCCAGTGGCAGCTGGGACCCCACCCTCTGTCTGTCTGATGAGGTGCACCTCTATCCTCACCAGACCCTATAGATCCTGATGTGCTCTCCAGAGACACAGAACAGTTACCATGAGCTCTCCTGGCAGAGCGTAATGAATAATGTTTCTCTTCAGGCAACACACCCTGAATTTTAGCAATCTGCTTGTTTTTAGCACACTGCCCAAGAGAAGCAGAAACCACTTACATTTTAGTTATTCTTCCTAAATTCATTCTTGGGAGTAGCTGAGGAATTGCAGTTGAAATATTTCAAAAATCCCTACCCAAGGCAGAGGTAAACGTGGCAAATTTCAGCTTGAGCAGTTCTGTGTAGTGATAAAGCAAAGAAAATAGAGCTAATGGCAAATACTAAGCAGCCTTAGCCACAGGCAGTTTTACTAGCTCCAGCAGGATGTGTGGTGTTTTTCCCATAAATACTGCATTGAAGTGCTGTATCTCTCACTCTGCTTCTGTTCAGCTAGCAGCAAAACCCTAAGCAAACTTCTCTGTATGCACAACCCTAATTGAAAACAAAGTAAATTAAATGAATTCCAAGCAGTGCCAATAACAGCTAGTAGTTATTTTGCAGAAAAAATACCAATATTTTATCAGTTTTTAATAACTGTGTTCTCCTGCTGTTTGCAATGACAAGAAATTTCTTTCAGTACCAACACAGTTCTTCCCATGAAATTATTCAGCAGGCCTCAAATGAGCAATATATTAAAAACATGCAACACAAAATTACTGAAACGTAATTGTGCTGCAAAGAAACAGATATAAAGGAGTGTCTATTTCAATTTTCATTTGGTGACTTTGCCTTAATCTCATTTCCAGTGAAACGCTTTTGCAAGGAGTTTCCATTCAATAACTTTCATCATCATTGACAAATGGAAAGGAAGATAAAGTGCTGGGTAGCATGAAAGAATTTTTAGGGAATACATTATACACATTCATCTTCTTTTATGTTTTGAATTTATAAAAATAATTTCTGATTTTTTTTAGCCTCTTCATTACCTGAAAAAAAAATTTAAACCATTTATAAAATTGTTCTGCATCTCTGAATGCAATTATCCTGAATGTGCAATTAGACTTTTCAGGTAAAATATGATCATATAATAAGTTTATCTAGAATAGTTCTATTCAAATATTTTTTGAAAAGCTAAACTTCTACATAAAAAAATGAAAGGTTGCTTCTTCAGCTGGCCTATAGTCTCACTCCAGTGTCTGGATTTGTGGCACACTTCTCGTGGCCTTACGTTTTATGGGATTTGTCAACCAAACAAGAGTTAACAACATTTTCCTCATGCAGCTATTGAGTAACAAAATTCTTAGGTTTCATTTGCAGTGAAAGCAGAGAAAGCAGTGCTATTGTTGAGCCTGCACTGATGTGCTCCCAGCTGGGGCCACTGAGCCACTTGCTCAGGGCTCCGCCTCGGCAGAACGCCAGAAGGGCTCACAGCACAGGGCAGGCGCTCAGTACTTAGTCTGGGAGGGGAAGGGGTCTTCTTCAATGATTCAGGAATTTGTTAAAGATTAGAATCACCATCCTAGGGGTTATTCAAATCTGTCTTTAACACTGTAGGGAAAAGGGTTTCTTTGGTTGCTGTTGAACAGAAAGACTGAGAAAAAATGATCAAGAGTGTTGAAAGGTTTTGCGGTGACAAAGAATTTCCAGAGATTTCAGAGAATTTTAAAGAAAGAATAAATTATTTCTGGTTTATTAACATTCCTCAGATACTTGTTAAATGTCAGTTCAGCCCCAAACTGTCTTTCTCCTTCATGGTACTCTGCCTTATTCAGAGGCCAAATGATCTTATTATTGAGCCTGGTGAGCCCACATCACACAAGAGAATGGAGACTTATGCAACTCCCATGTGGTAACATGCTGATGGAGAAACAGCTTTTATGCCAAAATCATTCTTACAGAACTTGCCCATCCAATTCTAATTACAAGTTGGAAAATTTTAATGAAAGAAAACCATGAATATTTTAAAGACAATAGCCTGCTGGTAAAGTATTCAAATTCAGCTCTTCTGCTTCTCTCTTTTTGCCTATATCCAGCCTTTGTCAGTGCTTCTCTTGGGGGACTCAGAGATGAACAAATTGTAGTCTCTCCTCCAAGCACTGGCACTGATTTCCTCCCAGCCAGCTGTGGTCAAAAGACTTGCTGGGGAGAAAAGCTCCTTCTTGCAGAACAGTATTTGTGAGGTCTTGCCAAAACAACTGAGCTTATCCCTCACCCATCCATAGTCACTGGCATGAATTTCTAGTGAGTCGTTGCTGCCAAAATAATCTGAAATGGTAGCTTACATCTAGAGCTATACAAAATATTTTCACTTCAGTGACAATGCCCCTAATTTTATTGGTAATTTCCATGGTAAATACTGTGCAGCATGGCTAGAGTTTGCAGTCATGATCCAACCTTGTTTTCATAGGTGATATGAATGTGTAAGGTTGAAACTGAGCACACAGACACGTTGGACAGCTCAAGGCACAGGTAGCAGCTAGGGAAATTTATTAACTTGGCTCAATATGGTAGGCACCTAACTTCCATACAAATGACAAAAGTTAGGCACTTAGCCTGTTTGGCTGTTTTGATTTACACTCGTCAATGCGTACCTACACTGGCAGGTCTCTAAATACCTTTAAAACCTACTCCATTAAAGCATAAATCTCCTTACAACCACTTGAACTTTCTTTGTGGTAAGACTGAAGGATATGTAGGCATCTGTCTGCCCCCTCACCCTTTGAAAGCCATGTGGAACTATACACATCTCATTCTGTAACCTTGAGAGCCTGGGCTCTTGCACACGAATCAGATCAGAAATTGGAGCCTCTTTATTAAACTATATCTGGATCTTTTCAGTTAAAGAAAGCAGACTACAAAAATGACTCTGCTATTCTGACATACTAGCAGAAAATTGGTTTCAATGCACAGAAATATATAGTTATAAATAAAAGCCAAGAAAGAATGAAGATTGCATTAAACACCAAAGTGATCATGAGCAGTAACAGTGAGATTTTTTAGGCCCTTTCAACCACATTTTCATATTCTAGTTTCCATTTGTTAACTTAAAACAAGTGTGTATTTTCCCCACTTGAGGGTTTTTTAACTGTAATGGTCACCATGGTTATCAAAAAGATAATTTAAGTGTTAGGAATGTGCAAAACTGACTTTAAGTCAAGACTTAAAATACTTTAAACTCCTGAAGCCTGTGGATAAAAAACCTGGTTAAAGAAACCTCTCTGCTCATTTATTTCATAGGTTTGTTCATCTGGATGGTTAAGACTGGGCACATTCCTGAGAGATAGAAATCTGCATCTGGCTCTTAAACTGGCTGTTTTACACCAAAGAGTCATTGTGGGTTGCAAACAAGAGAAGCTATAATCCTGGGAATGGGCCTAGGACTCTCTCCTCCTCATTTAGTACTTGTACCAGGCAGTTCCTTACAGAGGGAAGAATTTATTACTTCTGCCCCCTTCAGCCATGACTAATTTCCATTTAGGGTATTTTAAAGTTTAAAAAGGAGAGTGTTGTACATATATGTGGGGAACCAGGCATTTGATTCAGGTTCCTAAAATATAGGCAGACAGGATTTTTCTCCACTGGCCTCCAAAAAGTGCCCAGCTGTCCCTTTGTTTAAACTTGACAACCTGAATATTTCTTTTAGGAGAACTCCTTCACAAGACATTGGTAATTAAAGGTGCAAGATTTACTTGCACCTATTTCAATATTTATCCTTAGCTGGTGGTCCTAACCCTTCTGCAGACCCTGCTGGCAGTGCTTTCATCTCCTCCTCCTCCTCCTCCCCTGCCTGCCTCCAGCTCTGCCCCACTGCCATCCACACCTGCGCTCTCAGGCAGCACAGGCAGCAGCAGGACTTCCAGAGGGGGAAACAAGCCAGCTCAAATCATCCCCACCGTGGGCATTCCCTGTTAGACTCCTTGCAGCTCTCCAAACTAATCCCTGATTGCTGTCTTTGCTTTTATTTTTTGTTAACAAAAACCATTAAGCTGGGAGCACTGAAATCCCCACTGAGCCTTTTCCTTTTCCAGAACTGCCATATACAGCCTGGCACAGCTGTAATGAGAGTCTCAGAAACACAAAATCAAGCCAATGTAGTAAATTCCCACTGGAAATGATCACCAACATCTATAAAGTTTAACATTATCCTCTGTCTATTATAAAATCCCTTGGCAGAAATGATGCAAACTTGCCTTCACTGAATGTATTAGTGGAGATGGGGGATAACTCTTGCTAATAAATAGACTGTAAATACTCCATAGGCTTCCTGCATCTGAAATGAACAAAGAAAATGGAAAATTAAAGGAAAAGGCAAGGAAAATGAAGAAAAAGAAGAAAGAATAAAATGTTTTTCTGTTTTATTCAGGTTTCTGGGGTTTTTTTACTCTCTCAAGACAAAGTAGGAACTGTACAATTACAAAATTATTTTCCATGCATCTTGCTAGAGGTGGCATCAGATGAACTCCAACTTTTAGACCCAGCTGAGGGTTTGTGCAGGCAAGACCTTCAAGTTTTCTGGATTCAGCGGTTGCCCTCTTGGCTTCCATGTGATCATGGCCAAGTCACTTAATTCTGTGTTTCAGCCTTGCTTTTGCTCTGGTAGTGATAACTAAAGCCAATCAGTTTTGGCAACTATGCTTATTCACAGCAAAATCTGAAGATAGCTAAAAAATTATTGTTTTCCTGTTTGCTTTGGAGCAATAGAGATAAGGCAGAATTTTCTACCAGGAAAAAATCCAACACAGAGACTCAGAGCAGATGACATTAACCAATCTGCTAGTAAAGCTTTGACCCAATTTCTGGGAACAGCAATCCCTCGAGACTCCCATGGGTGCTGTGCCCAGGAGAGAACACCTCTGCACACACAGCCTGTGGGTCACAGCCTGAGGAGCTCTGACTGCAGCAGTGGCCTGAGCACAGGCAGAGGCTCCAGGGAACTGAGGCCAACAACGGGATTCGTGTGACCATTTCCATTGCAGGCGTAAAGATTAATTTTTCCAAATTCACATAATTTTAGTGTCGTCAGAATTTGTCATGCTGATTTGATATTCTTGCCCAAACAAAAAGGAACACAGAAACATATACTTTCCAAAGAGAAGAAAATAATCTTTTGCTTTTTCTCCTAATTTTCTCTTTTATAATTTATTTCCTCTCTCCTTGTCTGATACCTGCAGAACTAGGCTTTCCAAGGAATGTCCTAATCCTGCATGTTAAAGCATAGAAGTGATCTCCTCTTGGCTGGGGGGAAAGGGAAAGGGAAAGGGAAAGGGAGGAAAGGGGAAGGGAAAGGGGAAGGGGAAGGGGAAGGGGAAGGGAA